>PVKZ01000097.1:1279510-1623544 GCA_004027375.1 Macroglossus sobrinus | reverse complement strand
AGCTTGTAGGCAACTCCAACCCTGTCTGCAGGGCATTCGCAAGAATGGCTCTCAACATTGGGGTGATGCTTAAAAAACCAGGGAACTCCAAAGACATCCAGCAAAGCACAGGAAGCTAGGGGAGTGGCATGGAACAGACTCTTTTACAGCCCTCAGAGACTGAACCCTGTAGGCACCTTGATCTCTGACTTCTAGCTTGCAGAACTGTGAGAAGGAATTTCTGTTGATTAAGTCACTCAGTTTATGTTACTTTGTTACAGTAACCTTAGCAAACTAATACAGAAAATAAGAGGAGAAGATTCTGGATAAATCAAGCAGAGAGCTGTCACTTTAAAAATGACCCAATTAAAAAATGGCCAGATGACCTGAACAGACACTTCTCCCTAGAGGATATACAAATGGCCAACAAATATATGAAAAAATGCTCAACATCACTAGGTATTTGGAAAATACAAATCAAAACCTCAATGAGATACCACCTCACACCTGTTAGAATAGCTATAATCAACATGACAAGTAATAACAAATGTCGGAGAGGATGCGGAGAAAAAGGAACCCTCATACACTGCTGATGGGATTTCAAATTGGTACAGCCACTATGGAAAACAGTATGGAGGGTCCTCAAAAAACTAAAAATTGATCTACCATATGATCTAGCAATCCTTCTACTGGGTATTTACCCCAAAGTCTTGAAAACCCATATCCAAAAAGATATTTGCACACCAATGTTCATAGCACCATTATTCACGGTGGCAACCGAAGTGTTCTACAATAGATGGTTGAATAAAGAAGCTGTGGTACATATATAAATGGGATATTACTGAGCCATAAGAAGATATGAAATACTGCCATTTGAGACAACATGGATGGACTTTGAGACAGTCATGCTAAGCAAAATAAGCCAGACTGAAAAAATTGAAAGCCACATGATATCACTTACATGTGGTATATAAACCTAAAAGCAACAAATGAACAGGACAAACAAACAGAGACTCATGGACATGGACAATAGACTAATGGTTACCAGAAGGTAGCAGGGAGGCGAGAGGGGAGAGGTAGATGGGGTAAAAGGGGTCAAATATATAAAATTGGAAGTTATATAAATTACATCCACTGAATAAAAAAAACTGTTAGGCAATCTTGCCATTTTCAACAACATAGATGGTCCTTGAGGGCATTTTTCTAAGTACAGTTACAGAAAGACAAATAGTTTGGGATCTCACTTATGTAAGGAATCTAAAACAAACAAACAAACAAACAAACAAACAAACAAAAAACCAGACTCACAGATATAGAGAACAGGCTGGTGGTTGCCAGAGGTGGTGGGGGTGGGGGTGGGGGGGATAAAATGGGTGAAGGAATTAAAAAATAAAAACTTCTATTTATAAAATAAATGTCACAGAATGTAATTAATAGCATAGTGACTGTAGTTAACCGTACTGTATTTCATATCTGAAATTTGCTTAGAGAGCAGATCTGCATCACACACAAAATAATTAAAACTATGTGTGGTGATGGATGTTTCAAACTAGACTTACTGTGGTGATCATTTTGCAATGTATACAAAAATACCTGAAACTAATATAATGTTGAATGCAATTATACCTCGATTAAAAAAAAAGCTACTAGGAAATTGTGGTTTACTATAAAATAGGATGACAGCTCATGTTTCAAACCTGTTTTATAAGTTACTAATGAAGAGGAGAAGGAAGGAGATTGTACAAAAGAATTGGCTTAAGTAGGATAATTGAAGGCATTTGCTTTTAATTGCACTCAGGTGTTTTAAATCTTTGTCTTTTACTGGGCTTATTACTCATTCCTCCCACCACCCATATTTTTAAAGAGAAACCTGTATGTTAAACTTATAACGAATGGGTTACAAATTTGATATTATGACATTAATGGTTCTTTAAAGCAAGTGACTTTTTGGGGGGGGGTTCATATTTTTATAGAAAAGGCTTTGTGTGCTTATCATATTGTTCTTACAATTTCTCTTGATCCCAAAGTAGTACCATGTCATTGAAAGATTGTTTTTGAAACTGAGGTTCAGTTATTACATAGTACTCTTATCCTCCCCCTCCCCCCGCCACTCCATTTGGTTGACAAAGGAGTTTTTATTTTCTGTCATTTAATCATGTTTCAAATTCACCCTAAGGCATAAGCTTTTACTCAATGTTTGCTCTTGATTTGATACTTTCAATCACTTTCATTGTGTAGCAAACCATATTCAAGTAAAACTGAAGGTAAATTTTAGCTTTTTAATCGTATCTTTTTTCGTAACATAAGAAAATTTCACTGTGGTCTTCTGAAAGCCTTTTATATAGAAATAATACCAATAATAATATTTAGTAACAAATAAAATGAAAGCAATGGTCAGAAGATACAAGCAATTTCAGAAAAATATTGAAATATGTGGCATGAACAAAAAGCTTTGTCCTTCAAACTTTGAGTGCACTCACATTTTACAAAATAAGAACTACCTTTCCATATATTGCTCTAAAATTAGTTATATAAATTACATATCCTGTTCTTCAAAATCCAAGTATTTCAAAGTATGTGATTCAGATAATAGCTAGGCTTCACACAGCTAGGTATCTGGGCATAAATAAAGATTTAATTTCTATTATGAACACATAATATACACAAGTGATTATTTCCTCTGAAGTCTTCCAAGTACTCAACAATTATTAAGCAAATGTCATATAATGAGAAAAATAAAACAATTTTTAAAATTAGAACTGCTTAAAATTAGTGGTTGGGTATGGCCAGAAATGGTAGTTGAAATTGCCCTGGGATTTTTTAAATTTAAGAGAGCCAGCTGAGGTGATAACCCCACTTGTTACTCCTGAGTTTACTATAGGAAAACATTATAGCTTTCCCATATACTTACTTTTCTTTCTTTTCTCTCTCTCTCCTTTTCTCATTTGTTACCTAATGGATTTTGCATTTCCTTTAGCAGGCTTATGACACCCACTCAAAGGTAGAGATTCCTGATACTTTGCATCTACTTACCAAGCTCCAATCAAAACAAAATGATTCTCTGAAATATCTTTTTAAGGTACGAAAAAACAGATGTTTTTTTCTATTGTTTAACTATGCAGTACAAATTATAGCATGTTGTCTGCCTACATTTGTTAACTACAGGCATCTAAATGGCTTAGTTCTCAAGATATAAACTTTCATGAGGCAAAGGCTTTTTTTAAAATTATAAAATATTTTAGACTCTCAAAAAGGTTAAAACCCCAAGACATGCATATACTCACCATCCAATTTAAAATTAATAAAGAACCAAGAGGCAATATAGTGTAATGTTTAAAAGATAATATATGTAAAATATTCAGCACAATGCTTCAGTATGAAAGCATTACCATGTTAGACATTATGAATAACAGCACAATGCACTCAAAACAAATTTTTGGATTTGTTTCACTTGTCTAAGGAGAGACTGAATTAACCAAATTTCAGTCTTTCATGTGCTCTTAAGGATTTAAAAATATCCACTAAATTCAGTTCATAGTCTTCAGAAAAAATGTTGCCATATTTTTGAAATAAGGTGTTTTTGTGTAGTTTATAATTTGTATTATTGCTAATTTGTTTCATTTTTTAGACTATATTTTCTAAGTACACTTATGCTGTTCCTTTGAAACACTTTTAACATACCTTAATATTAAAAATTTCTAGATGTAACTCATCTTTGTTAACTAAGTTTTTTACCTGAACTTTGCAAATCCTGTGAAACTGCTTGTCAAACAGTCCATGTGTTTGTGTTCACTTTTGACGAGAAAAAATTATGTAGCTTTCATTAAATTTCTTAAGAGAATCTCTGACCTCCATTCTCCCAAAGCAAATAAACACTGGACTAAAACCTGTAACTTACTATTAAGAAACTAATTGAATAAAAACTGAAAAAAACTTGTGACATTTTTCTCATTATGAAGCAGACTTTTCCCATGGATTATATAATACATGTTTATTACTTAAAACATTCATTTCACATAAAGTTCATCTATTATGATAAGAATAATATGGATATATATTACAAAAAGAACAATATACTAGGTTTCTGGAATTTTTTAATTCATAGGTGATATCTTCAGGTCCAATTTCACAGTACAATATACTTAATACTTGACAGTGTCTGGTAGTATAAACTTGTAATTCATCATGGTAAATGAATATGACATAGTAAGCTCTGAAAGAACTACTAGGACTTGGTAATACATAATGTATTGATATCCGAGCTATTCAGTAAGATAACAATTCCAAAAAATGCATATTTTTAAAGGTAAAAATAAATAATCATTACTCAAGGACAATATAAACAGCATCTGTGATATTTTAAGATGTTTATTCCAAAATAAATGTTTAAGTTTTTAAACTTATTTTTTATAAAATAAAAAAGGAATCCAGATTTTCTCCTTGTGTTTCAAATAAAAATCAACCATCAGAAAAAGGTAAAGTATATTTTTGGTAACTAGATAATACAAATAATGGAATATTTTAGTGAGTTACATAAAATGCTTGTTAGTAGTAGAGTGGCATTACTGACAGCAGATAAGATCCAATTCCTCTTAATCCTTGACACACATCTACTATCTTTTGGCACAACAGAGAATAAAATTATAGGGTCAGAACTTCAGAAATTCACCTGATACAACTGTCCTTATATTGTTACTTGCTTATATTTAGGAAATAATAGAAGTAAAAAAGAGAATTGACTCTGAAGTCATAAATATAAAACATATTCAATACAAAATACGATCACTATCATCAGTACAGATGTTCAAATTCTAGTACTTTCCTCATTCTTATTCCTTTGTTGTCAAATAAAACCAAGCCATTCTTATCCCCTGCAGTTTCTGCTATCAAATGTGAGATCCATGAGAGCAGCAGATCCTGTCTATTCGACACTGCACATGCAGTGCCCCACACAGTGCCTGGTACAAGCAAGACACTCAATACATACCTGTGTAATGAGGGGGAAATAAAAAGCCGCTGATCTGGGGACTGAGATGAGAGAAAGTCGGGAACAACAAATAAAAGTGAAATAATGCTTGTAAAAAGTCACAGACGATGTTATATCAGAAGAAATTTAAGTAGAATACTTACATTATTTTTAATACAGGCATATGAAATAATTTTCTTATGCCTTAAATTACAAAACAATTCCTAATAATTTAAAAAACAGCATTGAAGAATTATTAAAAGTTCATTAACTTGCTACTATTTTGTTAAAAAAATAAACAGACTTGGAAAAGGTTTATGTAATAAACTCATTGGGGTAAAAAGATACATAACTAAAAAAATTCTGCAAGAACATAGGAAACTATTAACAGTGGTTATGTATGGAAAGGCCTGGAGGGCCTAATATAGAGAGATGAGAATTTTTTTTACTTATATGCCTTTGCACTGTTTAAATTTTACTTTTTTAAAACAACAAACTTGTATATTTTATAATAAAACTCATTAAGAGAAAATGTCCAATTTGTATTTTTAAAACTTAGTCAGAAATTTAGAAATTATACTTTAAGAATATGTTGATGATTGATAATATTGTTTAAAGTTAGCACTTCTTATTCTCTTTACTAAAATATGAAAGTAGACAATAAAAA
Organism: Macroglossus sobrinus; assembly: GCA_004027375.1. Taxonomy (NCBI): domain Eukaryota; kingdom Metazoa; phylum Chordata; class Mammalia; order Chiroptera; family Pteropodidae; genus Macroglossus; species Macroglossus sobrinus. The sequence continues at coordinate 1,617,932 of PVKZ01000097.1, read as the reverse complement.
TGAATAGGACATAAGAAAATGAGATATATGTCAGTCTGCTCCAAAGCAGGAAGAAATACTCTTATAGTTAAGAAAGAAAATTTTCCAAAAGCTGAAATACAAATATTTATTTGCTGGTTTCTGTTAAACATTATCAGTGATCTTTATTATCACAACATATGTTCAAATTTAGAGGTCTGAGATTTTCTAAAAATGAGATTATATATTTAGTAGAACCAGAAAATGATAGACTCAAAAACAAAACATAGTTGCTCATTCTCATAATACTCTAGAAATCCTTTCATGTTTAAAAAAAAAAAAGTGACCTCACTACAGACATAACAAGTACAGGAATATCAGAGGATTTTATTATAGGTGGATTGGCCAAAAAATCATAAACTATCATTTTTAGTTCTCAATTACTATACTATTAATATATTTAACTACAAAACACTTTAAGAAGATACAGTTCTCAAATGATAGCATATATACCAGAAGGTTAGCAATAACATTCTAAAAAATACATGTCTGTATTTTGAAAAAGATTTCAAATGAACACAGTTTCAATATCATTTTAAACAGATTTAAATTATGTCCATTCTGGAACTGGTAACCGCATTCTTTGATGGTAGCTCGCTATAAGTAACTGTTTTGGAAATCTGTAAATTAAGCAACTGTTTCTTATGATATGCATAATTTTCCTGGTTGGCGTGTTCATCCAGAGATTTCCTCAAACAGCTCTTTAACTCGTCAATTCCTTCTCCTGTAATTGCAGAAATAGGAATTATATGTTGGAAGTCCACAGTCCTCTCTGGAATCATGTTTTTTCCAAATAAATGCAGAAAATCTGAAACAAAGAACACAAAAAAAACTATGATGATTTTCACTGTCTTTGAAAGTAAGTCAAAACCGTGTTAGAGGTTTGATTTGTGAAACGAGGAACTGAAAACTTAGCATTTTTAATTCCTGATTTTCCTTCTCTAATAAGCTATCAGAACTCTTAGTTTTTACTAGTGACAATAGTAAGGTTCTTGGCACACAGTAGCTGCTTAGTAAATATTTGTTGGATAAAGATATTTTAAACCAAATTAAGTATAAATCAAAGAAACAAGATGATTTACTTATAGAAGTAATAAATTTTGCTTTTTTGGGAGTTGAATAAAGTGAAGCAACACAGATTCTCTGAAAAAACCCTTCTTTAAAAAATCATCATTTGTGATTGGATATTCTAGCTTGCCTCAGTACATGGGTGGCCTTTAACTGCCCTAAAGCATAGGCTTATCATCACTTGTCCTAGAAGCCATACTAAAATTGAAAAAGGTGTGGGGGAGTTCAAGTGGGAATCATTTCAGATGAGTTTACTCTATCACTCCACAGGGACTGATAGCTGTTATATTACTTTTTCCTCCCCCTGCCACCAAGGCAATGGGAAGAGGGATGGTATACTGATGGAATGGATTTAACACTGATGTAAACTGTAAAGGCTGGACTGAAAGAGAATAGACAAGCCAATATGGAGTTTGGTTTGAGATTCATTCATATGCCCTCAAGAAAGTCCACAGAGGCTAACTCAGGAATTATCACTGAGGGGACTATATTTTATTTTATAATGGTCCAAATTAGCCACGAACTCTTGAGTTATCCTCCCTTCTGGTACCTCCTCTGAAAATTCCATTTTCTGCAAGACCAACTGGTAAATAGACCTAACAATATCATAAAGCAAATAACATTAAGGAATAAAGACTATTGACTAATTGCAGGGAGTATTTATACCCTAAAAGTAACTTTTTAACTCAAGGATAGCTCTAATATGTAAATTACCCTAGGGAAGGATTTTTGGGTAGAATCTTCTGCTGCTGTCTGCTAGTCCCAATAATAACTTATTTTCCCCAATTCTTATCCCAATGATAAAAACAGAAATTAGTACTATTTGAAGACATTTTAAGCACTTGCCATCCACCCTACTTTTCCTCATTTGTGAAGAGGTCCTCTACTAGACTCAGAAGAATGAAAGTATTATCATTTAGGATACAGAGTGTTCTGTGAAGTTCAATATTCAAGACAGTGAAAAGTCCCTTTAAGTTCCTTTATACAAAGTGATCCATTTAGGAACAAATGTCAAACAAGTAAACCCTTTTAGAGTAACAGCATCTATTTTTCTGTCGCACATACATAGGTACATGTACTTGAGTTCTTGTTAGAAGATTAGTACTCTACCTATAGAGCTGGCACTGGAAAGATACACACCTCTTTAGAACTATTAACTCTGTTTTTAAATTTATGGTATACTAGGGGAATGAAGTTCTAGAACTTGTGAAATATGTTAAAGTGAAAGGCTTCACAGGTAAAGCTGACTTTTCTCCCTTCTGAACCAAATCCCATTAACTCTTTAAGGACTCAGTTTAAATTTTATTTCTTCATGAAATCTGACCTTTTCAGCTCAAATTATCTTTCTCTTCTTTTGTCTGCTCTCATTTACTGTCTATATCACATATTCTGAAATTTGAAAAATATTACATTAAAATATTACTTAAGTGTTTCATATGGTACGTATTCTTTCTTCAAACATTTTTTAAGAGTAGCACCTGTTAGTTTATTTCCCCACTCATTATATCACTTACCACTCTGTACATACTAAGTATTCATTACTTTGACATTAAGAATAAATGGATTTACCTTTAGGATTCTGGAGTTGGTTCATCAGTACATGAAATTTATCTTGGGCATCTGGCAAGTCCATTTTATTAACTGCCAGGAGTGCAGGTTTTGTCTGAAGTTCCTCTTTGTACAACTCCAACTCCTTTAAATCAAAAGAGAAAACCAAATAATTTTATTATAATATCTATACAGAATACCTGTTTTGTAATGTCTTTCTTTATCTTGTAGGCCTGGGTAATCTAGAGCCAATTTGCATCTCTAAAATGTAGTAAATTCCAACAACCACAAAATAAATTAACAAAGAAAACTCAGAAAATGCTTAATGGTAAGATCACATGTTAATATACTTTAGCTCACATGACATTCTAGAGACAGCTGTGACTGTGCCTTGAGCCAAATACAAAAATCTGGAATAATAAGCACATAGATAAAATTCAGAAGTAAACAGTAGTAAATTTTCATGACCATGGTTTAGGCAATAGTTTTTTATCTATGACACCAAAAGCAAAAGTAAAAGAAAATATAGACAAATGGGACTTCATTAAAATTTAAAATTGTGTTTTAAAAGAATAAAGAAAGTGAAAAGACAACTGACAGAATGAGAGGAAATATTTGCAAATCATATATCTGATAAGGAACTTCTATCCAAAATAAAACCACCACTTACAACTTAACAAAAAAAAGACAAATAACACAATTTAAAAATGGGCAAATAATTTGAATAGGCATTTCTCCAAAGACATACAAATGACTAATAAGCACATGAAAAGATGCTTAACATCATTAGTTGCTAGAGAAAAGCAAATCAAAACCATAATGAAATGCCACTCCCATTAAGATAGCTAAAATAAAGAGATAGACAATAGCAAACATTAACATTAATGTGGAAAAATCAGAACCATCATCCATTCAAAAGTAGAATTGTAAAATGGCACAATGGTGCAGCCACTTTGGAAAACAGTTTGGCAGTTCCTCAAAATATTAAACATAGAGTTACCATATTATCTAGCAATTCCATTCCTAGGTATATACCCAAGAAAAATAAAAACAGGTCCATACAAAAATCTGTACACAAATGTTCGCAGCACTATTACTTATAATAGGCAAAAACTGGCAAAGGAAACAGGATATACAAAGTCTTGGAGGTAAGAAACATTATGTCATGTTAGAGAGAAGCAATAGGGCTAGATATATAATGTAAGAGAGGAAAATAGAGAAGGACTGTGAGATAAGAGCCTGACTTGCCAGACCTCATAAACCATGTTCATGTTAGACTAACCTAACAGCAGTGGGGCACTATCAAAGTGTTTTAAACAGGGAACAAATATCACCTTGGTTCTTTTATAAAGATTACTCTTACTGCCATAAAAAAATGGGAGTTCAGAGAAGTGAGACTGGAAGCAAGGAAACTGGACACTATGGACTTACAACATTCTAAAAAGAGGGGCTGATGATTATAACAGTGTGGATGAAGACAAACAGATGGATTTCAGAGAGATTCAGGATATAAAACTGACAGGGCTTGATAAAGGTGGTGAGAAAAACAGAATCAAGACCACTAACTAGGTTTCCAGTTTACATCCCAAAGTTCTAGAGGAGGCTGGAAAGTTTTTTTAAAAGTTCAGTTTATATATATCTATATCTATATCTATATCTATATCATAGATATAGATATATATATACGTGTGTGTGTGTGTATATATATGTATATATATATGCACATATATATATATATATATATATATACACACACACACACACACACATATATATCTATATATATATAAAATTTGAGAAGTTAATGGGACATCCAATAAAAGATGTCCAAGAGGCAGCCAGTAAAGCACAACCAAAAGATCTGGGTATCAGATACAGATTTGGCAGTCATCAGTATATTTACTGCAACTGAATGCTACTTACAGAACAAACAGAAAAAAGCATAAAAAGTAGATTGAGAAACAGTATAAGAAGTATAAATAAAAATTTAAGCAAGATAAAGTTTGAGAAGTATGTAAAGGGATTTAGAATTAAGGATGGTTTTATTGGTTGCAATAGTGTGAGGAGCAGGTTAATACTGAAAAACTGGAGACAGCACGTTTAGATAATTCTTTAACATTGAAGCTTCAAAAAGTTGATGTGGAATATAAATATATTCTAATTATTATGTTATCTAGTACAGTCCTATGTGCCTACATATTAGACCAGATACAGAACACAGTAAAACAGAAATAGGAAACCTACTTTTGTAAGAAGTATTATGGTTTCAAAGGCAGTCCTGTATTGAGTTTGGGGAGAAAGCTGAAATCCAGAAATATCAACCTAACCAAAAAAAGAAAAAGAAAAAAAAAAAAGAGAAAAAGAGACAACTTTTAATATAACAATAGCTATACATTTCTGTTTTGAAATATCTTATTCTCTGAAGTTAAAAATAATTTTCAAATGTATATTCTATTAGACATTTAGTAACTGAAAATAGAAGAAATTGAAGTGTCAATGTAACTATAATTATTTTTATAAAATCACAACCATTAATAGAATGAGGAACTAGTACAGACAAGGCAATTTAAATTAATATGGATAATCTCAAATACAGTTGACCCTTGAACATGGGGGCTAGAGTCACCAACCCCTACCCCACCCTGCACAGTAGATAATCCATTTATAACTTTTGACTCCTCCCAAACTGAACTACAGCCCTTCAGTATCCTCCAGGGGTTTGATTCTAGGACCCCTGCAAGGATACCAAAATTTGTGGATGTGCAAGTTCCTTATATAAAATGGCATAGATCACTTCTCAGCCTTTTGGCTAAGATCAAATGTAAAATGGTATAGATCAATGCATACAGTCATCCCTCCACATCTGTAGACTCCCAACACCATGGCTGGAAAACAGTACAGGTATTTATTGAAAAATGCATAAGTGGGACTGAGTTGTTTGAGGGTCAGCTGTATAACTCCAGCACCATCAAGTAGGAAGAAGATACTATATAATATAGTACTATGTTGAAAATCTTAAGAAATTAAATCTTGACAAAGATAACCAAACTTATAACAGACATAGTAAATAATGCCATTTCTTATCCCCACAGTATAAACAAAGATTACTTACTATATTTGACCCCCATCTAAACAAACTTAGTGGAGTAATATATGCTACTACTTTAATTTTAAATCTTATTATTATAAAAAATTTCTAGGAAAACTAAATGTCCAGATTTTCACATTCATCTGAATATTATATTTATATACATATGACTTACAACAAAAAGCAGTTGTTTAGTTCTTTCTATATGCTTGAGGAATTTGTGGCCCATTCCTTTGTTCATATGTGCTCCTTCTATTAAACCAGGAAGATCAGCTACTGATATCTAATACAAAGTTAAATAGTGTGATAGAAAAAGAAAATACAATTACATTCAAAATTTCATTGTATTTAAAATGTTTCTGATTTGATTACCACATCTTTATGAAACCAAGATGCCTTGATAAAAAAATTAATTAAGCATTAAGAATCAACATCCTTTGTTATCAGAAATTAGAGTTCTATTTTTACTTATTAATCTAACAATAAAGAACTTTAAGATTACTTTAACGGCTATTAATCACATAAATTCTCTTTAGAATTCCTTAAATTATACTGTTCAATGTGAACTTTCCATAGAATTTCAACTTTCTAAATTCTTAAAAGTGTTTAAGAATATTAATTTAGCTGACATTTCCTTAGTACAGCTCTGTAGTTTAAAATTTTTAAATTTATATGTAGTTAATTATTTGACACCATTGTTAATATTCTGGTCACATTCTACCAGAACTATTAACTATACCTAAAGTTAAGGGTATAGTTTTCCTATACTCCTTTTGGTGATGATAACAGTTATTAACCATTATTCTACACTTGTGTTTTTCAAACCTCACGGTGCATCATAATCACCTAGGGAGGTTTTATGCACAGATACCCAAGCTTTACCCCTAAGAGATTTTGTTTCAAATCTCTAGGGTGCTGCTTCATTTACCATTGTTGTTCTTAAGCCATCAGATAAGCCTGACATACAGTGAAGGATGAGAAGCACTGCTTTACACACACTGCTCGTGTGAATAAGTATTTCAGAGTTTTACAGGAAGTTGTGGCCATGTGACAAAGCAGTGTACACTACAGAGGTATTGTGTACTGAAATTTTCTTCAGAGTTCCTCTACTGATTTCCTTTAAAAATTATAATGTTCTCTTTTCCTCTCAATATTGTTTGCTATATTCATATTATTCTGCATTTATAATTTTACTTATTATTTAATATTCTATATAATTGAACTTTATTTTTTACTTTTATATCACTATTATAAATGAATATAAATATTTTCTATTGAATTATGTCAATGGATTATGTGAAACTACAATGATGCATCATCACCATAAGTCCATACTTTACATAAGCATTCACTTTTGGTATTATACTTTCTATAGGTTTTGACAAATGTATGACATGTATACACCAGTATAATATAGTGCAGAATAGTTTCACTGCCCTAAAAACCCAATGCTCTGCCTATTCCTCCCTTTCTTCCCCTCATCCTTGGCAACCACTGATTTTTTGCTAACTCCATAGTTTTGCCTTTTCCAGAATATAGTTGGAATTATACAGTATGTAGCCTTTTCAGATTGGCTTCTTGCACTTAGTAATATGCATTTAAGGTTCTTCATGTCTTTTCATAGCTTGCAGGTATTTCTCTTTAGTGCTAAATAATATTCCATTTTCTGGATGTATCAGTTTATTCACCTACTGAAGGACACCTTGGTTGCTTCTAAGTTTTGGCAATTATAAACAAACATCTGTGTGCAGGTTTTTGCGTGGATATGTTTTCAACTCACTGGGGAAAATACCAAGAAGCACAATCGCTGATCATACATTACATATTTTTTAAATTTTGTCACTTTCCTTTTTAATTTGTTTTTATTCTCTCTTTATTCAAAAGAACTACAGTTCTTTCTTATCAAGGAAAAATAAATTTTAATAGCTAGGTAAGGCCAGAATCCCACTTAAAGAAAAATTATTTAAAAGAGAAAGTTGGAGTAAAATCACTTCCAAGAACTTTAGAAAATATTTTTAGGAATCAAAAATCAATAATAAAATATGGAAGTAAAATAGGGACATGTAATGAGAACAGATTCATGAGACAAAGAAGATGTGATGCTGTAATGACAAACTTTCAAAGAATAAAATGATACGCTCTTATACAATATTTTACTATGACAGTATTCAGCAGAATAAATATGAACAGTTTCACTTATCAAAAACAAAATCCTGCTACTATTTGTCCATAATACTACAGAAACAGTTAAATATTATGAAATCCAAGTACCAGAAGCAAGTATTTTCACTTCCAACCAATTATATTACTTTTAAAACACCCACCTGTTTGAAATCATTATACATAATCTTTCCAAGTTCAGGCTTTAATGTTGTAACTAAAAGAAAAAATAACAGTAAATTAAGGCTAGAATAATGGCTGGTACTCTCAAAATTGTCTTAGAATTATGAATAAAATAAACAATATTTCTTTTCTGTGAACAATTTAATTCAGATTATATTCTCATTTGTTGAAACAGAAGGTACAATTATCTTTGTTATAGGACAAACATAGATTATTATAATATTATAATATTAGTGGGATACAAAGTTCCTCTATCACACTTTAAGAAGCATGGTATTCAGGGGAGAATTTAGGTTTCTATCACTGGGTCTGTGGGTTAAATTTGTCTAGCCCTTTCTAAGCCTCACTTATCTCACACTAGCCTCCTTCCTATGACTTTTTACTCTTCTTCCTCTTTCCTTCTCAGGAGTCCCCTGTGTTATAATTGATAAGTCCTGGTCATATAGTTGATAGCAGTTAGTCCAAAATTAATTCTATAAGAGTCTAATTTTAGAACGACTTAATATTTTTTTCCGGTTAATGTCATTCTGTACCTTTTTGTTTTATGATGGCACAGATTCTATCATATTAATTCACTACTCTGAGTCTACATTTCCATTGTATCTTACCTTGCTACTGCAATAGCCTACTAACTGTTCTTCCCAGAACCATTTATGTCCCATACCCATCCATTCTCTTTATTATACAGTAATCTTTTTAAAGCAGATCTAATTATTTTATGCCCACAGCCTACATGGTCTGTATGATAAAGTCTGTACCTACATCTCTAGCCTCATCTTGATCCCCTTTTCCTTACCACATGTTCTCTCCACACACGAATCCACTCCTTGCCACCACAGAGCCTATGTATACATACCATTTCTTCCAACTAAAAGACTTTTCGCATAAAAGTCTAAAGCAGTCACTTGTACTCTTTCACAGAACTATATTATATCCTTTATATTCATTGGTGGAATATGTGCCTTCCCCCACTAGTTTGTAAGCTCAGTAAAAGTCAGAATAGCATCTGTTTCTGTTTACCAGTCTTTGTAACTCCAGAACCTGGTGCAGTTCCCAAAAAAATATACCTGCTAAATGAGTAAAAGAACTCATCTCTGCCTTCCTAGTATTTATCACAGCTCTTAATAAAGGCTAGGTGCTCATAAAATCAAAACTAAACCAAAAGAATGATTATGCAATTAAAAATAAACACAACATAGTAAGTATCTAGCAAGTACAAGAAACTTTGCTGAGGGCTACAGAGATTGAAAAAAGTGATGGGAAATGCATATATTTTGCCAAGAGTTTTAAAACTAAGGCTATTCTCAAAGCTGTTATTTTATTCATACTCAAAGAAAGATTGGTATTTAAAAATTCACCACCACACATTAAATACAAAACAAATTACACTTACATGCATAATCTGCAATCACAGGTTTTGCGTGGGAAATCTGTCTTAGCAAGGAGGATTTTCCAGCATTTGGGAATCTGAAATGAGAAAATAAATTTATATATTACAATAAATATAAGCACTATTAATATTTACTTATCTCTGAATTCTTAACATTTCAGAAAGTAGACTTCTTGACTATTTCTGGGAGTAAGGGTATGTTTAAAATAATTTTGAAAAACTTGAGAAACAAAATATACTTATGATAAAGGAAAAGGTAAATTTATGCTGGACGCTGAAGATATTTTAGGACTGTGAATGAATAATTCAAATTATGTGGAAAAAACTCATAACTCAGAACAACAAAAAATAAAAATACCTATAATCCAAACACTGATAAAATATTACGAATATCATTTAAAAAATAACTACATTTGATAGCATATTTCAAAGTATGCACATGATGCACAAATTCCATTAACTAGAAATAGTGTTGGCCCCAAATTACCATTTATATTTATTTCCTATTTATGAATTATCTCTCTGAAAGTATAAAAATAAAGATATGAATGGTACTTACCCCACTAGGCCTATATCAGCTACCAGTTTTAGATCAAGGTGAATTATTCGTTTCTGGCCTTTCAAAGGTAAGAAATTTGTAAGTAGTTTACCACCAAGACCTCCTTCAGCTACCAAAATTCTGTCTTTCTCTTTATTGAGTTCTCCTTAAAAAGAAAGATAAAGATACATAGAGTCAAGATTAGTAAGTGGAGCTAATCACTAATGACATTTTTCTTTCAGAAACAAATGCCAGAAGTTTCTATTAAAAGCTTGACCCTGGAAGCGCACTCCTAAAAACAGTTCAAAATAAACTAGTTATGTTTAAAACCAATTACTCTTATATTTTTAAAATAACCTTAAATTGAGCAGTTAATTTTCAACAACCTTTATGTATTGTTTTTTTAAAGGTTCTTTCATTACTTAGCAGGTAAAATAGTTAATGTTCTTTAAAAAATTCTGACATTCAAGAGGTGCTACTCCCCACAGCTCTCAAACGATTTTGAAAATGTGCACATTTTTTACAACCTTAGAATCTATAGTACACTTACCTATAATTTTACCATATTCATCAGTTATTGAAATACCCACAGGTACAGGGATTTCACAATCTTTTCCTTTTGAGCCTTTCAGTGCACTAACCCTATCAAAAAAAAAAAAAAGAGTTAAAATAAGAAAAACCCACTAAATTATTTAAGCTTTAAGCAAATATAATGCTCTATAAAGACTAGCAGCCAACCCTTTTAATGCAGATATTAAATGGCCAAATATAAGAACTTCGACTTGGTGTTCAATTATTTACATTGTAGACTACTATATCCCAATAAAAACATTAGGTAATGATTTAAGTTACCAAGCTAGCCACCAAAAGTCATTTCAACTCATAATGAATATATGGTATACCTGAAATAAAAAGACCATTACAACAACACAAATAAACTAGAAAAAAGAAAAATCTACTGAATAACAAAGCTTTTTTAAAAACTGACCTAATACTGTTGAATTGTACACCCGAAACTTACTGGATTTCTTTAAGCAATGTCACCATAATAAAAATAAATTAAAAAGATAAATTAAAAAATTTTAAAAATGACCTCAAACCAGAGTATATTAATTATAGGAGGCTCATCTCTTAAACTGCTCATGAGAGAATAAATTGGTACAGACTTCTAACTAGTAATTCCATTTCTGGGAATTTATCCTAAAAGAAAACAAACAACCATGTATACTACTATATATACATGGTTGTGTGTTGCATTGTGCTATAACTGTAAAAAATAATTACCTAAATAGATGAATGACAAAATAAGTTTTTCCAATACCATAATACTATGCAACCATTCTGAACAATCTTCTGTCACGGAAATAAGTTAAAAGAGGAGGTTGCCAATATTGTCCTCTTGTTTTTGTACTCCCAAATTATTTACATACACACATAATTACATTTTTGTTAAATGTAAGAAAAGTTAAGAAAAGGTTAATAGTGATTATCTCTGGGTAGAAGGATTATAGACACTCGACTTTTAAAAAAAATCTTTGTTATGTCTGATCTCCCTGATTAGGTCAGAATCCCACTGCCTATATACAGGTATAGGCTCTTTCATAAGACTTGTCATAATTATAATTTTCTATTTTTCATGTATTTGATAAATATCTGCTCTCCTACTAGACTACATACAGTAAGTTCATAATTTATCCTAGATACCTAGTAAAGTGATTGGTAGATACTCAATTTAGTTGAATGAACAAACTGGATTGACAAAAATGGATGAATTTGAAATAAAGATTGTGTGCTGTAATTTTCAGAATGTTCTGTTACTGCTGATGAACTTTCTATTAAAAGAGTTTTTTTAAAGAACTGAAATACTATCTGATAATTTTTGTAGATGAACAAGCATAAACCAATTTACTGGGAGATGATTTCATGATGAACAAAAGCAGTCTAACTTTTAGTAGACATTATTAGATATCTCAAATTAAAATCTTACTCAGTTATCTATATTTTGGAAGTGGTCCCTGAACTAAGCCTTGAAAAGGGAATAGGACTTTGCCAGACAATTAAGGTGGGAAAAGATGTGTTGATAAACTGAATACACACACACATACACAAGCACATGTACACACACACTTGCACTGGATTAGGAGAGAACAAGCTGTTTGGTAAAATAATAGTTATTTCGAGCACAAGGCCAATACAAGCGGGATGGCATATTGTGAAAAAAAAGACACTGTAGTCCAGATCATGAAGAGTCTGAATTCCTGTTTTCTTCTTAAGTTATCTTTTACAGGTTTTAGAAAACCTTTCTCAAATCTCAGCCGTGATACTCCATCCCACCACCACCAAAAGTTCTGCCAGCATCCCATAGGCAGTGCTAAAAATGTGGAGCCTGTTTCACTGATATAGCTCTTATATGTTCTCTTTTTGCTTCTGTTTTGGGCTTCTTTCCAGCACTGCCTATGAGATGCTGGCAGAATTTCTGGTGGTGGTGGGACGGAGTATCACAGCTGAGATTTGAGAACGGTTTTCTAAAACCTGTCAAAGATAACTTAAAAAGAAAACAGTAGGAATTCAGATAATTTTCTGTTTCTACAGAGGAAGTGCAATATAGACACACTGGGAGAAGAAAAGGATAAAAAGTTTAAAAGCTCCAAAACATTTCTTAGTACCTTTTTACTATAGTTGAGACAAATGTAAATTTTTGCTGCGTTACCAAAACAGAATATAATTTACTTTAAATTACTAATTAATTTTTATCTTTTAACTTTTTTTTTTCTTCTGGAAGGGATTAACTTTATAAAATCAAAGTCCTTTAGTAAATACTTACCGACTGTTTGCTCCTTCTCCAGCCACAAACCGTTTGTGAGGATATTTGTCTTTAAGTTGTTTTAAAGTCATTTTGTTATGGGCTACAACCCAGACGTCACCACCTTTTCCACCTTCTCCACCTAAACGAGGGTACCCCATTCCACCACTTCCTCCTCTGGTGAAGAGTCTTAGGTTATCGATGAAGTTTCCATACTTAGAGAGAGAGAGAGAGAGAGAGAGAGAGAGAGAACATTTGTATACCAAATGAGCTTACTAATTTAAACTCCTTTCTAGTTCTTTGTTGCAACTAAAATTCCTTTAAAAATCAATAACGGCTTTCTGTACACCAAATTTATAGTCTTTTCTTAGTTCATCTTTTGTCTGACCTCCTTTTCCCATTTAACTTTCTGAAGATCCTTTCTTTCAATTAACAATTGTTGTTTCACTTATCTTCAAAATCTCTGACACAGGCCCATTTCTAAATCTAGACTCTCCCCTGGATGATCACAGCCTGTACCAGTAACTATTACCTAAGTGAGATACTCTTTATGTCTAGTCTGTTAAACATTCCCACCAGGATATAAACTTAATAGTCTAAAGCAATTGAGAACAAGATCTATATTTTTATTTTACATCTCTCAAATATGTAACTTGTTCATAGGTACTGAAAGGATAATTGTCACCTCAAATATATATTGATATGACAAAACATATTTTTTTCCCTAAGTAAATTCTGTTCCTCCAATGTTCCCTCAAATAATGGAATGATAGTTTACTATTCATTGAGACTATGTATGGGAATCTTTGACTATACCTGCTTCTTTTCTCAAAGTCCTTTCCTTTCTGGCACAGCTGTCCTAGTACCTTGACCATTTCATTAAGCTCCTAATTGGTCTCTCAGTCTCTATAGTCATTCTTTCTTCAACACATTCTTCATCCTGCTGCCTGAGCTATTTTTTTCTGAAAAAAAACCTGATCTCTAATCATGTTTCTTTCTTACTCAAAAACCATTCATGATTTTCTGTTTTACTATTTATGAAATAAAGTCTAAAGTTCTCAGTACTATATTCAAAGCTCTTAACCTACCTTCGGTTTCGTTTGCATTTGTTCAACCCCTCCTATCTTTTTCCTCTTTTGCTCTTATTACAAGTTATACTTTCATGTCTCCATGCCACTCTGCTCATGCTTTTCCTCTACTTATACGTCATTTGTTCTGTTCTGTCATAAACCCACCAGAATGTCATATTTGCTGATATCTTTCTCAATTCCTCTAATCCACACTTCCCATTTGCTCAGCTCTCAGCAATTTGATTCTATCTCTATAATTATACTTTTTGAAATCTTGTGCTGCATTTAGTGTTTACATCTGTTTCCACTAAATCAAGAGCTTCTTTGCAAGTAAAGATCCTATGTATTAACCTCTCAGACTACCAAGATTCCTTATTGAGTAATTTCTTAAATTCATAATTGTTTCTTCTTTAATCATTTAGGATAATTATAAGTATAGGAAAACATCTGGAAACTTTTTGCAAACTATATATACTCCACTGACCATTCTGAGACACCCTGGAGGAGGAAATGAAGACAGGTCAAGCCTGCACATTTGGCAAAAACTCCCTTGGTGATTCTGATGCAGTCTAGATATGAGACTGCACTGGATGGGTTCATAGCAAAGATTCAAAGCAGATATTCATTTAAGCATGCAAATGTACTCATGAAACAAAGTGTTGTAAGGAAATAGGGTAGGAGAAATGTATAAAAGATGAATTTAAGGGCTAGTCAGAATATTTTTTCATGGGGAAGGGGGGACTAAAGAACTTATGCTTTGGTTCTGAAAGGCTACATCAGAAATGCATCACCTTTTAGAATGGCTATTACCAACAAGACAAGTAATAACAAGGATTGGAAAGGTTGTAGAGAAAAAGGAACCTTCCTACACTGCTGGTGGGAATGTAAATTGGTATAGCCACTATGGAAAAGTCAGGAGGTTCCTCAAAAAATTAAGATTAGAGTGACCATTTGACCCAGCAATCCCTTTTCTGGGTATCTACCTGAAAAATCTGAAAATATTTATTTGTAAAGATATGTTCATTGCAATGCTCCTATGTTCACTGCAGCATTACTCATAGTGGCCAAGATACAGAAACAATGGAAGTGTCCTTTGATAGATGACTGGGTAAAGATGTGATATATATATTATATATATATATATACACACACACACACACACACACACACACACACACACACACACACAATGGAAATACTACTCAGCTACAAGAAAAGATGAAATACTACCATTTGTGACAACATGGAAGATCTTGAGAATACCACGCTAAGCAAAGTAAGTCAGACAGGAAAGTCAAGAACCATATGATTTCACTCATACATGTAATATAAAACTAAAAGCGACAAACAAACAACAAGTAAACAAAAAAACTCAGTGACACAGACAACAGTATGGTGGTCACCAGTGGGTAAAGGAGGTGAGGGGGAGGTAGTAAAGAGTAAAGGGTGTCAAATATATGGTGATGGAATGAGATTTGACTTTGGGTGGTGAACACACAATGCACTATATAGAACTGTACACTTGAAACCTCTAAAATTAATCAATGTCAACACAATTAAATGAATAACATTTTTAAAAATGGAAATAAATGGCTTGAAAATAACAAATGATTAATAAATGCATGGTGATTTGCTGCTTTCACTTTTAAAAATGCATCAGGTTTAAGTGAAGAGAGAGATTTCACTTGCAAACTACATTGATTGGAAGTGGCTTTTCATGGCAGTAAGGTTACACAAGTAGCCTTTAATAACTTATCCACAAAACAAAAATGCAGTAGTTTCTTTCTAGTTAAATAATTAGTTATTTCATATACTCAAGTACTACCCTTCACAAGTCTCTTTTCCTCACCTTTTTGGAAAACAGAGGGTTTGATAAAGTATAACTTCACTCAAGATATTACGAACTATGCCTTTCCTCCAATAACAACAAAAACTCCTTAAAGTTCTTAAAGTTCCATTCAATGTGTGACACATTGTTTTACAATTTTAGATTTAACAGATTCAGAGATTTAGAACTCACACTTAAAAGGAATATCTCAATCTCGTTAATAATGGCCAATCTGATGTCGGCAGGTTTAAAAAAACATTACTAGTAAGGCTATTAAAGACTTTTTTTTTTAGAAGCAACCTTAAATTTTTTACAGAAACGATTCTAAAATCGATACCACACAAAAACTGATCTTGCAAGAAGATAAGCCTATTACACATTTTCATTTACTGATGAAAAGTCGTTAAAAACAATATATCCAAGAAAAAAATATATAAATAAATGGGCTATGGATCTTAACATTTAAAAGTAAAATACACTACTTGAGCCAAAAGAAAAGGTCAAATCTACACTCCATGTATACCGTATTGCTTCTAAACCGCAGCAGGTAACCCAGCCTTCATCCCACGTCCACACAATTCCTTAGAATCTCAAATTCTAAACAGGCCGGGTAGACACACCCTTCTCGCCCCTCACAGGCCAACCTCGCCTCCTGAGGGGGTGAAAACTATGGCAGAGAAAAAGGAGGAAAGAGGCCCCAGAAGAAAAAGTGGGGAGGAAGGGAAGAAGCACCAGAGCCCTCAGATGGGGCTGGAGGCACCTGGCCCTCTGGCATCAGTCACAGACCTTTTTGAACAACACGCAACTGCAGTGCACCATCACTGTGTTGGGACAGGATTCATTTCTAGGAAAGGTGTACGAAGCAAAATACCGCGCGGCCTATTTACGTCACCGCAGGGCGCAGACGGTGTGTCTTCTCCGCACGCGCCCCCGAAAACAGCCGCATGCGCCGTAAGGCGCGGCACGGGGACAGGCGCATGCGCTGTACGGTGCGCCGCACGAGAAGATGCGAGGCACTCTTCATTTAGGGCAACGCAATATAAAACTGTGAGAAATTGTCGAGAGGCACCGTAGCAAGAGGCGGGTGGAGTGTGTGCCTCAGGAATTAACATTTTGAATGGGAACATTTTGAACTGAGCTTCCATGGAGGAATTTTTATGCTCATTGAGGAAACCGTAAGATACCGCTGTCTACTTTATAAAGCGGAATGGGGGGAAAAAACCCCGACAAACCCAAATGCCTAAAAGACACGGAAATTCGAGAAAATTATTAGTTCATTGACGAGCTGAGTGATCTCTAGCAAAAGCTTCCAGGAGACACTGAACTTGTGACACAATATTAGTATCTGAGATCTGTAAGAATTGCATTGGATTCAGTGGTAAAAGAAACTTTGCAACTGTTTGTCAGACAGTAGCTTCTTGGAGTCGGGTAGAGAAGAGTCTTTATCCAGCTATCAATGAAGCTTACCTTTGTGAAAATTAGAAATTACCTTTCCTCAGCCTGAGCAGGATCAGCCTAGAGTGACTGGACCGTAATTCGCCCCATTTACCTCCTCTCCCCATGCCTTCAGGCAGTGAAAAATGTACACAGCCATAGTAGGCGGCCCTGCACTACACTTATAGTTTTCTAGTCTTTCTTAACCACCAAGACTTAATTTCTAGAATCCTTTTCACACTTCTACCCCTCGCTTATGACGGCGATTATTTGGAAATGCACTTTGTGAAAACTATCCCTCTCTGTCTTGATTCCTTTGCTGCTACTGAACCTCTCTCTTCCCCACCAGTCAATAAAGCTCTAACTGTCATTTAACCTATAATGATTGATTAATCAAGACATAAGGTTTTCACTGTGGATATTTAGTTTAATCTTAATAACAATAATTTGCTGCCATTTGGATTATCTTTACTAGATCTTATGTCAGAATTGTGTTAAGCCCAATTTATTTTCTAAAGTGTATTTCTTATTCGTGAACACAAGCCTAAATTGTTTTCTTTTCCATAATATATACATGGGAAAATAATAATAGCAAATACAATATAAATGAGAAATTGATATAAAAAATCTCAAAATATTGTGGAATATTATGTACTATATAACAAAGAAGAAAGCATAATATTATTGAACAAAACATGGTCAGAACCTAAAGTATTTATTACAGCTCTGGTTACCAGATAGCAAAGGAAACATGAAACTAGAAACTGTCCCCTTTAAAATGTCCCCTTTAGAATGAGCATGAGGTGAAATGACTCAAAATATTATCCAGAATACTGTATAATACCCAAAGTATTATACAGAAGTCAGTATTGGAAGAAAATACTACTACTTCTGTCATTGAGAGGACAGAAGGCCTTCCCCTGGTTGCTCAGAAGGTTAAAATATAGGCAAACCATTAAACTTGGTGGCACTGAAGAATTTTGCATAATTGAAACGATTGTCCTAAATGTGCCATTGACAAAATTTACAATTTGATTTCAATAATATTTGATTTCAAAAATACATAAATTAGAGTTAATGCTAATGAAAAACATTTTTAAATAAGCATTTTATTTTGGAATAAATTAAACTTTACAAAAAAGTTACAAAGGTAGCCCAAAGAGTTCCCATATGCATTTTACTCAGCTTGTGCTAATGTTAATATATAACCATTTGTCAAAACTAGGAAGTTAATGTTGGTAAAATACTATTAACTAAACTACAGACTTTACAGGATCCATTCCTGGACACAATATTACATTTAATCTAATAAACGTTGTAATTATTTTAAGCATGAGATAAATATATAATTAAGAAATCTAATATTTTATGCTGTTATACTGCTTAATGTTATCAGCAGACTAAAATGAAAATTGTCTAACTTTATTCTCTACATTGTAGATTACTAAATCGATCCGTACCTTTTCACCTTCTCTTAATTAAATTCCCACTTTTTATCTATCCTGCTTTTGTTCTGCTTGTCCAAGAGGAGTCAACATAACCAGGTTAGAGGGTCTGTATGTGAAACTGAGAAGGTAGAGTCAGTCTGTCATCAATTTCACACCGCTTTCTCTCTGGTATTCACTAATTTTCCAGAAGTGCCAGGGTCTTCCCCTTTTTACCGAAAACTCATTTCCTAGGACCTACAAGAGAACTCCTAATGTGATCTTTCTCCCTCAGCAGGAATCTTTAGTTTTCTTTTTTCTCTCCTGTCAAAACTTACCTAGTCCATACCTTGTTCTTGAGTACATTATTAAGGCCTGGCCAGCCATTCTGACTAATTAATTGTGTCAAGATGTTTCTAAGCATTTATTTTCAGTTTTTATCTCTAATTGTGGAATGAATAATGGGTCCCAGATGTTCCATACTAAATTGAAGCTTTAGTGTGGAAGATCTTTCATTGCAGGAAATATGTGGAAAGAGAGGTGGCTTCTTGGAATTCTTAGTAAAACAGAACATCACAGCTTACATTGCCTCTATGAGATCCCTTCTGACCTTAATTATTTTATTGATTCTATAACCTGATTGTCATTAGGCTTCATTGACTTTTATACACACAAAATAATAATATAACCAAAATCTCTTGTTCACTGTAATCCTTTATTCATAATGATCTCCAGAGGTGTTTTGTCCCCCTTAAACAATAGATTTGATTATATTGCTGTATTCAAGGTCCCCTTATGGTCTTAGCATGACTGCTGTACTTCCAGCCATCGTTTCCATGTTCCAGTTGGAAACATTTATGAAGCTGCTTTCATGGAAGTTCTAGTCTTATATCTTCCTGCCACTTCAATCTTTTATTATTATTATTATTATTGAAGAAATGATTTAAATTTTTCCCCATCTACCTCCCCACTCATTTTCCCTGCTAACTTCTGGTAACCACTAGTACATTGTCCATGTCCATGAATCTCTATTTGTTTGTCCTGTTTATTTGTTGCTTTTAGATTTATATCCCACATATAAGTGTTATCATGTGGTTTTCAGCTTTTTCTATCTGGCTTATTTTGCTTAGCATGATTATCTCAAGGTTGGTATGATTTCAACCCTCTTATATTCATCGAGGCTATCTCTGTGTCCCAGTATGTGGTCAGTCCTTGAGAATGTTCCATGTGCACTAGAGAAGAATGTATAAGCAGCTGTTTTTTGGAAGAAAGACTCCATAAATGTCAATTATGTCCAGTTGGTCTAAGGTGATTTAAGAATTTCCTTACTGATTTTCTGTTTGGATGATCAGTCCATATCCGACAGTGGGGTATTTAGGTCCCCTACTATGATAGTGTTTTGGTATGTTTCTCCCTTTAGTTCTGTTAGTAATTGCTTTATATATTTTGGGACTCCTTGATTGGGAACATAGGTATTAATAAGTGTTATATCTTCTTGGTGCATGATTCCCTTTATCTTTATGAGATGTACCTCAGTATCTTTCTTTACCATTTTGATTTCAAAGTCTATTTCGTCCAATATTAGTACTGCTACTCATGCTTTTCTCTGAATGCATTTGCTTGAAATATCATTTTCCACCCTTTCACTTTGAGCCTATATTTGTCTTTGGAACTGAGATGTGTCTGCTTTAGGCAGCCTATGTTTGGGTTTTGTTTTTTGATCGAATCTGCAACTCTGTGCCTTTTTATTGTTGAATTCAGTCCATTAACATTTAGGGTGATTATTGAAATATGAGGTCTTCTTATAGCCATTTTATCTTTTGTTTTCTGGTATCTCAGTGTTTCCATTTCTTCCTTGTCCTTGTGTTTTTGTTTTCTTTATTTTAGTTGGCTTTTGTGGGTATTCTCTCTGGTTTTTCTTGTTTTGTTATATACTTCAGTTCTGAATCTCTGGTGTGTGGTTATCATTACGAATATGTAAAGGATAGTTTTATGAGTGTGTGTGTTTGTGTGTGTGTATGTGTGTGTGTATACAGTCATCCATTTTCTTCTGCATGTGCCTTATCTCCATTCTCCTTTGTGAATTTGGATCTTTGAATCCTCCCCTTTTCAATCATTGTTGTCTCAGTTTGTCCCTATGTATGCTGAACATTCATTACTATCTTGCTATAGCAAATCTCTTATTTTTAAGCTAATAATGCCCTGTTCCTAGTAAGGGTTGCACTCCTCTGCTTCTATCGGCCTGCTGGTCACATTACTTCTAATTATGTGGTTTTTCTTTGTCATTTTGTTTTAAGTGAGCTGACCCCTTTCAGTATTTCTTGTAATGCAGGCCTTGTAGTGGAAAATTTCCTCAATTTTTGTTTGTCTGGAAAGGTCTTAATTTCTCCTTCATATCTAAAGGAGAGCTTAGCTGGATACATTATCCTAGGCTGGTAGTTCCTTTCATTTAATAGTTTGAATATTTGATTCCACTCCTTTCTGGCCCATAAAGTTTGTGCTGAGAAGTCTGATGATGATCTAATGAATTTTCCTCTCTAGGTTACTGTCTTCTTTATCTTGGCTACCCTGAAAATTCTGTCTTTGTCGTTGATTTTTGATATTTTAATACAATGTATCTTGGTGAAGGTCTTTTTGGGTTAAGATAATTGGGTGGTTTTTTTTTTTTTTGACTTCTTGAATTCCAAGCTCCAGCTCATTCCTTAAATTTGGAAAATTCTCACCCACTATTTGTCTGAAAATGCTTTCGAATCCCTGCTACTTTTCCTCAACTTCGATAATGTCAATTATTCTTATGTGTTCCTCTCCTGATGGTATCAGCTAGTTCTTGTCTTTCTTTCATTATTTTTCATTCTTCAGTTTCTCTCTTCTTCCTTCTGATTTATTTCTAGATTTCTGTCTTCGATATCATCAACCTCTTCCTCTATTTAGTCGACTGTATATCCAAAGCTTATTATTTCATTTTTCAACTCTTGCAGTGTGTTCTTTATCTCCAGAAGTTTTATTTAGTTCTTTTTGAGGGTTTCAATCTCCTTGCTAAAGAACTTATTCTGCTCATCTAGTTGTTTTTTCAGTTCCTGAAATTATTGATATGAATCATTTCAAATCTCATTGAGTTTTTTTCAGAAGTACCATTCTGAATTCTCTGTGATTTAAATCCCATATTTCTATATCTGTAAAATTATTTTCTGGAGAGTTTTCTCTTTCTTTCTGAGATACCTTGTCACCTTGTTGTTAATGGTGTTTTATGGACTATTTCTCTACCTGGGCATTAATGGAAGTGTATTCTGATTTTTTTTCCCAGAAAGAAGATTTATTATGTAATGGTCTCTAGCCTGTTGCAAAGAAAGTGTTTTTCTTTTGGTTTCTAGTAGGTGACATCTATGCCTCTTTGATCTTTGCTTTAAGTAAAGTCTTAATGATGTCTTTTATTTTCTTATAGATGTTTAATCATGCTTGCTACCTTCAGTCTCAGTTCCTGTCAGCGTTAGCTATAGTTTTGTTAGCGTTTGTTCAGATTCCCCTGGGGTTCCATGGTGTTCCATCTTGGAGGGAATGGGGGAGGGGCCCTCTCGGTTGGGGGTGGAGGCTACAGTTCAGCCCCGGTTTTGCACCGTGGCCTGTAAAAATCAGCTATTGTTCCTCTGCAGTCTTGTCCCGCTTTTCCATTTTCTGCCATGATAACTGGGCCCTGCTGCTGGCTGCATGGAACTCACAAATTCTCCCAGGCAGAGGTGTTCAGGGAAGTTACTGTCCGAACTCACTGCACCTTCTCCTTTCCCCCTCCTTCTGCAGGGAGCTCCAGCAGATTAAAGAGGCAGCTTCTTTGTTTCTCCCAGTCCACCGCCAGACACCCGGGGTTCTGACCTGTGGTAGCTCTTATGTGCACATCCCATGCTCAGATGTGCTGGTGTGCAGTTCGGGTATTTTTTTGTTGAGTTTTAGATGTGCAGCTTATTGTTGTTTCAAGGGGAGAGATCTGGGGATGTCTCTCATTCTGCCATGTTCCTGATGTCACTTGCCATTTCAATCTTGAAAAGATTTTTTTTTCTTAAGCTTGATACATTGCCATCTCCAACTATTTCACCATCTATATCTCATCCTTTTTTATATTTCCTAATAGGTTCCTTCTTGCTCAGGACTTGGACTCAGAATATACTCTCTGAATATTTGTTAATTAATTAATTTATTTCTAAGAAAAACAATAATTAGGCTGCTAACTTTTATGACATATGAATCACCTGAATTGGGCATGGAGTTATTCTCACTCATTAGCCTTATAATTTCCTAAAGTAACATCAAATATTCTTTTAGTTTTATGCTATTTAAATATATTGTAACTCTGAGAACAATTATAAATAGGGGTCTTATACTCTACATTAAATTAAGTTCTAGGTAAAGGTTAGTGGATTGAACTAACAAGAGCTATATATTATTTAAGCTCTTCCTCTAAGTTAAAATGTAGCATTTTCAAAGTGAGGGCCTCAGGCCATGTAATTGCTGTTCTGAAATAAAAGCTATGAAAGAAAAAGGAAGTGGAATTACTGCCTTTTTTCCCTAAGGATTTGTGGTTTGTTCATTCATTCATTCATTCATTCATATAACAATTACTGTGTTCCTAACGTATTCACACACTAGCTATGTGCTAGAACACTGCTATGGGTTTTAGAATTACTAAACAACAATTTTCATAAAGTATTTTAAGAATAATGAAAGAAGCAAATTTTAATATTTCTTATATCTGAATTCATAGTGAGTGGAGAAAACTTATTCCTATAGAATATGATTTTGCTTTGCTCTTCATGCATCCTGTTTTTAATTTGAAGGGTATCATTGAAAGGTTACTTTCTTAGAAATATTTGTAGAAATTCTAAAAATTAGTTGAATCATATTTTTAAGACCTCCATTGTCAACCAATTGCACTAGAGGAATAAAAATATTTTAAGGTGCTATTGTTATACTATGAGTCATTTATTACATTCCTCTTTATACTTTTTAAAATCACCTACAGGTATAAGAATGGCAGTGGAATTATCAGAAGGGCCTTTGTTAATGATGCTTTCTGATTTTTCAAGAGTGCTCATACAGCAAGAAAAGTAGGCAACATATTCAGGATTCTCATTAACTAACTCATTTTCTTTGTTGCTTATTACTGTTTCTTCATAAAGAAATATCCATTTACAGTAAAATAGAATTCTTAGATAATTTCAATCATAATTCAAAATAAGGAAATGAATGTTTATATTAACATATTCATGTATATTTTAAGTCATTATTATGACCACATTGTAAATTAATCAGCTGAAATATCATTTTGTAGAAAGATGTATTGACAGAATATAGTCATGATGCCTCCCCACTGCAAAGGTAAGACAGTATGCTCTCCCAGCAGAATTCTTGGAGCCTCCTGCTCATCCAAATGAACATAAGGAAAGGGATCAGACACCTCATACTTCCTGCTTGTTGGAAATGGAAGACTGGAGAGGTCCAAGAATTTTTGATAATTTCCTTAAAAACTTGAATTTGGGCCTGGCATCCTACTTTAGTAAGAAGCATTCTCTATCTTAGTATATGAGCAATAACTTGTCATTCATGTCCTGAGATACTCCCTTTTTGGTAAATATGAAATGTGGGAGTGGAATTGAATTTGACTAAAACATGAACACATTATTTTATATTCTTTTTTGTTTCTCTGCATAATCCAAATTCTTGTCATTTCTCATTTAATTAATAATTTAATTATGGGCCATTAGAGGTGGAGTTAATATGACTTTTTTCTCTTTACTACAACTTTTCCATTATAATAACTGATATTTATTTGGGGATGATATTTCCCACCTCTTTTATCCTTTTTTTCCCCTCTAAAACATAAAGAAAATAATAATTCTTTAAGTAAACCTAAATGGGCTAATCTTGGACTGTGAGAACTGCTCTCTTGTATGCCATTAATTTCACACTTAGACTTCTCTTTATCTACTGTTGGAATTGTCTCTCCAATAGTTAGAAATGATTGCATCTCTTGATTAAATAAAACATTTCTCACATGAAATTTTACCTTCGAAAAAAAATCTTAATATTGTAATCTTACCATATAAAACCTGTGACAGAAAATTCCCTGATAGATGAAAGGTAGTTTCTTTTTTATCAAAGAAAGATGGTATCTTACTAGCTGATGAACACTCTTTTTCTTAAAAGAAAATGAAATCTATGATGTATGGAAATTACAGTTCACAGAGAAGAAAAACCAATAACTATATCAATTTTGTATTACTTCCTTCTAAGATATTAAAGTATTGCAAGAAGAAAGCAAGAATGTCTTATAAAACATTACTGTAAGGCTAGATATAAAAGGCTATAGCAGAATTATTACATAAAATTGAGCAATCTTGACCCATTTTATTTATGTGGGCACATAGGAATTACCACTGAGTCAAAGCTATGATCCGCCCAGCATCAAATTTTACTATAGCAGAAGCCTAAGTTTATTTTTTTAAAAACAAAACAAAACAAAACTGCTATGCTAGTGCTACTCATAATGTCTGAGAATTTCAGGTAGAATTGTGTGGGTGGAACTGGAAAGTTAAGTTCATTGAGTACTTTTGTTCCATCATATTCTATAGGTCTTAAATATAACTGACCTCACCTTATGTTTGTTTGTTTGTTTATTTGCAAGTGGGGCATGAAATTTTTATATTCTATTAAGATTCATTTTATATGGGTCATTTCTTTCTTTCTTTCTTTCTTTCTTTCTTTCTTTCTTTCTTTCTTTCTTTCTTTCTTTCTTGCTTGCTTGCTTGCTTGCTTGCTTTCTTGCTTTCTTGCTTTCTTGCTTTCTTGCTTTCTTGCTTGCTTTCTTACTTTTTGTTTAATTTTTAAAAATTTTCTTATGTTGACATTGGTTAACGAAATCCAGTAACTTTCAGCTGTACATCTTAACAATAAGGTGTATATATATATTTACATTGTATGTTTACCTCCCATAATTAGATTTTTTTTCTGTCATCACATAGTTGACCCTTTTTACCCCATTACCTGCCCCCTCCCTGCTTCCCTCTGGTACTTCATGTCTTTTTAAATAGGGCCATGAATGGTCAAGGTGAATTATTGCTATCTTTTTCATGGTATGTTTGGTGATAAGCATGGCTTTGGTAATTTAGTACCATGTCAATTCAGTTGGAACTATTATTTCCAGAATTTCCTTCCCTTTAGTAGTTTCAATTTTGAGTTAGAGAAATTCGTATGAAATTTGGAAGGGAGAAGCAGCAGCCATTATTCTTGGAATGTTGGTACAGAGTCCCAGGCATTGCTTAACAACACATGCTTGTGCACTTCACATGCATGAGTACATGTGTTAGAGTGCATGTGTGTGTGTGTGTATAAATGCATTTGTGTGTATCTGATTACTGACATTCTGGCTCACTTTGTTCACATGGAGTAGCAAGTAAGACCATAGCTTCTCTAGCTCCCATGAAATCTCCTTCTTCAGCTTTTTCAATTCTTGGACCAGTAGCACGTATAGCAAGATATTCAAAGAAAACAACTTTTTCTGCATGTGGCCTGTATCCTTGGGGGTTGACATAATGAGTGACCAACATAGGTTCCATTTTGTCTTTGTGGAAGAAAAGTGTGTCCTTGCTTTACCCAGCTGTCCAGCTGTTCTCTCTGATTCTCTGACCTGTTGACTTACAATGACTTTGGGCCCACTACCATACACAGAGCCAACAGCTATCCACAAACATCTTCATAGAACTGTTTATGGTTCTCTATCATTAGCTTTTCTCTACTCTGACTATTCACATTCAGAACTTTGTTACCTCAGCTTCTCTCACAATTGTGTAAGTTCTAATACTGTAAAAAAAATCCCTTATTCCATACTATTCTTAGTTTTCTGTTTCCCTAATTAAACCTTATTGATATAATGACTATTTATGACTAGAAAGGATTGTAAGAGTTACCCTTAGGTATTCTTCAATGAGAGATCTCAAATTCCCTAGGTAAAAGATATTCCTCGGACATGGAAAGAAGATGTGTGTTTATGTTGGCAGGAGAGGCTGGGTAGAGTATAGCATAGCCTACACCAAGGAATGCCAAAGAATCTTAAATATAGCAAGGAAATTAAAAAGGAAATCCAGAAGTCCACCTTGTATATACTTATATTCTCAATGAAGTAAAATGAAAAAGAGAGCTAACTCTCAAAATATGTTCTTTTCTTTACATGTATTTAAAATTTGTTAATAACAATTCAATCTGTACTCTCTTCCCTGCTTTTAAATAATCATAATCACCATTCTTTTTGTAACTGTCCCCTTCAGGAAGCTGGTCTACCATTAGAGACCTTCAAACTTTCCTTTGGCTTCCCTACCCTTAAATTTTCCATGGTGTTTCCTGGCCTACAGTAATCCCAAATTAGTCATACTTCCATTTTTATTGGCTGTGTTTTTGATCATGTCCAATCCATTTCAGGTCTCCTAAATGGTATAGATAGCCCACCAAAAAATTAGATGTAGGGGGCTGAAGGTACTATGTTATTCTATAATTCTAGCTAAAAATTAACAATAAGATATAGGTTTGAAAACATATTTCCTATAACCTCAAAAGATCTAAGCATCAAGTTGTCTTCTATCTTGTACCCACCTGAGTTTAAAGAAACAAAATAATTGTAGTCTACAAAGCAGTTCCAGAAAGCTTTTAGAATTTACAGATCATCCCTAAATTTAAGAATATAGATCCCAATCACCCCTAAGAAAACCCTCCACATCTAATAGGGAAACCCCAAGATAAAGCACACTATTCTTATTAGTGTAATAGAGATAAATTTATTAATTGTGGGAGAAAGTCCTAATTACTAGTTTGCGAATTTCATAGCCTCTCTTTTCATTGAACATCCACCTACAATTAATATAAAGGATTCTTTCTTTCTAGCCACTTGGGGCTATCATTTGGTCTTTAATATTTAAGTATAGGTCTAAAAAATTAAACAACTAAACAAATGAAACAAGAAAGGCTACATGGATCTACCTAATAAAAAGCTACAGAAGAAAAAGAAAGTAGAGAGAAAAGGCATATTGGAACACTGTCAGAGAAGTTTCAGTTTCAGGGTGGAGAGGAGTTAGAGTTTCTGGTAATAGCTATGGTGTTGGAGAAAATTAAGAGGAATGATGATGGACTGAGGTTTTAAAGATGTACTGTTTATTAAGAAAGCACTCTTCCCTCTCAGTTTGGCATTTCCAGTCAGAGAGATCTACAATACTTTAAATTACTTTTTGGTCACAGAATGTGTATCTAGTCTGGGTCATATAATACCAGATGACCTAATCCAACCAGAATAGAGGTTATATTCATGTATATTAGTTTTCCTTTTGACTTTAGCAGAACTGTTTTTCTTTATGCCTGGCTTATTTTTCTGTTACTAGACCTTGTACTTTAGTATTTTTCATTCTTCTACCTTCTTTCTGTGTTTCCTGGTGTACAGTCTTCTCTTGCTCCTGCACCATGGAACAGCACAAAAGGTGTATAAAGGGAGCTGCATCTCTCAGAGTACAGAGAGCTTCACTTCCCAGAATCCTGACTGGTACATTCTATTTTCAGCCCTTACAGTTTTAAAAAGATTTAGCAGTAAAGTGTGGCTTGATCTAGGGTTTTTGAAAAATACCATTTACAATATCAAGGATGAAACATAATATCACCTAATAAACCAAGAAACATGAAGATTTGATTCATTTTGGAGAGAAAAGACAATCAATAGAAATCAATCTGAAGATGCCCCAGATGTTGGAATTAGCAGACAAAGATTTAAAGCAATTACTCTAAACATATTCAAGGATATAAAAGAAAATATGCATATCATAAACGAAATACAGGAAATCTAGCAGAGAAATAGAAACTATAAAAAAGAAAGAAATGCAAATTCCAGAGAAAACTACGTCAACTCAGAATTCCACATCCAGTGAAAATGATCATCCAAAAGTGATGGTGAAATAAAATACATTTGCAGATAAAGAAAAAATAAGAATATGTTGACAGTGGACATGCACTATAAAATATAATAAATTTTCCAGGCTAAAGAATGTTTATAATGTTTGTAGATGTAAAGCATTTGAGAACTACAGCAAAAAGGATGGGAGGGTAAGTAAGATTTCTTGTAAGATTTCTACATTTTTCATGAGTTGATTCAATATTAATCCTAAGTAGCCTAAGAGAAGATATCCTTAAGGATATCTATTGTGGACCCTAAATAAACCACTAAAAAAAATAATGCAAAGAGAGATAATGAAGATCCTGGAATACATGATGTTTATACATATTCTATGTTTTATCTAAAGATAAAGATAAACAAACTTTTATTTTTTGTTTTTCTTAGAAAATGATGACAAATTATTTTGTACTAATGGCACATTTTGGCAGGAGTGGAGATTAATTGTCTTTTTTTTCAGCTTCTCTCTTGAACTTTTTCTTTTTCTTTTGTTTCAGAGACAGTATTTTGTTCATTATTGTCTCCTGTGTTCCTGAAAAAACAATAATGCCTTCTTTACCTTCAATTAGTCAGCAGTCAAGAGTGCTTGTTTTCTCTGCAGGGTACTTATTTGTTTCAACTTTATTTCCTGCTCTCTTTCCCCCAAGGTCATTGAATCACACTTTGATAAATACATTGTCATTAAAGTTTACTAGGGGCAATTGCAATGATAGATATTTTAAATTAATGTCCTTCATTATGAGTCAGAAGGTCAATGAATTAAAAAACAATTCTTTTTGTAGATATTCGCCATTATTCAGTTGACATGTTCTTGCTGTGTGTGGAGTGCTCTTCCAAATTCTATGACAAATGATGATGTCAGTATTGCCTGGAGAAATATGCTATATAAAAGAGAAATAGGATAAACGCAAGTATTACAGAACTGCAACTAAGTAACTGCAACGAAGGTAGGAAGCATGGAGACAAATAAATAGGCCACTGTCTGGACTAAAACAGGAAATCTTCACAGGGAACACTGGAGTTCTGAGAGACCTGCGTTTGTCTTGTGGAAAGCTGACAAAACTTCCTAAATGAAGGATACAAAGTAGAAAACAGCTAAAAATATTTATTGAGTGCCCATCGTTTAATGTGTTAGTCACTAGAAAAACATGAAATATAGTATTTTTATAAATACGGAAGATCATGTTCTCACAGAAAAAAACACAACATATGTAGTAGTAGATGCTAAATATAAGTACAGATAGATGCCAAGTAATGTAGTGAAAGTGAACACTTAATTGCAGAAGTAAGGCTAAGTTAAGTGAAAGGGACTTTGAAGTGGGGTCAGGGACTAAAGCGACAGAGAGAAAGGGAGAATGGTTTATGATATAACTCAGAGATTAAGTCTGGGGACTATACGAATATGATGGGAACAGGATGATCATGACAAGATAGCGATAAATACATTGCTTCTGGTGAAGATGATTTTAAAAAATTACAGTGTGTGTATATCATATTTTCTTTTTTTAATTAAATTTAATTTAATAAATTAATTTAACTTAATTTATTTGAATTTGGTTAATAACATTATATAAATTTCAAGTGTAAAATTCTATAATATATCATCTGTATTTTGCATTGTGTGCTCACCATCTATAGTCTAGTCTCCTTCCATTCCAATATATTTGACCCCCTTTACCCTCTTCATCCTCCCCTTACCCCTTTCCCCTTTATCACCATACTGTTGTCTATGTCTCTGAATTGTTGTTTTGTTAGTTCATTTGTTGCTTTGTGTTTTATATCGCATGTATGAATGAAATCATATAGCTCTTGTCCTTTTCCATCTGACTTATTTCACTTAGCATGATGTTGTCAATATCCATCCATGTTGTTACAAATGACAGTATTTCATTACTTTTTATGTTTGGGTAGTAGTTCATTGTTTATGTGTACCACATCTTTTTCCAATCATCAGTTGAAGGACACTTGGGTTGTTTCCATGTCTTGGCTATTGTGAATAATGCTGCAGTGAACATAGGAGTATATATATCTTCATGGATAAATGTTTTCAAATTTTTGAGGTGGATGTCCAGAAGAGGAATTGCTGGGTCATATGATAGCTCTATTCTTAAGTTTTTGAGGACTCTCCATACTGTTTTTCATATGGCTGCACCAATCTACATTCCCACTAGCAGTGTAGGAGGGTTCCCTTTACTTGCATCCTTTCCAACACTTGTTATTTCTTGTCTTACTGACAGAAGCCATTCTAACAGGTGTGAGGTGGTATCTCATTGTGGCAAAAAGAAGATGCATGGTGAAACTCAAAAGCACACAATACATTTAAAAATATCCATAATAGATTCTTGTTGAAGTTTAGATTTAATAGTTGGTCAAGTTAACTAATCCATTTAATTTAACATTATATCCCAACCAAACCCTGTCCTCACTAAGCAAATATGTTTTCCAACCTGTGCATTATTTTATGAAAACTATCTTAAAGGAACTACCAACAAAACAAACATGCAAACAGCTAAATGGGAGAAGATATTTGCAAATGATACCTTCAATAAGGCACTAATAGTCAAAATATATGAAGAACTCATACAGCTCAACACATTTTGTAAGTTTTTCTCTGGCTATAATAGGGCATGGAGGCTGGCTAGGTAGAGGGAGGAGATAAGCTTGGGCATGTAGACCACTGCGATGATCTTCTCAAGGAGGGAAAGGAAGAATAAAAGGAGAAAGGAGAGGAGACCCTCGGAAGGAGCAGTGCCGAGGCAGGGATGCGCGTCCGGGAGGTGGGGGCGCGGGTTTGGGACTGGGACCGTAAGCAAAGTGAGGGCGGGGACTCGGGAGCGCGGCCACCTACTCTCTGCTCCTTCACTGTCCTTAGAAAGGGAGCGCGGCTCGGGCTGCGGAGCTGACTTGGGAGCCCCGAGTCCACAGCGCCGCCCTCGGAATCCAGAGCCTCCCGGCCAAGGGCGCGGCGCCGCCGAGACGGTTCAGCTGGGCGAGCTCAGGGCGCCAGGTGTGCGCTCTCAGCGGATCGCCGAGCGCTGCTTCCCGCCTTTCGCCTAACCCGGGCGTGAGTTCGTTTGGGCAGCGCATGAGAACGGGGAGGGCCAGGGTTGGTCTTGAGCCCTCGCTGAGAGCTCTTGTCTCTCCCTGACAGGAGCAGCCCGCATTCCCGAGGGAGCTCAGCGAACGCAGGACACCGCGCCTCGGCCGCGTACGAAAGGTACTCCATTCCCACGTGCGTTCCCTCTTCTGCATCCAGGTGACCCGACTCCAGGAGTGTCACCTGAAAGTCACGGGGTAAAAAATTCTCCCATCCTACGCAGTCTCTCCCTTTTAGATCTCCATAAAGTGGCCACTGCCAGTTTGGGGACTCTGCACAGTTTTTGAGATGTGAAACGACCTGAATAACCTAAATTTAAGTTGGTTTCGTTTGATATGTCCCTTTGTCTTAACTTTGGGGGGCGGGGGAGAGGTAGTGGACGACGGTATGTGGGAAGGAGGCGAGTCTTGTCTTCCAGATCTGTCTTCACCACTCAGTTCCTCCATCCTGGCTGTCAAGATTGTGTCAGGGACATTTCCAGGGCCAGCCTGGAAAAGTAGCTCTTTAGCAATTCAAAGCCAATTTCAATCCTTAACTTCCACCTGTGTACTTTAGGCCGCTTTACTGAGCATTGCGTTTGTAGGGAAACTTGTGCAAAGAGCCATTAGGAAATCCATGATTTTGCTGAATGTCATTGGCCTTGCACTATGTCACATTAGCTTTATTGTCTTTGCGCTGATGCTAATGTCCATCCAGCTCCTCAACCTGAGAGAAGCCAGGAATCTCTCCTGGGCATCAGTGCATGTAAGTGTTTTTCAATGCATAAAAATGAAAGTATCAATAACTTTGAAACTTTAAATGGTGCTTGAGCATCCAACACTATTTGAGTTAATAGATTGGTAACATCTTGATTGAACAAAAACTCAGAACCTTTTTCTCATGGTTACACATATATAATGGGCTGCATTTGGACTCATTAAGTTGAACTGTGTTGTTATAGGAGTCTTGGCTGAGGAGATAGGAGACCTGAGAACTTTCTGAACCATATACTGAAGATTTTTCTAATCTATAAAGGGAGAAGGTTGGAGCACGTGCTTTTTAAGGTTTCTTCCACCTCTAAAGGACTATGATGAAATGAATCTATCACATCTTCATAAACATGTGTTGGATTTCAGTGGCTCCTGAAGACTGTTTATTAGAATGTTTGCAAACAAGTTGTAATTTTAATATCCTTTCAAAGGAAGGTCTGAGAGTTGGCAACTTAGAGAAAAACCAACTAACACATAGTAGGTAAATTTAGCTGGATCAAAAACAAAACATATTTATTTTTTAGGTTTTAACAGATTGTTGAGTAATTGAATGATTTTCTCCTTAAGTTAAAAAAATATCCCCCCTTTTTTTGTATAGAATATGGGTTTTGCCATAAGAAGATGGTTTTGCCTACCACTGGGGTGTATGATGCTGATCAATCTGATTAATGCAGATTTTGAATTTCAAAAGGGAGTGCTTGCCAGTGTGAGCCCAGGGATTATGGAAGACATTGATCTCCAGTGCTGGAACGTGTGCTCTTTGACATTGATAGATCTCAAGGAACTTAAGATAGAGCACAATGTGGATGCTTTCTGGAATTTCATGTTGTTCTTGCAAAAATCCCAGCGGCCCAGACATTATAATGTCTTCTTAAACATCGCTCAGGATTTCTGGGACATGTATGTGGACTGTTTGCTGTCAAGATCTCATGGAATGGGCAGAAGACAAGTGATGTCCCCCAAGTACAATTTTCCACAGAGAATAACAGGAAGTAGTTTAAATGTATACTTAAGAGAATAGTAGTTTAGTTTTCTTAAAAATTCAATATTTAATCCTTTTTATTTTTCAGGTTTATCCAACAAGCTAGGAAACTTGCCATATTTTTTCCTAATATGATTGGCTTTTTTGTTTTTGCTAATTTCATGTTATTGAGAAACCACAGGATCTCTAATGTACAAACACTTGATTCTATATGGTCTTGGAATATAGAACATTTTGGTAGATCATCAAAATTATCTTATTTTTTCCCATGAATAGTTCATAAGAAAGCCATTTAACACTGTAATCATAATACATTTGTTGAATAAATTTTAAACATTGGACATGTAGACTTTTGAAATTAATTTCTTCAATAGGGTTGTTTAAAAGGAGGGAATCTCAAGTAAGAATTAAGTTTCTCTTGTAAAGGACTGTATTTTACAAATGTGTATTTTACATTTAAAGGAGAACATGGAAAATATCTGAGGCAAGATGACACCAACCTGAGTTTAACTCTGTCAGTATGAGGTCAAATATTTCCTGTAGTATTTATCAAAATTGTTATTTCTAATTCTTTAATATTAACAAAGGTTGTATTTTTGTTGATGTGTAATTGCCTTATAGCTATTGAATGATTATTTTCCATCTTTTTAAGTAATTTTTAATAGCTATTTATTTTGAAGCCATCTTTGTAAGCATCTTTATTTTAAAGAAAATGGCACCTAAAATGCAAATGCAACATATTTTTTAATACAACAGTTAATGGTGTAAAATTGTAACCAATTTTATAAAGTAACTTATACATAATATTCACTTTAAAATTGTGCCAAAACTAATAGCAGTATTGTTATAAAAAGTAATTTTAATTTTGATGTGAATGTACTGTGGTTTCTGATATGTGCATTTCATTGCTGAGCCATCTTATATATATTAAAGTATTTTTCTATGCATTAAGGACTAAATATTTTTGTGTTCTCATTTTTATTGTCTTCATTTTTTAAAAGAAATAAAAATTGAAAATTCAGCAAGAAACTTCATTTTAGTAGTTTGACAGAATTTTTGTCTTTCGGTGTTAGCTCATTTTTTTATATTTATTTATAGCTCACATCTTATACCAAACAGTAGGATAAGATGAAGTAGATGAAGAAATTGGTGATGGGAAATGAAGACAGGAAACTAACATGCAGTTTTAGTTTAGATTAATACTCTAAAATGCATGTCATAAAAAACTTTTACTTTTAATAGAGCGTAGCTATAAATTTGGTCTGAGTTTTCTACTTCTCAAGGTGAAGAGGGACTCATGACCAGTTTCAAGATTCACAATACTGATATGAAAAATGACATTTGTTTGGGAGAAGCCCAGCTTTTCCAAGGACTAAGAGCCAGCAGAAATCTGTCCCATAGGGTTTCATAGTGGCTGCTGTGTGCAGCACTGTGTGTTCAAGTATCTTGACAATGACAGATTCCCTTCAATGCAGGCTGATGCCAACACACTCAAACTCAGTTAAATATAAAAAAATTTTAAAGCAGCAAAAATATCCTGAAGAAGTATGCGACTGATGGTTTGACTTGATCCAAGGATAAACTTTGAATTAAACTGGTGGGTGCTTACATTCTTTGACTATGGACCACTTTGAAATTCTGATGAAACTATAGACTCTTTACCAGGTATATACATACCACATTCATCATTTTGTGTATAATTTTGGGGTGGGGGGTTTCATGAACACCAGGTTAAGAATCTCCAATGTTAAAGAATGAATAGACTGCATAGCTTTCAGGTGTATTTTACAAATATTTCATATAATAGTTTTGTATAATAACCAGTTAAAAATAATATGTTTTTAAGTCTAATAAATTCCTAGATTGAAAATATTTTATCCTGTCAATTAAAAATGGATCCCTAAGCTCAGAAAATCAACTGGTTCAAGAGTAGGGCTTATGTTCTCTTGACCAAATATTCAAGATGTCTAATTCATTTCCTGAAGGTAGAGGTACAGGGTCATGTACCCTGTACCTCTTTTTTTTTTTTTTTTTGAAAACAGCTCTTTTACTACTCGTGGGCAAATGACTGAAGCTCAAAAGTTCAATGCCATAAAGCAAGACCACATAATTTTACCTAAAAAATTGTCCAACCAGTTGCATAAATTATGAACTTTTCAGTGTTAATATAATTATTAGCCTTCCAAAACAGGTTAATTACAAATGGTTCCCTAGTGCTAATTGAACTTATATGCTACATTGAATTATTTAAAAATATTAAAAATAAGAACATTTGCCAAAAAAGACATCCCAATTTTAGAGCAGTTCATCTTAAGTCTTTTTGATGGTACTTAGATATCATGTTCTATTAAAATTTCCCCAAGTTTTTTGGCCCAAATCATGTCATTTGTATCTAAAAATTTTATCATTCATTCATTCACTCAACGAAAATTCATTGGGCTTGGAGGTACACTGCTGAACAATCCAGATACAGAGCTGTCAATGCAGTAGGACAAAGGTACGGTAAGAAATACAATTAATTCAAAAGCAGTTTTATATCAAAATATAAATTAAAAAAGAAATGGTGGCCAAAATGGGGTTGAGTGGGGGAATGCTATGTATTCTTTTGCCCTATTCATTTGACTAGATCAGTCAGAAGATCATTAAAAACAAAGCAAAAAACTCAACAATTCTTGCAGTGATATTATGGAAAAGACTCAATCTGTTTTTCAGCTTTGGGTTTATGCTGAGCTCATATAGTTTAAATAATGAACAGTTATTTTCTGGAGAGCTTAAGACTGAGGAGAAAAAACAAGGCAGCAAAACGCCTAATATTGCTTCCAAAATATTTCTTCATAAGGTAATACAATGGACAATAATTGAGTATCTGTGCCTAAAGTTCCTCTGCTTTTCCTATACATTTTTTTACTTTAAATGTTTTATTTTAGAATAGTTTTAAGTTACAGAAAAGTTGCAAGGATAGTGCAGAGTTCTTGTATACTCCTCACCCATTTTTTCCTATTGTTAACATCTTACATTACTATGGTACATTTGTCATAACTAATGAACCAATACTATTACATAATAAACTAAACTTCATAGTATATTTGGATCTCACTAGTTCTTCCCTAATGTCCTTTTTCTGTTTCAGGATCCAATCTAGGACACCACATTACATTGAGTTGTCTCCTTAGGCTCTAAGAAGATGTTTTTGATGACCTTAACAATTTTGAGTATGTTTAGGTATATTGCAAAATGTCCTTCAATTTTGGCTTGCTTGTTTTTCTCATGGTTAGACTTTGGGTTGTAGGGTTTTTTTTGTAAAATAATATTCTTAACACTTTATATAAGGGTACATGCTATCAGCATGACTTAATACTGATGCTATTTAATCTTGGCTAAGCAGTGTTTACCAGGTTTCTTTGCTGTAAAATTACTTCTTTACTCTTTCTATACTGGTTTCTTTGGAAGTAAGTCATTAAGCATAACCGACACTTATGGAAATGAGGAGTTAGCTTCCACCTCCTTGACGAGAGAATATCTATATAATTTACCTGGAATTCTCTGTATGGGAGATTTGTCTTTCCTCCCTCCTTCCCTTCCTTTTTTTCCCATCATTTATTTATATTAGTATGGACTTGTGGACAATTATTTATACTTTGAGTTTTAATCCAATACTACATTGTTTATTTTGTTACTCCAATTGTTCCAGCTTTGGCCATTGGGAGCCCTATAAGATGCTCCAGATGCATCTTGTATATTTTTGCCCCATCCCTCATTTCTCTAAAGAGCCCTGGTTTCTTTCATTGGAGAATATTATTAGAAAGCGAGATCTGAGCACTGGGTCTATCTATAGAATTGTGACCTGGTAGTACCAGGCCAATTTCCAGATGTCATAGGCTACTTTTCTCTTTCTCAGAAAGCATCCCTGACTATAAACTAAATAAAAGCAATTATGAAACATGAATGCTAAAGAAATTCATGTAAGCTTAGGCTGTGTTGGCAGAAACAGTGTAAAAATGAGAGGGACTAGTTTCATTATACTTCCCTCCATGGGTCCTGTTATACTGGAAATCCTTGTTTGGTTCGGCTGGTCACAGTATAGAGAAATATTAACAAATTCTATCATTTCACAAGAGGTTAGCTAGGTTCATAAAGACTGGGAGTAAATAAGAATGATTACAGAAACTGGCTATTTGACCTGAAAAAATTTAGGGTGAACATCATAGTTTTTTCCCCCTGTGATACAAAATGTACCTTGTGTTCCAGAAGACAGACTGAGGACTAGAGCATCACAGCTGCTTTCATCTATGCCCACTAGATTCCATCATTTTTATTCTTTTGCCTTTCTTTTCATTTAGTTTTTAGCACAAGTTTCAGTTTGAGAACTTGAAATTTTACCTCTAGTGACTCATGGAAGGGAACATACTGTCCACCTGTCTGTCAGGCAGGATAGGCTAGGCAGTACATCCCCTAGGGCTCAGGAGTGTGTGAAAAACAGGATGTGAGGAAACAGTGACATTGTGAGACAGACTCACTCACTCCCTGCCTTGTGGCTGGAACTGTAATATACAAACTTTGGTGCAGTCTATCAAGTGCCACTGCCTGGATTAGGGAACATAACTACTCTCCACCCACCTACATTGCTTCAGCTGCTAGGTAATAACCTGCCCTATTTTACCTTTTCTCCTCTTGATGGGTAAGATTCATATGGCAGGGGAAAGGTCCACAGACATCACAGAGTACTTCGCTTGTGGCCAGTCCTAATCAATCTGGAGCTAAGTTGTATTACATACAAAAAA
Source organism: Macroglossus sobrinus (assembly GCA_004027375.1). NCBI lineage: Eukaryota > Metazoa > Chordata > Mammalia > Chiroptera > Pteropodidae > Macroglossus > Macroglossus sobrinus. The sequence goes on along the minus strand of PVKZ01000097.1, from coordinate 1,579,798 downwards.
TGACACTGAAGCAAGTGATATCAATTCTATTTTCATACATGCTTTATTAATGTAATAGTATTTATACCTCATCATTTTAGAGGAAGTATATCACTGTTATGAAGTAAATATATTTGAACTACTTTAACATGGCTGGGTTTAGCATTACCTGCATAGTATTTTGTTGGCTGAATCTTCCCTTTGAGCTCAAGACTGCTGCAGCTGCAGCTATTATTAATTCAATAATTAATTTATTGAGGTATGGGTTACAATAATGAATATGATTTCCACCTTGTCTTTAGGGAGCTTAGAGTCTAAGGAAGGAGCTTATAGTCTACATAATGGGGCAAAGATTCATTGTTCTTAACTATGGACACTGCATCTTGATTCTCTATCTGAGATATACTTGAGGTGTATCTGGTGCTTTTAGTACGGGAATCTCATTATTGCATGTTTCTACTCACATCGGTCTTGTGTCTCAGTAACTCCCCTTTACATGGAATCTTTATGCTTAGGACTTTCCATGAAGTGGAATAAATTACACCTTCTAATATCTTATCATAGGTGTTACATGGGTGGTAGTAATAGAGAAAAGCATGCAGGAAGGACAAAGCTCACTAATAAGGTGCTGCATACTATCTACTTCTCTGGGCCACAATGAGAATGGGCAGCAGGGCCAGGGTGAGAGAGAGACTGCTGGCCAAAGGTGAACTGGCAACACATTCTAATTAGAATATTAACAACTGCAATTTCTCCCTTCATTGCAGATGTTACTATCCTCACAGACAAGGATAATGGAAAATTCTTGGAGGAATGTGAGCTGGAAGAGGAGGAGGATGGAGGAAGTAGTAGGTGGGCCCAGTGGGAAGATGGAACCCTCTCATATGTTCTAAGAAAAGTGGGTTCTATGCATGTCTTCCCAGCTCTGCATTCAGTGGTATCATGCTGGTAGCTTGAAACTGGTCATAGTGGAGTACAAATTGGCAAACACTACAAATGAAGACTTTTTCTCCTTGAAGAGGCAGTTGTTATATTTACCAGTACACTGCTGGGTGTGCCCTATGGGGCTTAGAATCTTGACAAATTCCAGTATATTTTTTCTGTCTAAGAAAACAGGTTCTTTTCTCTCCCAGCCTTGATATAAACTCAACTTTGTGGTTTCCAAGGTGGATGAGGGGACTGATGGGGATGGAGAGAGGCTATGGTAAGTACTTTATAGTGGCATGTAGGGAACAGACACTGCTCTACATCCAGCATTAAGGCATCTACCTCCTATTGTTTGGCAAGACAGTGCCACCACGGAAGGAGGAAAAGCACTTCCCCCACACTCCTTTCTCTTCCCCATTAAAGACGAGAAGTAGCATAGTTTCCTTTGCATATTTATATATTAAAAGTAAAACCATCTATATATTTATTTATTTTTATGTTTAGCTCATGACTAACATTTGCTTTTTATAACATAGATAACTTATTGTACTTTGACCAACGTATTTGTTGCTAATGTTTTTGTTGCCCAGAATTTATATATACCCATGATAACAATATCCCGAGTTCCCACTCTACCCATATACTTTGGATGGGGTTGGTCTGCTTCTGACTCTGGGAGTAGACAGTACTCAGATCTGGCCAAAATCATGGTCAGTGGCTCAGGAATGGGCAAGTAGTCAGTGAGGGGTCCCAAGATGCAGAGGCAGTTGCAGGACTATTGAGAGAAAGGCATGCATTCTTCTCTACTGAATATCTCACAGAATATAATCCAGGAGCTTCTAGGGTAGGGGGAAGATCTTACTCACAGAGAGTTTTGGTCCCTAGATCCAACAATGCCTGTAGTCTTAATTACCTCTAGACTTGATAGGATAGCTACAGAGCCTGTAAAACCTTTTTTGGGGTAGGGAAGGACTTAAATAAGCTGGAGTAGTTCATATACAACCAAAAGTCTTAATTGATAAAATATATTTTACAATTCTGGTAATCTTTCTGTAGAAATTAATGACAACTCTCCTGGTACTATAAGTTGATATTTTCAGTAAAAATAAACTATATATGCTTATTTTTATAGTATTTTGCTAAGATATTTATCCTAAAATATTTGCTTTACATTTGTATATAAAGATATATTTAACTAAAAATCTATAAGCAGAATTTATCTCAAAAAGTCTCTAGAGCATTTTATGTAAGAATATTCTTCTTTGGCTCATCAACAGTTTTCACTGCTTTCACCCTTTGTAAGGCTCCTCCTCGAATAGGCAGTTTTTTAAGAGCAATATCTGTATCAGCCAGAGGTCCTCCCACTAATCGGGCAGGAGTGCTTTCCAGTGTAACTACTCGACCAGAGGGCACCTAAAAAAGCAAAAGGTAACTATCTCAGAGTACATTTATAAAGTTTTTCAATAAGAGAAAAACCCATGTGTCCTTTAGCTTACTTTGGAAAAAGATACAAAATGTACATATAAGTAACTAGGAGGCAGCATGACATGATGGAAAGTAAAGGGCGTGGGAGGCAGGGAAATGGGTTTGGTTCTACTTCTACTTTTAGTGCTTATCGCCTTTGCAAATAGGATCAAATCATGTCTAGAAGAAGACACCAAGGACACTAGAATTTGGCAAGGATCTATTTGCCAGGCAACGGAGACACTACATTTTTCTTTGCCAAAGGGATGTAGAGGTATACTCTAACTAGTGTTTGTAGCAATTTCTTGAGAATGCAGGAGGGCTGAGTCTGGTCTAAACCAGCACTGGGCGAGGGCGGAGGTAACCTGGAGATAAGTACCTTAACTATGTGAAATTGGAGCAGAAGAAAGAAAAAATATGAGACAAAAATCCCATGGATATAATATTCTTGGGGGACTAGATTCAATATCTGTTAAGAAAAGTTATGGAGGAAAAAAATCTTACCGTTGTGTTAAGGCCTTTAATATCTGTTTGGTGAAATATTGCATTTGGTGGTCGCTCACTGTATCTAGAGGATTCTATAGCTTTTTCCTGAAGTCTTTTTGCTTTCTGAATATTTTTAAATAAGAAAGAAAATAAGATTGCTATTAAAGCATTAACTATGGTACATATAATGAAGTATATGTCTGGCTTATTGTTTGACGGTTTGTTAGTTAGCTCTGGAATCTGCATTTACTTGTTTAGGCTAAGAAGAGAGTTTTTAGCAAATTATATCTTTTGTACACTGCAGAAGACACCAGTCACTTGAGATTTCCAGAGGCACTGGTCACATATGACAAAGAATAAAGCAGGCCGGAGAAAAGCAGGTCAATATTTAACACATGATTGAATAGGCTACTGAATTTACATCAGGTGATGCATGTTTTCAAAGCATTTTGTGTAAATTAAATACTAACTCAGTATACTTAAATGTTTCAAACATTTAGAACAACATATATTACATAATTTGTTGCAGTTATATTCAAGCTCAATATTTGAGGCACTATAACAGGTAAATTTCAGGTAAACAAAGATCTGCATGGAAGGGGATAATTTTCACAAACTATTCCTTAAAAGTACAGGTAGTTAGGAGAATATTTTATAAATAAAGTTGGGAAGAACTTCCAGTGAGAAGGGGAAGACACGGTACTTTGAATAAGCATGTCCTTAGCTTCGGTTTTGCTATCTTAATGTGGTTCCACTGTTTTTGTAACATTAAACAATTTTATATTAAAAAATTTTATAATAAATAAAAGTGTATTTGAAGTATTAATGGAAAAGTTGGAAAAAAGTAATAAAATTTTGGAAATCCATGATGCTTCTCATATATCTCAAGTGAACAAGTGACATTATAAATTTTTTAGTTTTTAGTTTATAGCTGAAGCAGCTTATCACATTTTTCTAAAGGGGTGATTATCCCAAAGTCCTATTTAAATTTTAATATAATGTTTCTTTTGGTGGTCACAGATGGGAAACATCCTTGGGGAAGAGAATAATATGGACAATTGTTTTTTCTGTCCTTCACTCTGCTTCTTACAGAACATATCAATGAATTTCTTGGCTGGCTAACTATCATCTCCTTATGGAAACCAGAAACAGCACCTTTGTTTCCCACAGCTACACCAAATAAAATTCAGTGGCCTCTTCTGTACCTGAAAATTCATAATTTCAATTATCATTCTAAATTGCATATGAAGATCTAATAGTGTTAGTATTCTACAGAAAGATCAACAGGAAAAGGGGAATATTTCTGAAAAAGTCTGTCAGATTTGGCTATTTGTTGTAGATATCATACTATTTCAAAAATCCTACCTTTAAAGTTTTAGCATTTGATGTTCTAGCCAAGAAATTTTCCCATGACTTATTAGCCAGATCTCTCTGCTTGTGTGTGGCTTGAATCTGAAATGAGAACGATAATTAAGAGTTCCAGTTTCAATGAAAGGATACAAAAGGGCTTGAAAGCCCTTATTTTGAAGGAAGACTTAGTTTTTGCCAAAATAAATTTTAAGGTTGACTAGCAAAAGGATTAGAGTAATAAAGTTCAACAACTTAAATTACAAAAGTATTACAATGGAAAAAAATCCTTCCATCATAATGTGTCTAAGGTTTGAACTGCTTTCCATGAAATATAATGCAAAACTGTTTTATAAAAAATATAAAAATAACAACAATCATTCTCAGCAAGGCTGATTGTTTTACATGATTATCACTTGTGAAGACAGATTATAATCCAGGACAAAATATATAAGTGACCCCACAGCAAATTCATAGGAGAAAAGAGATTCCCGCTGCCCTGATAACAGTTTAAGCAAGATTACATTGGTGAAACTATGTCTGACTTATGACTGCTGCAAGATAAGCAATTTTGTGAGAGTGCTGAGTTTGTTGTGGTGATGTAGTCTAGGGAGGTAACTACAAACAAACTGCAAAAACTAAGCTTCTCAACAGGCTATCCACTGAATACATAATCAGAGGTTACACTCCCTTGGCTGGTGTAAAATATACTATTAAGATTAAATTATGAATGTAAGAGTATTTAATTAAATGACTGCTAAAACCCAATTGGGGTCAGAGCTATGATGACAAATCAACACTGGTTGGTTGGTCCACACAGCAGACATTCTGCCATTCATTGAACTCGAGGCAGTAGAACTTCCAATAGGGCTAACCCCACTTAAGAGCAAATAAATGGGTTATCTGGCAGAATCTGTGCAATAAAAACTTAAACAAAATTTTCAAGCAAGGAAGTGTTTAAGATGGAGCAGAATTCACAGGTGGACGCAGATGGAGTTCCGCCAGGCTGAAGATACAAATGTTCTAGTCTATGTGGAAACAGCAGGCAATAGAAAACGCTTCGGAAATCACCTTAAAGGATTTTAAACATTTAATTGTAGTCATAAAGAATCACCAGGCCTTAAGTGGGAAATCTATATTATCTTTTTGTCTGTGGACAAATTAATTTAAATAGTCACTTAACCTATTCTTAAAACTTTACATGGGTGGAAAACTGACACATCAAAAGCTTCTGATATGTCAGTTTTCCACCTGTGTAAAATGGCTTATATTATTCTGACAGGTTTTTTTCTGATTAGCTAATGTTGGAGACCAGTTTATCTCTGGATTTATAGAACTCTCATAGTAGGTGTCTTGGCACTGAGGTGAGGATGAAGCTCACTGATAAGCCTATTGTTGGCTTACTAGTAAAGGCTTATAGCAGAGTAAGGGATGAGAGCCAGCTTTCTCAATGAGGTGATTTATATCGATAGTCACAGAGATATACTGTCAGAATTTGCTAAATGTATATGTTTAAATAGCTCACAATTTTTAGAACTCTGATATTTCAAAAAAATGGATGTGTCTTAGGTATCTACTTTTTAAAATGTAAGCCTGTAGAAATAAAATCATAATGCCATAAAATAGCATTGAATGTAGTAATTGAATATCAAGTTCTTAACTCCATGGTGTCTTTAAAAAGTGTGTGAAGACACCAAAAGTAACTATAAGAAAACTACAAAATAACTCAAGGGCTGAAACATTTACAAGGAAAGCAAATATATCCTAAGGATAACCTCAATTAATTTATACAATGAAATAATTATCTTGTGTTTCAGTGCTTTTTGTGGCTTACTTTTGCATATACTCTTTGTTCATTTTGTATATCTTGGCGTGCTTGGCTTTCAATCATCTCACTTTGCAGAGAAGCAACCATCTTTCCAATATTTTCTGATGCTGTTGTAATAGCTTCCAAAATACTTTTATCTGTAGTGACTGGTCTTAACTTTTCTAATTTTATTTCTTCATATATTTCATTCCATATTTCTCCAATCTATTATAACAAAGTTTAAGTTTAAAAAAGTTAAATGAACTGAAAATAAATAATACAATTCTAGGTAATACTTTAACCCTTACTGGACATGCTTTTCCTAACTTACATTTAAGAATAAGTCAAGTGCATTGGGAATGATTTGGAGCACCAGTTACATCTGAGTATTCAGAAGTAGTTTACCAAATGTTTTTCAATGGCAAGGTAGTCATGGATGAGGCTCCACTACCCAAGTCTAGTTCAATGCCATCATCACTGCCCTCTGGTTTAAAGTCACTGTTTTCACAGCTGCAGAAGCTGCTGCTTTTGTCTCATCCTCTTGAACTACGGATGCTTTTCTTCTTAAAGCTCTGTACTGTAGGCTGGGTCGGCTGAATTTATAGGACAATGAACATGGGAATTCCTGGGACCCTAGAACCCAGCCACCCTGAGAAATAGGACTCTGCACCTCACCTTCTACCTAAGACAATAATTGAATCTCAAGCTCTTAATACCATAGTTCCATCATGTTGATAGCTCCATCTCATATTCTGGGTTGTCTGGAAATTAATGTGCTTGAGTATGTTTAAATTTAGAAAAAAATTTGTATATCTTGGATAGGGATACAATTCAGTCTTGTTTTAATTTGAAAATAGAAGTTTATCATTTACAACATACAAATAAACAGTGTACTAATATTAGAAGAAAATGTTTACTTGAAAACACTTTCCTGAAACTTCAAAAGCATTTATTTACCAAAAATATAATCAGCAATGTAAGCAAACTAATATCTTTTAATTGATATTTAATCATTATATAAAGTAATGGTAAAATAATACTTTAATTAATATTAGTAATTTATTTTAATTGACAATAATTCAATTACTTCTAGCTCCTAATGCTCTATAAAGAAAACACATTATAAACATTTAGTTAGACTTCTGAATAACTTTGTCAGTAACATCCATCTTCTTTTATAAACTAATAGTTGGAAGAAATCTTATCTGAAGGAAAACACACAATCAATTCATTGTATATTTTCTGAAGAGTACCAGATACAAAATGGAAAATAAAAACAACACAGTACAGGATGACTGCTCACAACTACGAACGAAACTTTTATTTTTCAATTGACTTTTTGCCATACTAGATTTTAATAACAAGGTTAAAAGGTACTCACTTTAAAATCAAGATATCTATGTATGATACAGAGAGTGACAAAATCTTCAGCAGATAGGCCAGGTAAATTTTCAAAATCTAAACAAATTTTACAAAGAGAGAATTACTTTAACAGAACCAATAGGCAAATATCTATCATAAAAACAAATAAACAATTACTTTTGATTTGATCTTGCTTTATGAAAATGTTACTTCTATGAACTTCTGACTTTTTTTCCTGCAAGAAACCTTTTCCAGACCATCCTTAACTAGTCATTAAAGAGGAATACTTTCTGTGTTATGGTTAGACCATATTGTATTTCAGAACCTAAAGAGTGAGGACTTTTTCCTTAATAAGAACAAGTACTTAAGAAAACTCAAGGCGCTTCAGAATTCTAGTGTTTAAACCTAGTCATCTAAATTAACTGCCTTTAATCCTGGATGCACACTGGAATTGTCTGGGGAGATTAAGAAAAGATACTGATACCTAGATCTCACACTCACTGATTTACTTGGTCAGGGGTGTAGCCTGAGCATTGGGATAACAATGGAACATGCATTTATCTGTATAAAGGGACTTTATTTCATCATGTTTGAAAAGTGGACTCCAAAGCAAAAGCAACTCACATATGCAGCAATCAGAGAAAATCTTGTGAATTTGACGAGTAGCTTCTTACCTAGTTTGCCCAACACAGCATAAATTTTTGCTCTGATGTTTTCAGCAACATCCATAACTGCGACAGTTGGGCAGTCAGCAGGCAGTGGCATGATATTTTGCTCTTCTTGAAAACTAGTAAATAGAGGTTTCTTTGTATCTAAACATTAGATAGGAAAAAAAAATAGAACGAACTGATAAAAACTGTACTAAATAAAAATTTAATTTTGAGATTTTAGTTCAGACCTTATAAAATATATAAAAATATTATAACCAAGTAAAATAGTGCCTTGTAGATGGTTATTCTTTTGAAGGCATAGTAGTCTGTGATTTTTTGCCCCCATTTTGTGGCAAAACATGTAGTTTTAATTTTGATTATGTATGTAAAATATAAAAATATAAAAAATTACTTTTTAAATGTTAAACTCTTTCGTAAGTAACTTTTCTAATTTTGAAATCCAGAAATTGAACAATGTCAGGTAAACAATGATGTAATCTCCTTTGCTTTTGTTTCTATATATATTACTATACATAGAAAAACTTTTATGTTATAGGTCAAACCTGAGAAATAATTGGGTTGAAGACAGAAATCATCTGACGTTAAAGGAAGATATTTTCATTTAAAAATAAGTAATACTAACAGTATAGATGAAACTGTAAGAATCTTAAGGTTATATTCTATAATGTAGAATTAATGTAGCATTGTAGAATAGGTGAACTATAGATTCTGATATTATAAACTTCATTAACTTAGGATCTAGTAATTAAAATTTATGAAACATCTGATTTTTGTTTAGAAAAGTTAATTTTATATAAAATAAATTATATAAATATGAATAAACAGAAATGTACAAAATACAATAAAAATTGTTTATTACTGAATTTATTTGTAAAAGCAGGTAATTTTAGTAATACTGTTCTTTTTCAAGTTAGAGCATATAATCAAAGGCTTCTGGTCAAGATGGTGGATAGGTATGACAGGCTGCTGAAATGTGATAAGGAAAGAGTTAATCAAAAAGGCTTGAAAATGAGACAAAGGAGGTCTATACCTTAGTAATGTTTAACAAAAGCAAAAGGGCCTAGTTCCCAGAACTCCTAACCGCCTCCCGTTAATCATGAAATTTGTAACAATGTAACAATGAGTTTGTATGCTAACTGCCAATTTTAGCTTGTATCGCCCTGCTTGCTTGCCTGGCATGAGAAACAATCAATTGAATATAAGCTGGACATGATTCTTGTTCGGGGCTGCTTTTAGCAAGGACAACCGCTAGCTATTAAACAGTCTTTGAGAGCATACTTGGTTTGGTCTATTCAATATTGGCCACAACATAGGGAACATTGTGCTCACCTCTTCCCATGATCACATCAAAATTACAACTAAACTACAGAACTCACCATAAGTGAGAATCTCCTGAAGTCTAGCTGAACAGAATCCTACAACTAAGAACATACAAAAGAAGCCACGTTGAAATGAGTGGGAGAAAAGGAGATGCAGAATGGGGTGGTCCCACATCCATAGGCAGCAGTTAAAAATTGGGAGGGATATCTTGGCTGTAGAGGTCCTTCCTGAAGAGCGAGAGATCCCAGCCCACACCAAGCTCCACAAAGGGGTTCCAGTGCTTGGAAGAGAAGTCCCCACAACTTCTGGCTGTGAAAACCAGCAGAGATTGTGCCCAAGTGAGAGGGAAGGCCGCTGGAGTACCAGGTGTTCCACTTAAAGGTCCCATGCATGGGAGGAATTGAATTGTCTGGCTTGAGGGTGGGGGCTAGAGGAGCAGCTTTGTCCTAAACAGAACTGCTGGTAGAAGCCATTGTTCTTTTGCTGAGCTCTCCCTTGACCCAGCTTGCAGATGCCATATCTGAGTCTCCATCTACCAAGCTCAAGCTAACAAGGTTCAGCCACCTTGGCGATTCTGAGACCCTGTGCAACCCAGTTTAGGGGCCCACCTAAGATGCTTCCAGTGGCTTTTCCACACAGACAGCCTGTCTTAGCTCATCTGTGGATTTTTCTGAAATCTCTTAAAGGTTATTCCATTTCTGGGTATTTATATAAAGAATCCAAAACACTACTTCCAAAAGATATTCATCCATATGTTCACTGCAGCATTACTTACATTAGCCAAGATATGGAGGCAACCTAAGTGTCCATCAATAGATGAATGGATAAAGAAGTGGGACATATATACAATGGAATATTACTCAGCCACAGAAAAGAATGAAATCTTGCGACCTGCAACAACATGCAAGGACCTAGAGGGTATTAAGCTAAGTGAAATAAATCAGAGAAAGACAAAGTAGCATATGATTTCACTTATATGTGGAATTTAAAAAACAAAATAAATGAACAAACAAAACAAAGAAACTCATTCATAGAGAACATTTTGATGGTTGCCAGATGGGAGGGCAGATAGGAGGATGGATGAAAAGGGGAAGGGATTAAGAAGGTACAAAATTATCATGGGGATGTAAAGTGTAGCATAGAGAATAGTCAACAATATTATAATAACTATGTATGGTGCCAGATGGCTATTAGATTTATCGGCATGATCACTTTATTAAGTTTTATTAGTGTCTAGTCACTATGTTGTATACCTAAAACTAATATAATATGGTATGTTACCTACAATTGAAAAATAAAAAATATTGAAAAGAATATCATCAAATACCATTTCCTGAAAATTTCTATAAAAATGTCAATCTGCTGCGTATTTACTCAGTTTTCTTCTAATTATGCAGAATTTATGACAGCAAGATCTGCAAACCCCTGTGAAAAGAACTTTAAACAAAGGTATAAAAGTCTTTATACTTTCCTAATATCTTTTAAAGATGTTTTAAAAAATATGCATCTAATTGTTTCTACTAACAATAACAAATACTCACCAATGATCTTCCCATGTTTATCACGTTTTACTCCAAGTTCTTTTTCTTCCTTTCTCCACAATTTAATTAAAAGACTAGCAGCTGTCTGGTCCTTCTTCCCTCGCCAAGAATTGACATGAACCGTAGTTTTGGGATTATCACAAAATTCAACCATTATTCCAAGTATTAAATTACAGAATTTTTTTTGGTTCAACTTTTGCAGGGAAATAGAAAAAGAAAAAAGTTGCAGTAAATATTAGTACTATTGCCTTAAAATAAAGGAGAAACATTTCTATTAATCAGTAGGTTTCTTCTAAATAACTGCCTTACAAAAATCAAACTCTAATTATGATTTGTGATAACCTGTTAATACAGATACCCATTGTTATGAATACATTTTCAAACATTAGGAGTTAAAAAGAATAAAAGATTCAATATAATTTTGACATAGTTATAAACATACATCACGAACAAAAATGTAATTTGTTGACTAGGAAAAGCAAGAATGTAAAAATAAGTGAAGATGTTTAAGTGGAGCAAGTTCAACAGTTACTATGCATAGGTCACTGTAATTACAGAATCTTTTTTATTTATATGCTTTATTAAGGTTTGTAGAGACTAGCTATAATCTAACTGTTACTAAGAGAATAACTGATGGTAATATCAAATGGCAGTTACACATGAAAATAAATAAAAATGAGGTATAATTTTGTATTTTGAACATCAGCACCTATAAGACTAAGAATCTAATAAAAATCAAGCATATTTCCTTTGTTTTGCTAAAACTAGTTTTCAGCAAATCAAAATGTAGGTAGAGAGAAGTCCATCCAGAGCAATGGCTTCCACATGGGGATAGTTTCTGTTGGAAATATTTTTTATTGATCAACTCTTATGGTACATGGCTAATAGAATACAGCAAAAGAAACAGGTAACCTGTTGTTTGAATTACAAACATTATCAGTTTCCTCTTTTATTAAATGAAGGATAATAATATTACCTGCTTTAGAGAGTTATTATGATGGGTTATATAAGACTGCTTGTTACATAATAAGCTTTCAATAATATTTAACCACTATTAGCAATTATTATCAATGTACATTGAATAAATATTTTAGCAGATTATATTAAGCAGAACTCAATGAGATTTTTATTTTTATACTTTACTTTCAGAAGAAAGAGGAAAATGTAAAGGACTGAAGTTGGTATAAAAACTTCATTAAAGAATGTTTATAATTAACTTGATTGGTTCAATCTACATTAAGCACAATCTAATAATTATATTCATAATAACAGAAAACACATAGCAAAAATATGCATCAGGAACTTTTCTAACTAATGATGCAAGAGTGTATATATATCATGTGCATATGTGCACATGCAGAAACACAGTCACTTATATAATCACCCCAGCAATGCATGAAGTAGACACTGTTATCTCTGTTTTGAAGAAGTTGATAACAGAGATGTTATATAACTTGTTCAAATTACACAGCTAAAAAGTATTGGAGGCCTCAGTCAGACAGATTCCAGCTTATGCTCGTAATCACTGTGCTATATGGCTTCTCCTATTCCAGTCTTGTCTTTCCATCAAAGAAACCCTGATGGTGAATGAGAGTGCACACAATGAGAAATGTCTTTGCAGTCTTCCATATAATCTTAAATATTAAATATTTAATATATACATGTTTAATGTAACTCCTTACTTCCAAGTCTTTAAGTAGGAGCAAGGTTCTAGGAAGATGTGCCAAATTAATTCTGTGCCTTTGAGAATCCCCTGACACATAACCATGTGTCTCTGGGCACACTTGTACTCTAGTCATAGAAACACAGTGAGCTGTGCATCATTCAGGATGATATCAGTAAAGCTACATGGACAGCCTTCTGTATTATGGTCAACTTATGAACTTTCCAAGTGTTTCTGGTTATGATCCATTCCTGTTTATCCAGGTGGGTTATTTTTATTACTACTATTATTATTTACTTATTTTAGTTTGCAGTGTTTCATATCTTATGTGTTTGCTCTCTTATCACTAATGTCAACTAATTTTCTTTCAGAGAAATAGGAGGACACAAATAACTTTAGTACTTTTGCTAAACCAAAGTAGGTTATTCTGTTAAAAAAAAATCAAGAATGGTGGCAGTCACTGGCCCTGCTAGAACTCTGCAAAAATATCTTCCAAAGTTTTATTGAAACAAAATTATACCTTTTCTCAGACATCATCTTGACTACAGACTCACTTAGAATTAATGCCAGTAGGGGGTTACTTCCAGGATCAAATGAGGATCTTTGCCATTCTTCACAGCTTTTAGATGGCACCCATCTTTTCTGGAAGGCTTAGTATGCTCACTCCTGCTCATTCTGTAAAATGGTCCATGACACACTAGGTGTTTCACATTGAGTACAAAGTTCTTAACCACACATTTCTTTTCTCCTTTGTCTAATGTGGCCCTTACTTTTAATACTAATTGAAGGAGCAAGGCATTATTAATAAGTGATTACGGGTTTTGATATAGCCTAGCACTTCACAAAGGTTGGTGGGAAAAAAAACCCTTAAAAATTTTCTGTTGTCATATGTTTGGGAACACTGACCCAAATAAACTGATTTCTTCAGAGCCTTTAATATGCCAATGCATACTATAAATATCTAATAGGGATTTTTATTAAAACATACATTTGAATGATTTGGGGGCACATTTAATCATAGAATAATGTTCTATGGTACTCAGTTTGGAAAGGGTTAATACATTTATTTTATTGTTTTATAATTGTTATAATCATACTTACTGCCAATAAATCCAAAAGAAGAAAAATTCCTTCCTTTTCAAGAAAGTAATCCTCTGAGGGATAACATCCCAAAATGCAACACCTTAAATAAAAAGAGTTATTCATTTAACAAAGATTTATGGTTAAATTCAATTTGAGTTTATTCCTATCAAAATTTTTTCAAAGAATTTTTCATTTCCTTAAATCAAGTAGTATTTTTACTTAAAAATTAAACGTTGAGACTTTGATAGTGTTATTTAATTTCAACTATTTTAAAACCAATATCATTTGATTCTTTTTTCTAACTATTTATTTTCTGTAGATACAATATCTCCCTTTGCTTTCACGACATTAACTATTCTTAAGGTCTCTTCTGGTTACTCTAGAACCGTTTCTTCAAGGCTTATCCATTTATTGTCTCAGTGTTGGCATGCCTCAACCATTTGATGATTTTTAATTACATCTTATTTTTGCAGTTGAGATTATTTGCTAAAGTGCCTGCTGTTTAGGCCTGTGCAACTCACATGGAGTGAAGCACTGAAGTTGCTACCAGGGCTACTTTCAGTGTTTTCTTGGGTAGGGAATGGGTATGGGCTAAACAAACTGTTGCTGCTGCTACTGCTGCTGCTGGTAAATAGTAACAGAGGTTGATCTCCTCTGTTTCTCCCAGGCATTTTAAGCCTGCTGGAGTCAACTTCCTGTGTCCCTTTCATATTTAACATGGCTATTACTTAATTATCTTTGGTTCAATAATAATTTGGTAATTATTTAACATGAATTCCTCTTGGAAAAAAAAAAGACTCTTGTATCTGCTGCCTGTTTTGTGATAGTGGTGTGTGGTGGTGGGAGGTGGTGCATAAAGGCCATCAGCTTGGCTCCTCCCACTCAAGTGGCTCCAGGTTTTATCATCTATAGGTAAGAACTGTGCTTTTTGTTCTCACTTATGAGGTAATACTCTGATGCTGTTTTTTATCTCATAAATTCAGAACAATCACTATAAGAGAAAAAAAAGAACATTTGAATTTTTTCAGGAATTAAACAATATACTTCTAAATCTCTCCAAGTTCAAAAAGAAAATCACAATGAAAATTAGAAAATAATTTGAAATTAATGATAATAAAAATAAGACATGTTGAAACTTGTGGCTAAAACTATGATTAGAGGAGAATTTACAGCCTTATATGGATATATTAGAGCAGAAGGTTGAAATCTAAGATCCTGTCAGCCATTTCAAGAAATAGAAAAGGTAAAACTGAATGAAAGAAAAAGAAATTAATGAAATATAAAACAAAATAAAATAGAATCACCCAAGCACACAAATGGATTTTTTAAAAAGACTAATAATATTCATTAATTCTTGGTGAACCCATCAAAGAAAAACAATAGAGAAGGAAGAAATGACTAATACCGGGAAAGAAAAAAGGCACCATTTCGTATTCTACAGACATTAAAGATACTGAGAGTATATTACAACCACATGACCGTAAATTTGAAAATTCAGGTAAGATAAATTCCTAGAATACATCTTATCAGAACCTACACAAGGAGAAATAGAAAATCTTAATAGATATGTATATATTTATATTCAAGAAATAAAATCTATACTTCTGAACCTTTTTAAAAGTAAACTCTAGGCACAAATGACTTAATTGTTAAATTCCACTCATTATTTAAGAAAGATATAACAATAGTCTCACAAAAACTTTCTATAGAATATAAAAGAATACTTCCTAACTTGTTTTATTACACCGACATAAATTAGATACTAGAATTTACCGTGGTTTAAGTCCCTAAGAAGAAAAACAACAAATGCCTGGCATCACCAACTGAACACTGAACTTTTTATTACTTGTTATTTCTACCTTATCTATTATCCAAAGGGATTTGAAGTTGTATTATAATAAAAGACAGGTAAATAGAACCAAAACCATAAGATAAAATTTTGATTTTTATTTTAGTATAATTGTGATTTATTAAATAAAGGAGAAATAAAACCTCACGATATTTTCTGCAGTAACCTCTGAATTCCAATATATTGACATACTAAAAGTGGTACTCAGTACTCAGCTTTAAATTTTTTATTATGCTTAATACAGTGCTTTTTGGTCAATAAGAATTTGCTATTGAAACTTAAGATCAGGTTTACATATTATCACTATATCACTCTTTTCTGTATAATACTAATAAATAAAACTAGATAGCTGATTAGCCCGATTGCTTATGTGTATCTATCTAGATGATAGCTGAGTAGTCCAGCTCTCAACATAAACAGTGAATTTGCAATGCGTAAAACTAGTTATTTGATCTTATGGAAAGTAGTATTCATCAAGAGTTTTTTTCCCCCAGCTTATTTAGGTATAATTGGAAGACAAAAATCTGCATACAATTAATGTGCACAATTTGGTAAGTTAGGACATACGTATATGTATTTATGTTACTATCACCATAATCCAAGAGATAAAAATACCATCTCTAAAAGTTTTCTTGTGTCTCTTTGTGTTTTTTTGTGTGTGTTTTTTAAAGATCACTTAACATGAGATCCACCTACTTAATAAATTGTTACTCACACAATACTTTACTGTCACCTATAGGCACTATGCTTTACTGTAGATCTACAAGCCCTATGTTGTGTAGCAAATCTCTGGAATTTACTAATAACTGTAACTTTATACCTATTGGACAACTCATACCTCTTACTCCATCATTCCACTGTCTACACACCACTGTCTACTTCTATAATTTTGACTATTTTAGAGAAATCATTTATATGAGATATCCTTCTGTGAATGACTTATTTCACTTAGCATGTTTTCCAGGTCCATCCATGTTACTGCAAATGGCAGAGTTTCCTTATTTTTAAAGGCTGAGTAATATTCCACATATGTATTTAACATTTTCTTTATCCGTTCATCTGTTGATGGACATTTGAGTTGTTTCCATATCTTGGCCATGTGAATAATGCTGCTAAGAACATAATGCAGTTGTCTCTTCAAGATCCTGATTTCAATCCTTTGAGACAAATATTCAGAAGTGGAATTGCTGGATCATATGGTAGTACTTTTTTGAAGAATCTCCACATTGTTTTCTACAATGGCTGTACCATTTTACATTCCCACCAACAGTGTAAAGTTCCCCTTTCTCCACAACCTTGCCAACATTTGTATCTTTTGTTTGAAAATAACCATCCCAACAGGTGTGAGGTGATATCTCACCGTAGGTTTTTTTATTTGAATTTCCCTGAAGATTAGTGGTTCCATATGAGTTTTTGAATTGTATTTCCTATTTCTGTAAAAAATACTTTAGGATTTTAATAGGGACTACATTGAATCTATAAATAACTTTGGGTAGTATGAAAATTTAAACAACATTAACTCTTCTAACCTATGAACATAACAAGTCTTTCCATTTATTTGTGTCTGCTTTACTTGGTTTTATTTATCTGTGTCTAATAATACAACTTCAAATCCCTTTGGATAACAGATAAGGTATAAATAACAAGTAATAAATAAGTCCAGTGTTCAATTGGTGATACCGAGCATCTGTTCTTTTGCCTCTTCATCAATGTTTTAAAGTTTACAACTATACATATAACTACTCAGTTGTTTATTCATGTTTTAATCTTTTTTGGTATTGTTGCAAATGTGATTGTTTTCTTAATTTCATTTTTGGATAGCTCATTATTGGTGTGGAAATGCAACTGATTTTTGTATGTTGATTTTGTATCCTGAAACTTTACTGAATTCATTTATTATAAATGTATTATAACAGGTTTTTTTGTGGTGGAGTCTTTAGGCTTTTCTACATATAAGGTCATGCCATCTGCAAACATATAATTTTACTTCTTCATTTCTGATTTGGATGCCTTATATGCTAGGATTGATAGCAACATGTTGAAAAGAACTGGTGAGAGTGGACAGCCTTGCCTTGTGACAGATCTTAAAGAAAAACGTTTCAAGGTTTCAGCTTTCATACTGAGCGTGATGTTAACTGTGAGCTTTTCATATATGGACTTTATTTGTTGAAGTAAGCTCCTTGTCTACCTATGTTGAGAGTTATCATGAAAGAGTGTTGAAGTTTTTCAAAGGCTTTTTGAAAAAAATTTATCTTTATCTATTGAGATGATTATGTGATTTTTCTTTTCTTTTGTTAATGTAGTGTAGGACACTGATTAACTTGCATATATTAAATCATTCTTGGATCCCAGGGATAAATCCCACTTGGTCATGGTGTATGATCCTTTTAGTGTGATGTTGAATTTTGTTTGCTAATATTTCTTGAGGATTTTTGCGTCCATGTTCATCAGGGATATTGGTCTGTAGTTTTCTCATTGTGTCTTTGTCTGGCTTTGGTATAACAGTGATACTGTGTCTCATAAATGAATTTGGAAGTGTTTCCTTTTCTACTTTTTGGTAGAGCTTAAAAGAATTGGTATTAGTTATTTACATTTTTGGTAAAATTTACCGGTGAAGCTATCTGGTCCTAGGCTTTTTTTGTTGGGAGGTTTTGATTGATTTAATTTCTTTGTTGTTATTGGTCTATTTAGGCTTTCTATTCCTTCTTAATTTAGTCCTGGTGGGTTGTATGTTTCTAGAAATTTATCCATTTCTTCTATGTTGTCCAATATGTTGGCATATAATTATTTATAATAGTTCTTTAAAATCTTTTTTTTTGGTGGCATTTGCTGTGATGTCTTCTCTTTCATTTACATTTTTCTTTGCGTTCTCCCCTTTTTCCTTAGTCTAGCTAAAAGTTTGCTGATTTTATCTTTAAAAACCCCCCAACTTTTAGTTTTGTTGATTTTTTTCTATTACTTATTTCATTTATCTGCTCTCATTTTTATTATTTACTTTCTTCTGCTAATTTGGGCTTAGTTTGTTCTTTGTTTTCTGGTTCCTTAAGGTATAAAGTTAGGTCATTTGATATAGGCATGCATCACTGTAAATTTTCCTCTTACTACTGCTTTTGCTGTATTATGTAAATTTTGTAATGTTGTGTTTTCAATTTAGTTTTCTTGAAATATTTTCTAATTTCCCTTTTGTTTTTGTATTTGATGCAATGGTCGTTTCAAGACTTTGTTGTTTAGTTTCATTAATTTCTGAGTTTTCCTGATTTCCTTTTGTTATTGATTTTTAGTTTTATTCCACTGTGATTAGAAAAGATATTTTGAATGATTTATATCTCCTTAAATTTTCTGAAACTTGTTTTGTGATCTGGCATGTGATCTATCCTAGAGAATATTGCATGTGTGCTTGTAAAAAAACCCCTCTGCATCTCTTCTCAACACTCTTCTTTCAATAGTTCACTTTTGGCCACCAAAAGTTTGAGTTTTTTCCCATACCAACTAATTCTCCAATTCTCTGCAGACACTATTTAGGTGTCATACAATTCAATTCAATTCAATTCTGATACTGCCTACCTAAAATTAGCATCATATCTCACAGGTGAAGGACTCAGTCCCATAAGTCTGCACTGCCTCCCTGCTCCCACTTTGGACACCAGTCCAAGTTGTCACCTGTGCTTCTGACCAACCAGCTATAAGGCAGATATTCCACCTTACTTGGGGATGGAAAATTTATTACAAAGGCTCACAGAACTAAGAATAAATAATAGTGTGCTTACTAGATTAACGGTTAATTATAAAAGCATATAACCTGGGAACAGCCAGATGAAAGAGATGCAGAGGGCAAGATATGGGAGAAGGGGAATTGAGCTTCCATGCCCTCTCTCAGAATCCTCATGTGTTCAACAACTCGGAAGCTCTCTCAACTCAGAGTTTAAGATTTTTATGAAGGCTTCATTATGGAGGATGATTAATTAAATAATTGGCCACTAATGACTAAACTCAATCTCTAGCCTCTATCCCCTCTGTGGAGGTTGAGGGTGGGGGTGATAGTGTCAACTCTCTAATCAATCATATATATGGTTGGTCCCCTGGAAACCAGTTCTCCATTCTTTGGTTATCTAGTGGTTTTCCAAAAATCACCTTATTAATATAAACTCAGATTTGGTTGAAAGGGACTTGTTATGAATAACGAAAGACACTAATGTTTATTAGTCTAGAGTTATTATAGGAACTGAGAATAAAAGACCAACTATTATAACAAAAGATGTTCTCATTGCTCTTATTGAGTAAAAAATTAAGAGTTTTAAGAACTCTGTTCTAGAAATTGACCAAATATATATTTCTTATTATAAATCACAGTATCACAGCACTTGAAAAGGGTATGTATTCTGTTGCCATTGGGTGGATTGTTCTATATATAATATATATCTATTAGGTCCATTTGATGTATAGTCATCAGTTTTTTTTTTTTACTAATGTGTTACAATGTTACTTTCATGAATACTACCTAAATAGAACAAGAGAAATGTATGAAATGTAATGAATGATATGTGAGACCCAAGTAATTTTCTCTAAAACAAATTTTTGTAAACTGATAATAAGTATAGCAATATTTTTTTGACCTTAGGAAAGCTACAAAGTTTGGGAAACAATATTGGTGTGGAAATACCAAATCAATTGGTTTTCAACTCCTTGAAGAGAAGATGAATTAGGAATTCAACAGTCTTCAAGTATAAGAAGAACAGTGTATGAGTAATAATAGATGCTAGTGTTTACTCAGATTGGGCCATAATAGAATGGGTTAAAATCACAAAGTTGAGAATTAAGATAGATACAAGAATGGTTTTATATTTGAGTGACGTCGAGATTATCTTCCAAAAGACATTAGTAAGGTCATTTCTGGACTATTAAAAAGAAAAAGGCATTGAGAAAGTTATCTTTCTGGTGTGATTTTGAGGGAAGAAAATTGGCATACATAGCTATGGAGATAATTTTCTTGTACTATGATTCTATCTACCTTGGGTATAGTAATACTCACCAAATGCTGTCCAATGTGCTAAAAAGAAGTACAATATAGCCTAATCCACTCTGAAACTTCTTGGGGTCTGTTTTCAATACATGAAGAATTATATCCACTCCTTCAGTTCCAAAAATTTCCTAAGAGATTTATTTTAAAATTATTTCTTGAAATAAATAATTCCTTCCTTTTCCATTTTATCCTGTCCCCTAAAGTTTTTTTCTTTTTTTTTTTTTTACCAGAAAAATACACCATTGTTAGGAAAACAGTATTTTTAATGCAATTTTCCCCCCAGAAATTGCTTTCAGGAATATAAGACAAACAGTTGTAAAGCTAATCATTTTAAGAGAGCACATCAATCAATAGGCCCTTTTGTTTTTTCCCTTTTCCTTCTCTTTTAGAAAAATAAACCATAAGACTTGTCCCATATTTTCTTCCATGGTATAATGAATATAGTCAATCATCATGTCAGATGACTACTAGATACTAGTAATAAGCTAAAACTCTATCATGGAAGATATTCTAACATTCCAAAATGAGAAATAAATATATAAATGATAGTTAAAACTTTAATAATTTATATGAAGTTACTACTAGTTAATATTTGTACCTTACCCATTACCTTTCTCATTGCCTTGTTTTTCAGTTCTGGTTCCCAGTACGCAAGACTGTGAGTACTTTTCCAGAAGAGCACGGCACAGAGTTGTAGAATAGAAGGCAAAGTTGCATCAAAGCTTGGAGCTAAGTGTACATTTACTGTTCCTGTTGCCACTCCCTAAAGGCCCTGGAACCTTCCTAACTTTTTAGTTTTACCTTTCCAATTCTGTCTCTTGCTAGTTATCAATTTCTGAGACTCAAAGTTTGCTATGAAGTTAAAAAAGATCAAACGGAATTAACGATTTTTCTAATTTTAGTTTTAGGTATGAATCCAATTCAAACCGAAAACAACATTTATAATGCTATATAGCTCACCTGGGAAAACTGTTTGTCAGTTTCTTAAAAACATGCACCTATTTTATGATCCATCAGTTGCTAGGTATTTACCCAAGAGACATGAAAGCTTTATGTCCACAAAAAGACTAGTACAAGAATGTTCACTGATGCTTTTTACATAACAGATCCATATGGAAACAATTTATATGTTTTTAACAGGGGAATGGAGAAACAAATTTTGGTATACTCATACAATGAAATACTATTCGGCAATAAAAAGCAATGTACTGCTGATGCATTCAACAACATGGATATATTTCAGAGATACAATGCTGGATGACAGAAACCAGATATAAAAGAGTAACTACTATGATTCTATTAAAATAAAATTAAAGAATAGGTAAAACAAATTTACATGGATGGAAATTAGAATAGTGGTTTTCTGGAGGCAAGTTGGGGGATGATTGCTAAGGGGCATGAAAGAATTTTATAAAGAGATAACAAAATTCTATATTTTAATTGGGAAATTAGTTAAATGAGTACATTTTTGTTAAAACCTATTGAACTATATACTTAAGATCTATACACTTACTGTATATAATTACATTCTAATTATAAAAAAGAATATTAAATTATTCTTCACAAGATTAAAGAACACTAATATTTATGAACAATTACTAAGACAAAGTTCATAGTGTTGGGTGACTGGGAGAGCTAAGTAAAACTTTGATTCACAGGTATACATACCTTCCTAGGAATATTATGTTCACAAAGACCAGATAAGATAAGTAATATATCAGATTGAATTTCCAAAACAATGGCCTCTTCCTTGTCATTAGACTTGCTTATTGTATTTTTAAAGATTCCTGGTATGAGAAAATTTAAAGAATGTAAAATTATTAGACACTATATTTTTATTTTGATCAATTACTGACTTTAAAATCCCTTATAAAATTTCAGCTAGAGAAACGATTTTAAAAGTATCTATTTTCATTTCATAGTTGCCTAGAAGCTGTAGACAGAAAATAATAAATGGGTTGAATTCTCAAAAGCTCCATCTATGTAGAAGTTCTAGTACTTCTAGAGTGTCATTAATGGAGTGTCATTAAGACACACTAACAACCTGATATTTTGTTCAGTAAACAAAATCATTTAAAAATATGCAGAGTTTTATGAGGCAGAAATGAGTGCCTTTGCAAATATGTGACCAAAATGCCTGATCATAGCTTGCCTCATGTCTTCTCCTCATGTGGAAGAGGAGGAAGACCTCCAAAGGTGAAAAACTTCCATAAGAATGTTTTCGATCCTTGATACTTCTTTCTGCATTCTCTCCTTCGGTCTATTTGGAGGTGTCTTCAACAACTGCAGGTAGCAGTATTCCCATGTCCTTTAAAATCTCTCCCTCACTTCTAATCAAAATTTAAAAAGACATGAAACAGCCACTTACACTGACAGACTGACATCAACAACAAAATTTTGCCTCAAAAAAGAATTTTTCTTTAAGCTTTAAATGAAGAATGAAAGTTATTTTTCCTCTGTTAAAGGGGTCACTGGTATTAACAGAAGGTGTGGAGCTATGTTTCAAAGTAGAAGGAACATGGAAATCACAGCTCATCTATATCGTTGGCTGTGAAGGGATGATTCTTGGCCCTGTGAGGATGAATTACAGGTGGGGGATCGGACCATGGGAAGACTAGTTGAGCATGCTGGAGGCCCAGTTCAGGGGAGGCCATGGACAGAAGGGCCTATGTGACTTTTAAGGAGCATTTTCTAGAAATCCAAGCTGGCTGCCCACAGGTCTGCTTCTCCTTTCTAGATTGTCTCATTTTCCTTCCTACCTGGGTACAGGCATGTCACTTCCTCTGCTGTAACACATGTTACATTAATAGAGTTTTCTTTATATTTTATTATCCTTTAATTCCTTTGCCTTTACCCTCTCCTTGTTCTATTCTAAATGATCCAATATATTTCTTTCAGATTTCTCTTTCCAAAACAGCATTATTTATATAACTAGCTTCCCTGATCAAAACCACTCGTAGTTCCCCATGCCTAAAGAGAATGAAGTTAAAACTATTATCTGCAATCTGAACTGTTTCTTGGTTGGCCCCTGGCTAGACAATTAACCTTATCTCACATTATATGTCTTCATAATACTATTACTCCAATTAAGCTAGCTCTGAACACATTGTCATGCATATTTTAGTACCATGTCTCTGCTCATATTGTCCCTTTGCTTGAAAGAGCATCCCTTTTTATTTCTCTCTTGAAACTAGCCTAATACTCTAACACAGTAAAGTTTCCTGTTAAGATTGCCCAGCCTTGAAAACTATCCCAACCTTTTTGTTTCTATGGTGTTTATTCTATTACTTATTAGGTGACTTATTGACGGTACACGGTAACACATGCTATCTTTCTAAAATAAACCTTTTTTTCTTTTGTTCTCATTAAGGGCAAGGTCCCCAGTGTCCTGCTCTGTATGTGCTTGTAATTCCAGTGCCTACTCAAAAGGTGTATAAACATCTACTTTTACAATGCAGTTATTTCTTCAGCACATTACTACTACTAGAGCCCTCTGTTAGATTCAATAAGAACTCATGCAATAAGGATCAGCTTCTTTCAAGTTAAAGAATCCTTGCTATGGGTTTTCTCATTTTCCTACCACACTTCCCACCCTCATAATATTAAAACTTCTTCCTGGACATATGGAGAATTATATTTCCTGGACTCCACTTGGTTGGGCTGGGTGCCTTAAGATAGTTCTGTACAATGAAATGTGCACAGAAGTGAGAAAATCTACTTTTAGGTTTTATCATTTCAAGCAAACTAATCAAAGAAGTGAATGTTTTTGCCTAGCCCTCTTTTCTACATCCTTATTTTGCTTACTAGTATTACTATTTGAGAGCACTACTCCACTTCACTAATAATGAAAGAGCAGGTACTTTAACTTAACAGGTAAAAGAGTGTTTGAGTAGGCATTTGTAATTAATTGATATCTAGCCAATTACATCACATACTCATGAGGCAATCACTGAATATGAATATGACTAAAATAGTTCTCACTTTTCAAAGTCAGAAAAGGGTAGGGCTGGAGAACTATTTGATTTTAACTAATGAAATGTAAAAAGCTCTTGTTTAGGGGTTCTGAATTTTACACTGAGCTCACGTGTGATATATTGTGGGGATAAGGTGACTTAGCATAGTCAATTCTAAGTTGAAAACCAAGGATATCCTGATATTTCATATTAGGAAAGACTCTCTGGAGTACATTTCTGTATATACCAGTGTCAAGTGTTCTGGTATGTCAGATGCACTAGAAAATGCAATGTTATCTTCTTTTAAAATGACTCCAAAAAGCTTGGCCAGAAAGTGGTGATCTTGTTACCAGAATAATGAAACATATACAACAGCCCATTAAAAAAAAAGATAAAGATAATCCTAAATGAAATGGTACCTGAACCAAGAAAACAAATACTTAAAGGATGGGTGATCATGATGGTTCAATGAAGAAACTGATTTATAGCAGCAACAGGAAACAAGTCAAGAAAATATTCAGGAGTTTCTCAGCTATAAAAACAAAATAAATTTGTAGAAAAACATTTCATACAAAATCTGTAGTTTATAAATATTCCACTTTCATCAGTACTAAACATGTTATGTCTTACCTATCAGTTGCTGAATTGTTCCCTTTTCACAAAGATCGTTGTTTACAGTCTCATCCTGAAGGTAGACCATGGCTCTCAGGAGTCTTAAAGTGTAACGCATATGAGCAAACTTATTACCACGGCCCCCTGTACCATGAAAACTGTTACCATGACTAAAGAAGGAATCTGTGAAGAAATGGTAATAATTTACATCAAAAACATAAAACATTTCAAATATATAAAACAATATATCAAACATGTTAAAATTTTGTTATACTCACTTTAGTTTTTTTAGAGAAATAAATATGATCCCTTCTCTCTCCTTTTATTCCCAGAATAGAAATGCATGTTAAAATACTCTTCAAATGTATCACATTTTATGTATCTCTTGTAACTTGCTTCTGTTACTCAATATTATATTTTCAAAATTATTCACAATGTCAAAGATCTAGATCATTCATTTTAACTGCTTTTGGCATTCATTTTATAAATAAATCACAGTTTTTCCATTTACTAGTACAGACTGCTACAATAAACATTCTGGTCATGTCCTCTCATTCCCACTGAGAAGAGTTTTGCCATGTGACTCCAGAATCATATAGGGTATACCCACATTGAATTTTACTAGTTACCAGATTATTTTCCAAAGTGGTTATATGGATATAAGACTAATAGATTCTTCCCAATCTGCATTTCTGATTACCAATAGGATTGAACATCTTATAATGTTTTATTGAAAATTTGAGATTTTTCTCTGCCATTTCATAGTCTCTATTCTTTGTTTGCTTCTCTACTGAATTATTTCCTTTTTCATATGTAGGAGTTCTTTATGAATCTGGATTCTAATACTTTTTTGGTCACCAGGGTAGTAAATGTCATCTCTCAATTTGTAGACTGATTTTTTTTAGATTTTGTAATAGATACAATTCTAAGTTTATGGTAGTTAAATGCATCAATCTTCTCCTGTATAGTTTAAGCTCTTCTGGTTTAAAAAAATCTTTTCCTATCCTCTTGTCATAAAGACACTTCCTTATGTTTTCTTCTAAGATTTTTACAGTTTAACTTTTCATATTTAGGGCTTTATTTTATAATTAATTTTTTAACAGGTTCAATTATTTTTTTTTCCACGTAGAGGGCCAACTCTACTAGCACCACCCTTCTCTCATTGATTGGCAATATCATCTTTGATAAGGCTAGCCTCCCACATATTCCATTCCACTGGTCTATTCTTGGCCTAGTATCACACAATTTTAATTACCATAGCTTTATGGTAGGGTCTTGATAAATAGCAAGGCAAGTCCTCCTTTCTTCTTTACAATTTGTATTCTTTGAAAGATTGTTTTAGAAGTAGCTTCATAGTTAAGCTCTAAAAAAACTTAAAAATACTGTTCTGAGTACTGTGTATTGGTTAAAAATGTAGATTCTAGAGCTAGATTGCCTGCATTAAATCCTGGCTCTGTCACATATTATGTGGTTAGGAACAAGTTCTTTAACTTTTCTTATTGATTTCTACCTGTCTCATGAATAAGGATAATATAGTGCCTATAACTCCGAGATTTGTTGCAAGAACCAAATGAATTAATACTTGTAAGGTGGTTAAGGCCTACCACATAGTAGGTACTCAATAACTATTAGCTATCAGTCTTCCTCTTATTACGCAGCCTTTTCTCTTTTGCTTTATAGTCTTCTATAACCACAAATATTATTATAATGATATAGTTTTCTGTAACATAAATGATGTAAAGGATAGACAGAAGAATTGTTTTATTTAATGGATAGTAATTTAACAAGACTAAATTTAGTAACAGCATATTAGAAACTACAGAACAAAAAACTATATACATATTTTTCCTTCCTTCATGGATAGATGAGTGATATTCCTGATCCAATGAAAATGTACAATAAAAAAATTCTAGAGCAAAATTGCTAGCAGAAAAAAATATGGTATCTTCCTTATAATTTTTTTTTCAAAAAAGAATTAAAATAAAATATTCAACAAATTGAGACTCTGCTAATTTGGTAGACTATACATGGAATCATTACATCTGACTAGAGATCTGGATTTTAAGCTCCATAAAAGGTAGAGATTTTATTTATTTTGAAAATAAATGTATCTTTAGTAGCTAAAACAGTATCTGGTACCTAGTAGGCATTTGATAAATATTTGTTGGATAAATAATTATAATATTCTGAGACTTAGTATAAGCGTTGGATAGGCCTAATAATACAAAACTTTAAATCAGATTATCTGTATAATTGCTTTTACTGAGAGATGTACATCAACTATAGTTATGACATTTATTAATATCTGATTTTAAATGAAATCTCAGATTCTTTTCCTTAAGACATAGAAATACATCAAAATCACAGGAAGAAAGATTTATATTTTCATTTCTTTTTGTTTTAATTTTATAAATTTTTTATATGGATATATTGAGAGTTGAGTTGAAATACATAGATGAGAATTTTGATAGGAATCTTGAAGGGTCACTGACCTTCACTCTCACACCATTCTAGAAATGCAAGGATTCGAGCATTTCCCTGGCACAACATATATTCTTCTATTAACAAAGGAGCCACTGACGACAAAGTGGCAATTGCATGCAGTTGTAATTCTTCATACTGTGCTGCAGACCATTCAATTATTTTGTGTTTCTCAGGCTTTTTAACATAGGTAAACAAAGCCAAAACAACTTTGCCATCAATAAGTAGCTATGAGAAAGACAAAAAGTATGTTGTTAGAAACATAATTAAAACAATTTTACTTAATCTAAGAAAATTAAAGTTTTCTATTCTGATGTTTCATTGATGACATTTCAAAATATTTCCTTTGTAAAGATTCCAACCTATGTTAGGTACCCCTCTCTCCAAAATATAAAATAAAACACCAAACTCAATAATAATAGTTGGTTATGATTCCTTTTTGGGGATATGTACTCTGTAGCTGACAAGAATAATATAAAACAAGCATTAATTTTTTTTTTTGTCCATGCTGCCTATATATGTAGTTCCTCCTTATCACAAAACCACAGGAATTTAAAATTTGGAGCAAATAAACTGATGGCATTTTCTCTTCTCTTTTTCTTTAAAAAAAAAACATTACATGGATTCAACTGTATACTATAAAAATCAATTTTGTCTGAATTAATGACTATGGCAAAATTTTAAACACACAAAACAGAACTTATACAAATATTCTATCCAATGAATGCCATATTTTTAATTATATACTGAGAATTTAAAAATTGTATGGAATGCATGATTTCAATAAAAACAAAAATGCATAGCTATGATGTGATAATCAAGTCAATATTATAGGTGATTCTGATTGATACATAATTGTGGTTCACAAGATAGTTACACATGATATGCTATATTCTATTCAATTTTTGTTTGGAATTATTCTATAAAGATTTTTTCACAATAACATTTTAAGTTTTCTAAATTTCCTACTATTCCACCTGGAAAGAACACAAGATTTAGGATTGAGAAAACAAGAATAACAATTAGTTCTAGCATTAGTGCAACTATTAAGTAGATAACATCTTTCAAATATGCTGTGAACTGCAAATAATAGTACACATGGTTCATTACCATTATTATTATTAGGCCACTAATATATGACATAAAAAAATTAGCTGATTCCACTGCTCACATAGTGCTTTAAGAAGCTCACCACAAACTTTGTGCCAATTGACTCTGTTGTCAACTAAAATTGGCTTATAAACTGTAGTGTAAAATTTACTTATTGTCTTTATAGCTATTTTAATAGTTATATAATATTCTACTATAATAATAAACCATGTTTTATTGAATATTTTCTATTTGGCATTTCAAAAACATATTTAGGTTGTAACAGAGTATTTGTTTTTGATATAAATAATTAAGTTATGGCTGTAAAGACATTTTTTCTTTTTCTGAACTTTTTTTTAAGTATATATATTCCTCCAAGTGGCATTACCAAGAAAATCTGGAGCTCTTTTGATTCTCATATTAATTCCATGAGGTCAGTATTACACCTATTTTGAAGTTGAAATATCTGTGATTTAGAGAAAGTAAACAACCTATTTAAGAGCACATAGGTGGAAAGTGAAAACACTGGATGCCACCTGACTTAAGGCCTTAACCACTATGATATCCCATCTATATATTATCATTAATGATGCTGACAGAATGAATTCCCAGTTCTTTTTGACTGTAGCACCTTGGAGCTTAAAAGAATTTTAGGACTAAATGAAATTTCACTTAATGCAAAAAATAACTAAACTAATGAAACTGTTAGTATATTTTTTCTATCACTTTTTAGTTTACAAAGCCTTCATATAAATCTCACAATAGCCCGTGAGCAGGGCAGAAGTATTAGAATCTTCCTTTTACAGTAGGAAGAGCCTCAGAAAGTTTCGGTGATTTTGCCAAGGCCACAAAGCTAGTGGGTGGTAAGACAGAAATAAAATTAAGTCTCAGTGTTCTTGAAATTACATCATGCTCTCACATAGAATATCAAGTATTAAGATAAATTAATGACTAATTTTAAAAAAGTAAGATGTTAGGTTTGTATGGAGAAAAAGTAGGTTCATAAGGGTTTGAGATTGGCAGCAGAGGTTAGCACTCCTCTAGCAGAATCAATCCTTGTTACTATGGTCAGGGACAGACTTAGGCTGGATGGGCCTATGTAGGTCTTCTTTCTTTTTATGTTTCTTTATTGATAAGATCTAAATATATAAATAAATCTCTAAGGCTCTCTTGATTTTCTTGGTTTATGTGGTCTAAGTTTAGGTATGTTCACTGTTTATTTTCAGATAAGCCAAGGAAATTATGAAAAGGTGAAATTTTGGCTAATTAGAGTTTGTTACTTTCTATGACAAACATATGAGTTGGTGAAAGATTTGCAGCCATGACTTTTTAAAAGTAACACTACAAAGTGAGTTGATTTTAATTTTTGTTTTGATTACTCTTTACCTGTACAGTAGGTAAATCTTTACATAAGATCACAATTATATTGAATAGCAACTTCTTCAACTCAAAATCTTCATAGGAATTAGAAAGTTTAAGACCTTTTACCAAAGGATTTTGACTTTTAACTGTGAGGGGACAAAAAAAAAAAAAAAGAGTAAAATAAAAGCCAAAATGATGTATAAGACTCATAAAGATAATTACAGGTTGAAAGTTTTATGGATTTTACCTTCAGTAAAGGTTGCAAATAATATCAAATCCCTGGTAAAGCCACATTCCTAATATAAATACACAAAACAAATAGAAGGATGAGTTAATTAATGGAAATTAAGTTGCATATGCCCATATTTACCTAATATTTCAATATCTTTATCAGATTCCCTTTGTCATTCATTTAAATCATAAAGTGATTATAATAGGAAGGGATGAAAGCAAGAAAATAAAAGCATATATCCAGATAAACTTGTAATTTATTTAATATTAAACTTACTTCTGTAGGTTCTAAAAAAATTTTACATTATTCAAGAATATTTTATACAATGCTTTTTAAAATTTGGTTGAAAGCCTAAAACATACTAGGATTACAAGTTACTTACGTAATTCATTTTTATACCTTCAAATGACAAAACAAGGAAAGAAAGTAGTTATTTTCAACAGCTTTTCTTCTTAAACAATCCCACTCCCTACCCCAATCCCAAACACTCTTATACATCAAAGGTTTGGTCAAGAGATAACAAAACAGTTCCTACTTAACATGAAAAGCCCCAAAGAATAGCCAGAATTGCAAACATTTCAGCATGAGGAAACTCATTCCTGACAGAGATATCCTAATTGGACTTTGTGCATTAGGGAGAGCTTACTGGGGCAAACGCCAAGCTTTTGAGCTTGCAGCTCTACGTACTGGCTATTTTAAGATCGATACGGTTTCTTTACAATGTAAGCATGTTATTCTTTTGACTCACATTCATGCAATTAAACCTGAATGTTTCCAAGGATGCTAAGAGAATTTACTGATCAGAGAAACACACAGGACCACCTACACATTGCAGCCTTGACGAGAATGCTGTGCAGAATTGTTTCCCCATTTACACAGTATGAATCCTATGACCTTTCTCTTATGTTGGGATCACTTGATGTCCATTACCATGGGGTTGTGGCCTTTGTTGTCAAATTTCCTTTAAGTACAAGTTAGAAAGTATGTGGCTGATAATATGAATATTGGTGCCAAAGATCTCTACTCTAAGATGTAATCATGCAATGATTTTTACATGATAAAATATGGGGAATTCAGCTTCTGATATAGCAGAGTAGCTCCTATAAGAAACACTCCTGCAGGTAACATTTGTAAATTCTGAACAAACTATGAAAACAACTATCTGGCAGATACCAGAGAAGAGTCAGGACTTCGATGAAGGAAATGGCACTGCATGAGTTTCCCTTTTTCCAGAAACAGCTTTTAGAGTGAGGCCAGGCTCTAGTCTGCACCTTGCAGGAATGCTAAAACTCAGTATAAACCTGTAATCTTAGTGTCTTGAAGACAATCACAAGGCAACCACCGTTACTAGAAAGTGAAGGGAGAAATCCCAATCACAAGCCAACCACCACTACTGGAAAGTGAAGGGAGAAATCCCATATGGGAGAAATCACATAAAGGAGAGAGCTAGAGAATGGGAAACTCAAATTTTGTGTATAAACTTTCCAAATCTCTGGCTGATGCCTGAACCACACAAGAACAAGGAACACTCAAGGATCCCATGTAAGACTAAAAGAAATGAACTGATAATTGAGCTGCCTCCACCATAGGGATGAGTCTATCCAAAATACATGCTTATTAATACAAAAAGGTATTCAGAGGAATATACCAGAATTGACCATACAGATGTTCATAATGAATGGAAAGACAGGCACTCTCAGGAGAGAAACAGAAAAGTATCAAAAGGAACCAAAGAAAATTCTAAAACTGAAATATGTAACATTTGAAATAAAAATGTTTTAGATAGTATTAATAGCAAAATGAAGATGACAGAAAAGAAAGTCAGTGAACTTAAATATACAGACCAATACAAATTATCCAATCTGAAGAACAGAGAGAAAAATGATTGAAAAAAGTGAACAAACCTGGGGACAATATCAAAAAGTTGAACATACAAGTAATCAGAGTTCCAAAAGAGGAGAGACTGGAGCTGAAAAAATACTTAGAGAATAATGACTAAAAATTCTCCAAATTTAGTGAAAGACCTAAATTTACATATTCAGTAAGTTCTATAAACCTCACAGAAGATAAATACAAAGAAAACCACATCTTGACATATCATAGTAAAACTGCTGAAAACCAAAGATAGAGTGAAAGTCTTGAAAAACAGCCAGAAAACAAAATGATACATTTTATACAGGAGAACAATTTGAAATAACAAATACTTCATATCAGAAACAATGGAGGCCAAAGGACAGTGGAACATATTTAAAGTGCAAAAAGAGAAAAATGTCAACCTAGAATTCTATATTGTGAACACAGATTTCAAGAATTAAGACAAATTAAAGCTATTTTCAGATAAAAGAAACTAAGAGAATCTGTTGCCAGAGCAGCCAGCAGATCGGAAGTTCTTCAGATAAGAGAAAAACGGTATCAGACAGAAACTTTTATCAGCGGGAAGGAAAAAAATGCATCATAAATGGTAAATATGTGAGTAAATTATAAAATATGAGGAAGACCTCAAATTTCCAAAGGTGATGGAAAGAGAAATTGGCAGAGTACAAGTATACTGGCAACCATCATGACATTACAACATTACTTGGCATTACAGCAAAGTACATAAATATTACAACAAAGCCTAGTGCTCTTTCCCCCTCTTCCTATCACTTTGAATTAAAATTAATACAATTTACTCATACTTACAATCATTGGTGCTTCAGGATTTTGAGCTATAATTGTAGTGATGACTAATATATCGTTTCTAAGCTGACGATCATAATGACTAAAACCTCTCATAAATAGATTTTTAAATATTTCCTTCAAGGCCCTAGAAAGTAAAATCATATTTTTAGAAACATACTTTAATGGAAATTCTACTTAAATGTTTACCAACAAAATCTCCCTTTTATATTATATTATTCATTTCAAAGTATTTCTAATTTTTTCTATATTTCCAAATCTGCCTCTAATTCATTATAGTGAGAGTCCATTCAGGTAGTAAGAATCTATCAATGCAATCTACCCACGGTGGTCAGAGTGACTGCTCTAAAATAAAGATTTGATCACTTCATTTTCTTTTTTAAAATTATTTAAATCTATAGCCACCCTGTATGTGCCCCATCTTGTCTGATCTTGGAAGCTAAGCAGGGTCGGGCCTGGTTAGTGCTTGGATGGGAGACCACCAAGGAATACCAGATGCTGTAGGCATTAAAATTTTTTTTTAAAAACTACTTAAAGGTTTTTCTTTGTTTTTCAGATAGTTCTACTTCCTCACCAATGCTCATCAGGCCTTTCGTGTTAATTATGGTCCTTGCTAACACTATTAACTTCATCACTTTTTTACCTGTACTTTCTGCTCTCACCATACTAAATTTCTTTCAGGTTTCTGATTGCTAAATTCTATTTTCACTTCTGCTCCCTGTCTGGGATGCTCTCTGTATGTAAAACTCTTCCATGTTGCCAATTTGTATTTATCATTCAGATGCCAGATTAGGGTTCATTAGGAAGCATTTATTAGCTCTCCAAGTCTGGTTCAGGTTCCCTGTACAATGGGCATTTGTTGCTTTGCTTCTTTGGATCCACTTGTGATAAAAGTATCCTTATTTTTACTTAGGCTTCACTCCTTCTCCACTTTCGGTCTTCTAAACAGCCTTCAACTTTCTTTTAGCCAGAGCACTCCTCTTTGTCACTAGTAATGCACTCTGAAATGGGCAATGGTCAACACTACAATGCTCAGGGGCCAACAGGGACTCAATTTGAAAAAAATTTTCTCCGTGCTTTCAGAATAGCAAGTTTTCTCTTCTGCCTGATTGGGGGTTGTGATGTTGTGAACCTAGACTTCTTAGGTCTCACCATGTGGAGCTTGAAAAGAAAGCCAACATAGCAGAAGGCAGTGCAGAGAGATGAAGAGGGCCCAATTCTTTGTATCTGCTGAGCCTTGAATACAGCTGCACATGAAACCAGTTTTATTCTTGACTTTGTAGTTACACTAGCTCATAAAGTTCTTACATGGTTTAAATTGGTAGGGTTGGGTGTTCAGTCACTTGCACACAAAAATATACTGATTCATCCTCTTCTGGAAAACATATAGCACCTTGAGATAATCCCTTTCATAACATTTAGTACGCTCTATTGTATTTGCCTATTTACTTGTCCTTCTCTCCTAACATAATGCAAATTCCACAAAAGCAGAAACCATGTCTATATTATTTTCAATTGTTCTCTAAGGTCTAGAGCAGACAATAATCACTTGACAAATAAATGAATAAGTAACTTAAAGGTTTACTTATATTATTGCTAATGCTTATTGCAGTATCTAGAAGACAATAAGTATTTAAAAAACAGATTTAGTGAATATAGAAAAATGAAATAGTTCTTTAAAATGTCTAATTTTACTCTATACATATTCAAAGACATAATTTAGTTTCGTTAACAAGCCTTTGTTAACTTTAATAGCCTTGGCTTTTCTGCTGATGCATTTATACCACAGGACCAAAAAAGATGTTCTGAAACATAGCCATTACATGAAACACAAGCCTAATTAAACACAAATTGAAACAAAAGTGCTAGTTATGTCACCAACTATTATTTTAAGGTTAAAAAGCATTCCTAGCTAACTACATAGACTTACAGCAAACATTCCAAGTTACTAAGCTGTTGTATGATTTCTTCTTTTGAAGATTTTTCCAATAAGTTCCAAAGTATTTCTGATGAACGAAATAGAAGCTGTCCAGAGGGATCTGGGTCATTGAGGTGAGCACAGATGCTACTGGCTGCTTGTGCTTGCATCATTAAAGTACAATTAGCTTCTGAAAATAAATTTAAAAATTATTTATATTACACAGTCTTGACCCTGTTAGATAGAAACAAAATAGTTGAGACTAATGTGTTAAAATTTAATAATATACAAACCAGAAGTTGAGAGATGTTGCAGAGCTTTCAGTACCCAAAGTTTTTCAACAAGTTGATTATCAAGCAAGGCCAATGACTGCACCATTGTTTTCGCCAATCCTCCAACTTCAGCCATTTGAATCTTATATGATGAGCTAGCTTGCTGGTAACCTAATGATGATTAGTTAATAAATATGTACAGTTATTTCACATAGTAATCATTTACATTAAGATAAAGGAATAAGTGATTTATCTTTAAACAACAGCAGCAATAACTAAACTTTTAAAAAGTATATGGTGTTTTAAAATGGTTTGGCAAACTTTTTCTATAAAGAGTCAGGAAGTATTTTAGGTCTTGTAGGTTATAAGGTTTCTGTCTCAATTACTCAACTTTGCTATGATAGCATGAAAGCAGGCATATACAATATAAAAAGAAATGGGCATGGTTGTGATCCAATTAAACTTTATTTGCAGTGGGCTGATTTCGGCCTGGAGTTTATAGTTTGCTGATCCCCCATGTAGCATTTGAAATAGGACTATAAATTTGGGGGTACCTTTCAAATTCTAAAAAAGAACAATATTTCTTGTCAGTAGATATATCTTTCCATAAAGGAAAATGGCATAATTACACAAATATTGAATATTTTCACTATTCAAGTCAACACATTACTTCAGTGCTTTCAAGAGACAACAATTATGTGATGTTCACAATAAAATAAGATGTAAAAATATAATGCTGATCAGTGTTAGTAAATACAATGGTATTTTAGGGAAGTTTGATTCTTGGTGACATATGTTATAAGAATTTCCTTTTATCTTAGCTTTTATGAGAAACACTACCGCTCCTTTTGACACAGTTGAACAGGCGCCTGCCCAACTACATTTAATGAGAGATTAAGTGAACATCAGAGGGTACTTGCTCACCTGAGATGTAACTATTTTCTTTTAGTGCTATCACTTATCTGACTCCCTGTCTTCTTGACTTTTGAGACTAAATTCTTTAACTTTGTCATAGTTCTGGGATATATTTCAGTTTATCTTTCTGAATATGAGCTCTGGAACTGGACAAGGCCCAGTCTCTTCCTGTGATACATTCTCTATGGTATGCCCTAGCTGTTCATCTTAAGCATTTAAATAGTATGAAGAGGAAAACAAAAATTGCCTGTAATTTCACTATCCATATATAATAATACTAACATTTTTGGTATATTTCTTGCTGATATTTTAATGTAGGCATATAACTTTAACAATATACCACATATGTGCAGAATTTTACATTCTACTACAGCTACTAACCATTTTATTGTAAGCCTTTCCCCACTGTGTAAAACATTTTCTTGAATAACGGTTTTTGTTTGCATGATAGTCCATCATAGTGATGGCCCAAAATGTATATTTAAACTTACTTTATCTTTTTTCTATTGAGTTTATATTTCTAAAGAAGGTATACTAATATTAAGGCTCATGGACTTGATTCCTATCTCCAGGGATATGTCTCTTATAATTACTCTACTGAGGACTTTTCAGCTGTGTTCCCAGATGTCCAGCCATGCCCATCTCTTGAAACCATCTGTAACAGTGAGAGCATTGCCTAAGGCTCCTAATTTTCAGAGCCTGAGCAAATTAAGGTCACTTCTCTGCATCTTCACTCCTCTGTCCATATCTCATACATCATTTGTCTCTCATTTTACCTTAAAAAACAGAGCCTGTATCTTACCAAGCTTAACCCTAAGTTTGTGCTCTTAATTCCATCCTCTGATGATTTCTTTGGGAATTTTGCCACCCCGTTTCCTACTTACTAGCTTTTGGTTCCTCTGCCTATAAATTTCATTTTCTCCTATCCTAAAAACAAATTGAAAACAACAAAACCTAAATAACTTTCTTTGATCTTGTGACTGGTTCAGCTGTTCACAATCTTCTTTTTCTTCAACATATTGTAAAATATATCTGTATTCACTGCCTTTACTCTCTAGTTCCCACTGCCTCCACTCTCACAGTCTTCTCATTTCTTTAATCATGCATCTGCCCTGATGCTTTATGGCACTAACATGCCTAAGATTAACTATAATTTTCCAGATACCACATGAACTTGGCTTTTTCATTCCTCAATTACAGAATCCTCTGCTGCATTTGGCACTGAGACCACTACACTTCCTTCATCAAACATTTCACTCATTGGCACACAAGACATGGCAAACTTTAGGTTTTCTTCCTCCTCTCTGAGCCTCCCTTCACTGCTAATATCTTGAGATCATTTTTTTCCAAACCTCAAAATGGGCACTCTCCATGATGTCATTCTTGGTCCCTTGCTGTTCTCCTAGCAAACTCTATTACTCTGATGGCTTCAATTTTCATCTCTATCTGGATAGATTCCAAATCTTATTGCTGGTCTATGCTTTTGATATCTAATGTCTACTATTTACCAAACGCTTCCTTCTATCTCATTAATAGTTCAAGTTTGACATTTAATAACCTCCTTATTAATTTCTTTACTTCACATGTCTTCCCATTTTTCTCTAGTCATAATAATCTTTCTTTTTCTACTACAGGGTCTTACTTCTATCTTAAGAAATTTTTAACTTAAATAACTTAAAAAATATTATTTATATCTTCCCTTCCTCAATTAGTATAAATTACAGAAGCTCTGAAGGTAGGAAGTATGTCCTAAATGAAATAATATCTTCCACAGTTCAGGTGCCCTCTGCCTTGATATTACACATTTCAGTGTTACTCATTTTATCATTATGTATTAAAATCCCCTAGCTGTAACATGCAGAACTGTTTTCCCAAACATGATGGAGTATGTTGTCATTATTAGGAATTTAATTGGTGGGACAGATATTATCAATAATGATAAAATATTATAAAATAATAAGTGATATCAACACTACAAAATAACATTAATAGTAATACTTATAACTAAACTAACTTGAATATGACTTTAAAATTCTATCATATTTTATATATCATATTTTATATCATAATTATAGCATCAGAATAAAAATATCATGCAAATCAAAATTGAAAATTTTTTTTTGTTTAAAATGACCAAAGAACTTGAGACTACAAAAAACCCTGTTTTTGATATATGCATTTATGATCCTACTCTATCTTTCTAAGTTCAAGATAAATAAGGCAGAATATTCTGTTTCATAAAGACTAAAGTTATTACAGAAAGACCATTAAAAACTTCACCTGTAATATGCTTCTTTGGTGGTTCTGCATGGTAAAAGTCAACAATACACTTACAAATTTGTATCCTCAGTTCAGAACTTGGTACTTTCATTAAGTCACCTGCCAGAAAGATAAATAAATACTATTTAATAATACTGTCATATGTTTATTTGCAAATTTAAGTCTAAAGTGTTAGTAATATGATTATTAAAATATCCTCACCAGAGATTTATATAATCTTGTACAAGTTGGATTGTAGAATTGTATAATTTTACACACAAAGACAGACAGACACACAGACACACACCACGCTGGATTTAACCTTATAACATCTGGCCCCTCAATCAGCTCAGCCTTTCTTTCCCAGGAAGAAAAGAATGGTGATTAAAAGCATAAATGTTAGAACCACACTAAGATTAAACCCTGGCCACTTACTACCTGTATAAACTTGTGTTTTAGTTTTCTCATCTATAAAACAAGTATAACAAGTTAGTACCTTTAAGATTGTTGCAAGGATTAAATGAGTTAATATTAAAAAGAGCAGAGAACAGTGTCTGGCAAGTTGTAAGTTACTATTATTCTTTTGGCAAGATGTGGGTTACCAGCATGTTCCTCCCTAACCAGATTCAGTCATTCGTGACCTATAATAATTCATCCTTTACTTGGAGAAGGCCAAAGTGAAGCTCTACTCTTCAATTTGCTGACAGAGTAGAGGATAGTGAGTTTCTAGGTAGCCTTTGCCCTGCAGGTAATAGTTTTTAAGTTCAAGTTCTTTGGGTAGGGATAAAGGATAGAGAGGGTTCCTTTTCAATTGTATCTTCTGAACTGGTTTCAGGTGGCATGTCAAACTGTCCTCTTGCATTTGCTCTGGTGAATTCCTACAGGTGTGATCCTCAAAAGAATCTGAAATGATCTGTGAAGTTCTAGAACTGATCCATGCCCTCTGGGGGACCGAGCACAACTGGAGTCAGTGGTGTCAGTTTTAGGACTGACTCAGATCTGGCTGAATTTTCAGAGGGAAAAGGGATGATTAGATGTTCCCTGAAGACTTGAGTTTAGCATTAGGGCTTACATAATGTTCATTTCTGGGGTTTCTCAGTGAATGCAGATGCAAGTGGACAGAAGCAGGGAGCACATAGGACATTCTTATCCTTGTTTAAGGAGACCCTATCTGCAAAAGACAGCACACAAAAAGGAACAGTTTCAAGATTATTTTCTAAATTTTATTTTTGTAGACCCTCCCTTTGAAGTTGAAAAATCACATTTTGGAAAAATTTAGGTAACAACTAAACTTTTCCAACAGAACTAAACGAATGTTCAAGTTAATAGAAATTTCTAAGGTTTCTCATCTGCTTCTCCACCCTTTTAGTTCCTGTAAATTTAGATCATTTCCCACAGTTTCCTGTTTTATAATCTCAGGGCAGAGTACCAACTTCTTTACTCATACATTTCTGTATTTCTAGACAAATAAGTAACATATTTACTAGTACATAGTAAAAACTGAAAGTTATTAGTAAAAAAAAATAGCCTTTGTTCAAAATGTTATACTACCAATAATTATTTTAGTTTAAGCTCATGTTTCCAGCAATGAAAAAATTAAGGACAGAACAGTAGTAGTTGGAGGCAGTAATCAGTGAAGGGAGTTCATTCTAAGCTGAGAGTTCATACTGCCCTCAAGTGAGACAGCAACAAGTTCTGTAGGCAAGCAGTCATTTAGCAAAGAGCAGACTGACACAGTTAGAAATGGGCCATGTAGCTATCATACGAATTTCTGCAAACATTCTTAGAGGCAACATTTAAAAATAATAGGGGCAACAGAGGCATTTAAAAAATATTGTCAACCAAACCTACACTTTTTCTGTTAATAATACCATGTCCTTTTTGGGGCTGGCTTCCTATTATAAATTTCCACTGATGACAGAAACCCACAGAATTAGAGTTTCCCATTAGTTTTCAGCCTGCCTGCTCTTTAAGATCATTTTCTCTAACTCCCGATATTTATTTAATTTCCTTGATAGCTTTACCTCCTCTAGGCCATAATAATTTTTCCCAAAGTATCTACAGTTAAGGACTATATTATTTGTTTAGATATAAAAAGTTAGTGTCTATGTTAAAAATTAAAAATACTTTTCACTTATTCCATTTGAGTCTCTAACATCTTTCGGTATGGTATATAATGCTGGGAACATAACTATTCGGTAAATACTCACTTTTTATTTGTTGGGTTAATTGTATATCTTTTATTTATATAAACAAAGACCTATATTAGTAAGTATAAATTTAATGTAGGACTTGTTTTGG
This sequence comes from Macroglossus sobrinus, assembly GCA_004027375.1. Classification (NCBI taxonomy): domain Eukaryota; kingdom Metazoa; phylum Chordata; class Mammalia; order Chiroptera; family Pteropodidae; genus Macroglossus; species Macroglossus sobrinus. The sequence continues at coordinate 1,539,206 of PVKZ01000097.1, read as the reverse complement.
GAACATGCTGTCATATCTCAAGGACAGATTCAAAGAATAGTGTTTGAATGATCTCATTTCCTAAGAAATTATTATTTTCTTTCTCTAGGAAATTAGGCAATCACTGAAATACAAACAACTGCTGTTTTATGATTTTTTTCCTATTTTTAAATATGAAACATAGGCGCCTTCATCTTTATGTATATTATGCTTAAGTTATTAATGTTCCACCATTTTATAATTTTATTTAAAATTTTAGATTATTTATTGAACTCAGTTCTCAATGATTCTAGCACTTATTAAAGGTCAAAGTTGAAAAAATTTTGTGATTACTGAGATGGATATATACTTCTAAATAACACAAACTAACATCAAGACAAATAAGCACACAGAAGTTATCTAACAGTCCTTGTATTTAAGAAACACAGAATCTTGTTGGTATTATGGAACATCTGAGTAGAAAAAAAAAAATACAGAAATTATCACCAAGCAAACTATGATTAATTCCCAACCAGAAAACAAGAAAAGAGCCTAGATTTGGAGGAGTGCCCTTAGTGAAACTTAGTGAAAGAGACATTTCTTTCTCGTCACTAACGTCTGTCATATGTTATACACCTCAATCTGAAGGAAATCTTAACTTACCCAAAAGTGCGATTGAATTAGCAGTATCTTCAGTATATGTTATTTCATCTGATACTTTCTTTTTCAAAAAAGGCAGGCTTCAATAAGAATGAAGAAATGCACGAGATATGTTTAATGAAGCATCTTTGCAAAGTAGGGGAAAAATTTTTTTTCTAAAGAATAAAATGAAAATATCCTATTCTTTAGCCCTAGAGAATTGACATCTATCAAAAAAATTTTTGTGTCTCTAACTGACCAAAAGTAAAATAAAATAGGCTTATAAAAATGAAGCAAGATGGACATAAAAGGCAAGGGTTAAGAAAGCCATTTGCAGCACTGCATAAATAAAAAAACTTAAAAATCATCTTTCTCTCTGAGGGCAAAATAATAAGGGATTATAGTTATATTTCTACCAAAATTTGGAAGACATTGGATAATCTGATACAAATCAGATCTTGGCTTACCTATAACTTAAAAAATGTTCAAGGGCTATTTCTGAAGTTTGTGAAACTCTACTTAATAGATCAATGGTTTATTTGCTCATAAAGGTCAGTGACCTTTCCTGGATTGGTTACTGTCCACAAAAGAAAAGATATACCTTTTGAGACACTAAGAAATCCAAGTTTATGAATATTCATTATATTATTATCACATTTCACAACCACTGTAGCCAAAGTTATTTGAAAATAATTTATTTACAAATAATAAAAAGATATGGCACTTGAACCTAGGTCATTAGTCTAAATGTCAAAGGGGAAATAAAACTTATTTCTTAAATGCAAAATATAAACTATTTTGGATTTCATGAGTTCAAAATTTGAAACTCCTGTGCTGCTTATTTAAAGTATAAGGTATCCTATATATAAGATTTAATTAATGTTTTTTCAAGAAAAATTAACCAAGTGGTTGAAAAACAGCATTTAGAACTATCACATGTAGGTGTGTATATATGTGCCATTTGGAATTGAAAGATATTTCAAGTGCAAGCTATTAAAAGGACAATTTTATAAATGCCACAGAGTTTTGTTTCTAATGCTTGTTAAAATTTTCTTTGAAACAAATAATTTATTACTTATTACCCACTTTATTGTTAAATCTCTAAAGTGAAGAACTCGAAAACGAGTTCTATTTGCCCTCAAACTTTTTCCTTTTCTACCAAAGGAAACAACCTAAAAGATATAGTCTCAGAAGTGCATTCCAACAAAAAGGTTATGAAAAAAATAAGCTCTATACTTCTGATGCAGTGAGAAAGGCATACAATTTAGAGGCCAAACAGAAAGGCTTTATTTTTTTGTTTTTATTTTCAATGTTTTTATATTCCAAAAAAAGGCTTAAAAAGTTGTAGAATCAAGTGAGGATGAGGTGTGGAGAAATGTAGGATGAAAGCAGAAATTAGAAAAGCAGAAAAAAATGAAATAATATGAATAATTATAAAATGTAAAGAAAAGAGTATAACTCAAAAGATTTATCATACTATGCAATGAAACATTTAGTTTCATAAAAATCCAGTTCTTACCGAAGCTTTGCAGAAGTACTGATGTTGAAATAAGGCTTATGCGTCTGGTGTTCTTAGGACTTGCACAGCCTCAAAATTTGAAAATATTTTACATATATAATCTCACATCCATTTAATAGTAATTATTTATAATTAGTACATTAAAGTTTCTTGAAAGCACCAGAGCCAGTGAAGTTTTCTGAGTTCTGTATCACTTTGCTATACCATAATGCATAATAGCTTTATAATACTAAACAAAACATTAAAAAAACACTGCATGGAAGATAAACAACTTACCCACATAATTTTAGGATGCTGTATGCGGATTCTATAAAATGAGGCTGTTGTCCAATTTTCCCTGCACACAGATTCAGAATTTTAAATATCTGTGCTAAATCCCTTAGGGGCTTTATAGTTTTAGTTAAGAAATAACATTAATATTTTTATTAACATTCTTTACAGTGCTTCTGCCAAGAAAATCTATACAATTCTTATTCTGTTAAATGCAGTTGACACCAGTTTAATTATACTAATACAAAAACCTAAAAAGGAAAACTTAGAATAATATTTTTAAAGGAGGATTATTTAATTTTTACCTCTCAAAATTCTTTTTTTCTCCTTTCACTATACATTTAGAATTTCGTTATCAACTATTATGCCGCAGATTCAGTTCATCAATAACTTACTACTAGCAATGAGTAATAACACCTTGAAAAATTAACTTAATGGCTCAATGATACCCTCCTTCTCTACCCACCCAAAGGAAACATTAACTGCTCTGGAATAAGCAACCCAAACCTACCTTACTTTTCTGCATTACTTTATTAACATTACTCAGGATGAATTACTCTTGTTCTTAAGGTTTAAATTGGTTGAAAGTTGATTTCATTTAAAACCATCTCTAGATCTTCAGGTAAAAGCACCTGTATTTCACCTATTTAAAAAATTTGGTACATAAACAAATTTCACAGATTTGTTTTAGAGTTTAGGGAACAGAGTAGTTGTGAGGACTGGGTATAATACAAATCAAACCTCTGTTAACTTCCTAGAGAAATGACCTAGATACTTCTCTAATTTATCTTTGCTTTAAGTTTTGTAACCTCTAAAGCCACCTCTAAAGGCATTTAGAAATAGAGCCATTTGCCACCAACTCTCTAACCTGAAGAAGAGAAAAAATGGTTAAGATAGGAAAAAAAATAACTTGCTAGTAGACTTTCTTGGCTACCAGTAAATAGTGCTTAATATGCACCCTCAGGTAACTGATTGACTCAACAAATCCACAGAAGACAGGGCTAAAATATGGTAAGAAAAGAGATAAAAAATAGTTAGATTTAAAGCATATTTCCCTTAATAGGGGGGTGAAGGCATTTTGAAATACTGGAACAAGTTAATATTAGAGACTGATACCTCCTTTAGACAGGACAACTGTCTGAGACTTTAGATCAATACTACTGAAAATGTGTATGGACCACTGCCAATTCTGAAATTGTATGTTACCAGTCTGTGGCAAGATAACTTCAGAAAATGAGTTTCCTGTGACAATTTTATTGCATTTTACAATAGCATATATATGCAAAAGTAAAAATAACAACAACAAATGATTCTTAAGCACAGATGGTTTTGAGATGCAGTAGTTTCTATACATTCTGATTGGGGTGATATATTCGGTGGGGATAGTATCTCATATTAATATTAATGTTTTGCAGATTATCAAGCACTTTCATGTATGTTATCTTGTCTTCTTAACAACCTCATGAAGTACTGTTATCCCTATTTTATAAGGGCAGAGAAGTTAAGAAACTTACCAACAGTGCAAATACTGAAGTAAATTGACAGTAACAGGACTTCGACTTTGCTCTCCCAACTATATTTACTGTTTCTCTAAGTCTATAGAAACTGACATTATCTGTACAGAGTTAACTGTATTATACTGTTTTATTCCATTTTATATTTTCTGAGAAACAAAAAAATATATAATTTTATAAAAAACACAAAATGTTAGATATTTTCTATGGTAGACAGGATAATGGCCAGAATAATGGTCTAAAGATGTCCATATTCTAATCTCCAGAACTTGTGAATATGTTACCATATGTGACAAAGGGACTTTTCAGTCAATATGTTAAAAAATCGTGAGATAGGAAAGTTATCCTAGATTGCCTAGTTAGGAACAGTCTAATCACAGTGTCCTTATAACAGAAAGAGGCAGGAGATGTGATGACAGAAGCAGAGGTGAGAGTGATGCTACTGCAAGGAAGGGGTCATGAGTCAAGGAATGCAGGCTGCCTCCAGAAGCTGGGAAAGGCAAGGAAATGGATTCTCCTGAGAGCCTTCAAAAGGAACCAGCTTTGCTAATATCTTAACTTTAGCTCAGTGAAACTTATTTTGGAATTCCGACCTCCAGAACTGTAAGACAAAAATTTGTTGTTTTAAAGGACTAAGTTTGTGGTACTCACAGCAGTAATAGGAAAACAAATATATTTTCTAATAAAAATTCTCCTATTTCAGGATAAATGAAACATACATACATAAATATGTAAAGGATACAAATCCATTCTGATAATACTGTACCAGTATCTTGACAGCTTTAAGTTGCTTTTCTTCTAAATAATCCTAAAACAAATGATCTATTTTAGTTCTTTTGTGCTATTAAAACTGTTGAGATTAAAATTTTCTCTTTAATATAAGAAGACACATTATAAAATTATTAAGAAATTCTTAAACTGCTATATTATAAGCTAAAGATTATGAAACAGTGAAGGTAAAACTAAACTAGCATTTAGATTTGATTAAGAAATTAGAAGTAGGTTAATATATGAGCAGGAATTGTTTCCAGAAATAATACCTGAAGTATGCTGAGCATTTTTCTATGCCATGCACCATTTAGGCACTATATAGACATATTAATCTTCAAAATGACACTACTAAGGAGGTACTTTTATTATCTCTGTTTCCCAGAATAGAAAACTCAATTTGAAACACTGATTTGTTTGAAATTGCACAGATAATATGTGGCGGTGTTAGGAGTCAAATTTAGCAATCTGACTCCAGAAATTGTATGTTAACCTCTAAAATATGCCCAGACTACTGACGCAAACCAAACATCTTCAGCCAATTAAAACAAAACTCTGTACAGTGATGTGTTCTTATGACTGAATCATTTCTGTCCTTTTACCCTTAAATTGTTTTTTAAAAGCTGTGACATTTTCTATACTTTCTTGTCCTTCCTTCCCACCCCCATCCTTTCTTAACAACTAGTATGAGCTATATATAGTTGGGTTTTCCTTTTTAAAAAATGTAGATATATTCACAATTAAAAATAACTTTCACAACAAAAATTCTTATAGAGTCATTATTTTTATTGTTTTTGCTTCTTTTTGTGTAAAAATGTAGAGTAAAAAATGTTAAAACAATGACTAAATTTTTGTGCCTACTAATCACAGGACATTGTGTTGTTTTGATCAGTTCTATCATGGTTAACTCATTTTCCACTTACTTTATCAGTCTCTTCAAGAAGTTTGATGACACGATTTAGGTCCATAGGCTTTAAAGCACCCTAAAAAACATACAAATCTTAGTATTCTATATCATGAGAATCAAGAAATCACATCAAACACACTTTTTTAAAAAAAATGAGATATTATGCCTTCGCAACTTAAAAATATCATATAACATAGAGATAGAGGAGGATGAAAAAGCAGATGAGATCTTAAAGGAATAAATTTTGGAGTAAAAAAAAAAAGCACCACTTGAATTCTAGTATTATCTTGTAATTTTAATATCTTTAAATCTGAAAGTCCCAAAAGGTCCAAGAGAACATCTGGAATAATATCCCTTCCGTGCTTTGGAAAATAAAATAATCTCATTCATACATATTCCATATCTCATGCATACACATTGCACTGAATTTACCTAGGACTAGCTTCTCAACTACAGGTAGGAGAGTGCCTTTGTAGAACCAAAGTGACTCCATCTTAAATACAAACCCTCCATTTTGAGCTTAAGAGGAATTCCAAGAAAAACCACCAACTGGCTAAGAGTCATCCCACCCAGCAATTGGCCAATCAGAGACCTCTTAGAAATTATCTAAAAATCCCACCTGCCAAGCTCCCTGTCCCAGGTTTTTTTCTTTTTTTCTTTTTCTTTTTCTTCGGCGCGAAAACTAAACCAATCCCCTTGAAGAATCCTGTAACGCTACTGCTATACTCCCCTGCTTGTGTGCTTGTGGTTTTACCCTTTAAAAACCCTTTGAAACTGTAAGTCAGGGCCGATACTTCCACTGCTGAGTCAGTGTATTCGGCCCTGGCTCGAGCCTGCAAATAAACTCCCTCTTGTTCTTGCATCGGTGTCGGCTCCTTGGTGCGCGTGGAGGCTAGAAGTCGGGTATAACACCTTTCTGAACCAAGTATCTCCTCTCTCAGTTGGTACCAGCATTCTTATAGTCACCCACATCAGAGAACAGGAAACTCCCAAGTTCTACAGATTTTACATCTTGAATATTTTTTCTTTTTTTTACCCTAAAATAACTTTTTATTTTTCAAATGGGGTTGGCATTTTTCAACATTTCTTGAGTCCACTCCCTCTTACTGATTTATTCAGTTCTCCTCTCTCACTCAACTGAGAAGATTTCCTGTTGTTCTCTGCCTCTACTCTTGTATCTTTCAGCATCATCCTCTACGCTACGATCGGAATAAAAAAACTCAAATCTGAGCATAACCCATCTGAAGCATTCGATGACTCTCCTTTAATGCCCTCTCACACCCCTTCTATTTTAATTTATGTTGTTACAATTCTATTCCTCTCCTTGGTTAATGCCCACAGGCTGGTCCATCAAGACACAGCTCAGGTGTCACCTCCCCAAAGGATGAAAAAGACAGAACAAATGTCCCTCCTTTGTGCACCCATAGACCCTACCTGTGTATTCATTACAATTCCTATCACATTGTTCTAAAATGGCTTACATGTTTATCGTCCACCACACCCTGCTCCAAAGGTCAGTTGAGGGCAAAGGCTTTTGTTTTCTGGAATGCCCAGAATTGAACACTGGGCCTAGCATATAAAATTATTTGTAGGGAAGTGGGGAAGGAAACAAGAGGGTCTATGATCCAAAGTTTAAGTTGATATAAAAATCTCCAAATTCTAAATACAGTTTTGGCAATATTTATCTTGGGCACTGATACTTTGTTGCATGACATTTTATTTTTAATTTAAATATTATATCACAATTGCTTACTCCTATTATTATATGAGTTAAGCTGTCCCAGTTTCCCTCCTCCTGTTGTGCTTGCTTTCACTTACTTTCACTTTAAAATAACTGTCCAAAAAGATGGTGTAATGATGATATAAAAGGGAAAAAAATATCCTACTTACTCCTATCATCTAAATACATCTATTTATATTTTTATATATTATTTTCTGGTTTTCTATATTTTCATACATTATTTTCTGTTTCATTTCAAATATAAATACCTTATATATATTCACAGTGTTAACACCACAGTATTTTCTGACTTTTAAATCTATAATACATACATTTCCATATTTCTACAGTCATTATTCCAATGTCTTTTAACTCTAGAGTTTCCTTTCCTTTCACAATTACAAACTTGTATACTCTGACCTTTAAAAATGTCTTTCAAAAACAATTTGCAGTTAAGCATTCTAACTTTAAGTCTACAGAATAAGTATTGGAATGAGTTTATTTACTCAAAATAAATTTTACTTTAAAAATTAATAATAAAAGTGGATTTATTACTTATCTATATCTAGTATCATGGTTATCATTAAAAATTAGTACATTTTTACTATTAAATTATTAAATTTTCTATTACCGAAAAATTTTGCAGTATAATTTTGCCTTTTTAAGATCTAGATATTTAACAGTGCCATCTGTCACTACCTCAATTGTCCTCTTTCTTTCTTTCCTGTGTTCTCTGAGAAATACATACAGTGAGTTTTTATTTTCTGATTTCTGCAATACTAGCTTTGAGGTTGGAAAGGATATGAAAGTCGATACAGGATTTCCTTTTTAATATCTGTATGTATTATCAGATATTTCCTCCCTAATGAGCAGGTATAACTCTTACAGGAAACATAGTAAAGATTAAAGTTTAGATTCCCCTTAGATTTATCTTGTAATATAACTTCATGGAACAGCTTCCAGAAGTAATCTGCAAGGAGGAAGTGAGAGTGAATAGGATTTGTGAGATGAACTGAAGATTTGAGAGAGGCAGGCAGAGGGAGTAGCATATGTGAAGGCCTGGCTGCGGGGGGCAAGAGAAAACATGACATCTAGAGGGTCTGTGAATCATCCAGTATGTTAGAGAGGAGAGTGCAGGGGATAGTGGCTACAGATGCTGCTGATGAGGTAAGCAGAAGTCAAATCATGAATAATAATGATAGTAAATAACAATGATGGTGATAGCTAAAACTTATTAGACATTATTTATATCCAGGTACAGTTATAAGTACTTTACATGTATTTACTAATTAAATTCTGTGAGGTCAGTACTATTATAAACTCCATTTTATATATGCTATATTAAGGATCTTCAGAAGCTCTTGAATGGTTTGAGAGACTGGAAACATAAACAGACAATGGCCAGACTATATATGGCAATAGAACTCTGGCCTACAACTTTTGTAGCAACCAGCCTAAGGGGCCAAACCACAACTTCTGCTGCAGTTGGCTCAGAAAAGTCAGGATTTGGTCAATGACTACCAGATTTTCAATTTTTTCCCCTCATTTGCCATTCAGGACCCAGAAAAAAAAATATGCTTCCAAAGTCAATCATACAGTATGCCCTGCCTCTAGCTAGCTCACCTCCACCTTCTCCATGGCAACCACCTCCAATGGAAGCATACCAGAAGGCTTCCTTTTATTCACTATAAAGCTTTGCTTCCTGCCATGGGGGTCTCTGCCAAATCCAAGCAATGCTGGCTGACATTCTTTCTATGGCAAGCTCTGAATAAATAGCCTCTGTTTATTCTCATTAGGGTGGTCTTCATTAGGGTGGTTTTAACCAGAGGAATGTAGCAATAAATAGATAATTTTGTCTTCTGAGTAGAGCCTGAACTGGAAAGGTCTATTCTGGAGGTAGGAGGGCAGACTGTAACTTCAGGCCTTGTCTGAGGTAGTGGCAACTGGTATAGGCAGACAACAAATGGAATGATAAACATCAAGGAGGTATAATCAGCAGGACCTAATGTGTGATCTGATTTGGTGGGAAAGAGAAGAAAAGGGTGAGGATGACCCCTGGTTTTGAGGAATTATATAAGTGGTGGCATCACTGGCTGAGTCAGGGAATGTTGGAGGAAGAGGCTTGTGTTGAGGCTGGAGATGAGTTAAATTTGGGGCAAAGATTTCTAAATAATAAGATAAATAATAGGATAAATAATTGGAAGAGTTTGGGTAAATAAGATCATACAAACAGAGTGTAGAAGCAAAAGAAAAAGACATTCAATAAATACTAAATATCACCTGTGTACCAGGCATTGTGCTGAATGTTGCTGGTGAATACTGAGGAAAATAGGGACACTGCAGAAAAAAACAACAAATAAGGCTTCTATCCCCATGAAGGTGGCACTAAACAGAGTATAGGTTAAAGTACAGGTTATGCACTGGAAATTTTTGAAACAGGACAGAGAAGTGGAGCTGAAGCACTTTAGAGATGACAGAGACCCTGACAATCATTTAGTTCAGTAGTTTTGAGGCTAAAAATCATTTGAGGGAGCTTTTTAAGAGTCCTGGCTTCACAATGAGGATTCTGATTGAGTAGATTTATACAGTATGTATACAGTACAGTGTTTTTTTCCCCCCAAAAAACTGCTGAGATGATTATTATGGTCACTCAGGATTGGGGAACACTCCTCTAGAACAGGCTCATTTTATAGTGACAAGGAGAAATTTCTGAAATGTCCTAAATTAATTACAGCAACCCAGAGGGTGGAAGGTAGAGACCAGAGGTTAATTAGTTAACAACTGCAGGACAAAAACAACAAAAGACTACTTATGTTTCTGAGTGTACCTTGGAACTTTGATTTACCTTCTAGGAAGCTATTTCCTGGATTATCTAAAGTGAACAGCCAGGCCCCACTGGGCACCAAGAGCCTTCCGCTGCTTGCTTACTATGCTTACCCATGAACTTTACAGACTGTTGCCTACAAATAGATCCAAAGGAACAAGCACTTTTTCCTTATGGACTATGAACCTATCCCAGAACTTGCCCAGCTTCACCTTCTTGCATCCCTTTTATCTATAGCCAAGTGAAAATTCTTTCAAAACAACTTAGATCTTTCTTTTTCCTACTTGATGTATTAAAAAAAGCCCATCGACTCCAGGATTGTGGACATGTTGCTTTCACAAGCTACTACTGGTGGTTTAGACTTCATGCCCCAGGACCTGGTCATTTTCTGGCTAGCATACGGTTCAATAAACCTTTTCTTTTAGAAAAGTTTTTGGCTCTGAAAGTTTTTTGTTTAACAATAAGAAAGGACACAGTCCTAGACAGTTTCAGTGATTTGGTCATTATAATTATATTAGGTAAGGAAAGCAATACGGAGATACTGCGGAATTCTGAAAGAAAGTGGGGAAGGATTTAAGAGGGAGAAAAGAGGATGATAAAGTGGTGTTTACAGAAAATAGATTAGGAAAAGGAAAAGGAGCAAATGAAAGGGCTGACTAGAAGAATGAGACATTAATCCAGGACTGACTGAGGCATTGTAGTGAAAAGAAAGGAGAGCAAGTAGTTCTTTTAAAGCCCCATTTGGTGCTCTTGTTTATTACCACATCATCTGACCTAGTGAGGGGAGAGTTAGAATTTTGTTTAACTGTTGTTGTTATTGTTTATTTTGTTTTATAATCTAAATCCACATTAAACTATCTCCTATGGCCTTCCAGGAGTTAACTGAAGTGAAACCGTGTAGTGCTGTTCATACCTTACTGCAGCTATAACACACTAAGCATTGCTACTTAGAGTGAGAAATGGTGTCTAACCAGTCACAATTGCATCACTTGGAATCCTGTTAGAAAAGCAGAATACAGGGCTCTACCTCAGACCTACAGAATTGGAATCTGCCTTTTAATAAGATCCCCAGGTGCTCCAAATGCACATTAAAATTTGAGTAGCACTGCTCTAAAGGGTTTCCGATTCTTTAGAATGAGAGGAACAACATTAAATAAGAAATAAAGGGCAAACAATGTGATTTCAAGTGTATGATGGAGCTTGCTTAATGAACTGAGGTAAAATCCACACACTCATTTTTAGCTAGCCACTTGGATATACTGTCTCTCAAGCGTAGGCAGAGGAGGAGATTGCAGATGAGGAATGGTATGAAAAAACTGAAAACATTTAGAGTTCCAAGAGTCTTTCCCCTACTGGCTTAAAACATAAGTCTAAAGTTATTTTAAGGATGGCAAAGAGGACTAGACCCTACTCTGAGTGAAGAAACAGAGTAAACCCTTACTTAACTTCTCATGGCCTTAGGGTTTTCACTTATAAAAGGAACCACATACAAAACCTGGGGAGGCTGAGTGATCATTTCTCTCAGCTCCCAAAATTGTTTATTCTATTGCATTTCTTTTGGTAGATACTGCCTTTTTATTTAATACTTTATAAAATATTAATAATCCTGAAGTAGTTATTCTACAAATAAAACTTTCAGGGCTAAAAGCTTTTCTAAAAGAATGGATGTATTGAGCTATATGCTAGCCAAAAAAAGAACCAGGTCCCGGGGCATGAAGTCTAAACCACCAGTAGCACTAGGTAGAAAAGACAAACATGTCCACCATCCTGGAGCTCATCCTTGCCTACAGATAAGGGGAGAGGGAAAGGGTGAAGAGGGGGAAGTTTTATGATAGGTGAATCTTACTATAGTAAATAAGTCATATTTACTTTATTTAATTGGTAACAACAGTCCTGAAAGTTCATGCATATATAGGATGTGGTGGGTCAAATTGTTAGCTAATAGGCACTTGGAGGTTGATTCACAGCTCAAACATACATTCAGGAATGTGAGCAGCCTTTTTTTCAGTCAGTTTACAGCTATTAACTGGTTAACTATTTTCTTTTTCTCTCACTCTCGGAGCCTGATGTAATTTAATGTAGGACATCTCATAATTTTTCTCTTGTCATTATTAACAGGATAGGAACTTGAATGAATAGAAATTGATTTCTTCCTGGAAGAGAATCCTAGGCCCTGGAAGGAGAAGTAGTAAAGATAAGGAAAAAAGAAAGAGAAAAGAGAAGGAAGAAAATAAACACACACATACACAAGTATACTTGTTTTGCTTTACTTGATATGTTGTGGACTATTTTGGCAATGGCCTATTAAAAGTATTTCCTTTATTTTCTTTTTCTTTTTCACCCATGCTTGCCTGCCTCATATACCCTTGCCATCTCCACCCCCCCTTTTTTTTTACTTTTACAAGTAGAGGAAGAATTAATGAGAGCCATAAGATACAAAATTCACCTACTTCCCAATTTTGCCCAGATCCTGGGAGAACAGCGGTAGTGTTAAGTCCCCTTATAGCCTTGGGAATGGAGAGAGCTGCTGTTCCTCAAAGTTCTTCTAGCTTAAGGTGGGATATTTCCACAAAACTGATTAGGTAAATCCCCCCTGCTCCTCTTCAGGCACAAGTGCTATTGTTCGCAGGTAATGTATATGTCTGACCATCCTCAGAGAGCTCAAACCTATTCCTACAGTAAGAGGTCCCCAGGCAACTGACCGCTTCCAAGGAACTCTCTAAGGCTCCAGGATGTGGACGCGGGAGACAGGGTTCCTGACGCAGCCTGAGGGTAGTGAAATCTCAACAGGTATTCCCATAGCGGCCCTTCGTCATTAGTGTGAGGAGGGGGAGGCAGGATTCCTCTACAGGAGTCATGTTTAGGGCTTGATCAGGGCTCTCTAGGGAGGAGCAATGGAGGAGCTTGAAACAAATAACCTGGGGTTTCTAAACACCCTCGCCCACAACACAAATGGAGAATCAAGCGAAGGCTCCGAAGTGAAACTTTTCAACAGACCAACTTGGAAAAATTTTGTTTTCATAACAAGGGTAAGCTCAAAACTAAATACAAGCAGACTAAAATAAATTCTATTCTCTGACAATTCTCTCTAACCCACTCCATAATCAGCTTCCAATTTCAGATAAAAACGATGCTTAAATTCTAATTTAAACAGCATTTTCCTCCCCTCCAGGTGCAGATTTTAATAGCAAATTTAAACACCCAAGAGTTTAAGCCTCTATCAAGAACATCACTTGATAAAAGGGATCTATATACAAAAGTACAGTGCAAATAAAATGGTCAAATTCCTGTTTGCGCTAAGAATGTCTCCTTCTCTCAGGCCTTTCGTAGTCACACTTTTCGAAGCTGTCGGCAAAGCCTCACCCACTCAGTTTACTGGGACGCTCCGGGAGGACCTTGCGGCCTAAGTCTCCAGACAGGTTGGTTGACGACAGCCAGCTCCGCTTGCAGGCGGCGCAGTTCTCCGAGGGACGTGTTGCGCTTGGAACCTCTGTCCCGCGGGCTCCCTCAGTTTCCACTTGGGCCACCATTTCCGCCCTTGCTGTCCCCGGCCCCGTCTCCGCCTTCAAATCTCAACCTACCCACTCCACAGACACTCCAAAGCCCCGCCCATACCTGAGCGTCCTCGTCCTCCGTCACCACCCCGATCACCGGGATTTGTCGAGGGCTGTTGGACTTGCTCCTGACGCTGGGTTCCCGGGCCTCGGCGGTCGCCCGGGCCTCGGCAGTCGCCCGGGCTTCCGCTGTTGACATGACTGCGGCTGGCGGAGCAAGGGATGGTGAGGTCCTCGGTCCTACACTGTGTCCGCAGCTGCGGGACCCAAAGAGGCCCTGCCACCGAGAAGGTAAGGCTACCTGAGAGCCGCGAGAGTCAAGAAAGGCCCCGGGGGTCCAGCCGTGGCCTCCGCCACCGCGATACCACTTTCATCGAGCCACCGCTGCCCACCGGCGTAAATTGGCGCCCGCCAGTCCTCCGGTTGTTAACACAAGCCAGCGCGTTGCTAGGGGCGGGGCCAGCGTGGTGGAAGCGCCGGCTCCTACGGAAGCCCAGGGTTGCAAACTACCCCACACCCCAATCTGCCCTTCTACGCTGAAAGGCTGGGTTTGCATGCGCGCCAGAGCGGAGTGGGAGAAGACCTCCTTAACAGTGGAGTGTTACCTCGGCGTTATATGTGTTTTGGTAGTTTGCGCTGGTTCTCCTTAAAACAGACGTGAGTGGGTGGAGGAATGAAGTGTGAGTGGGGGACAGACAGTGTTGGAAGCAGAGCAGTTTTATCACACTCTAGACAAGTCACCAGTGTCATCTACATTTCTCAGCCTATTACATACTTTTCTGTACTTGAGTGGTCCTACCTGTTAAGTAAACAAGGCATTTTACTGATTGTTAGGAGGCTTTTGGGCCAATCATTAAATTTAGAGTAAGTTAACCCCTAGAAGTCCCCCCTTTTCTCATATGTGAAATACGATTGCTGTGAGAGGATAAAATAAGATGATAGTTTTGTAAAGTCGTGCTTGGCCCATAATAAGCACCCAGTAAATGGTCAAGATTATCATCTTTACTACTACTGTTAACTGTTCACTGTATCCTAAATTAATACAAGAAGAGTGAGACTTTAATGGAAGGCTCATGAAAATCATCAGTATAACTTAACCTCCAAAAACCATGGCTGTGAAAACTTATTTAAGAATATTTTAAACCTTTTAATCTTTTAACTTCCAGAAATTCAAGATTTAAATGTGAATTCTTATACCTTCTATAAAATTTATAGACTAAAAAATGACACATAACAAACTCCATGAAAATAAATTTTGTTTCACTTCTCAGGGTTTCTCTCGTTTGTAGAATAAGCAAGTTGGTCAGTGATTTCTAAGGTTCCTTAGCCAGTTCAAACACTGAATGACATTTTTGGCCCTACGAATAAAAAGAAATTTGAAAACCATATTGGGCCTGGCAGCACTTAATGTAAATCATAGCCAAAGAAACCAAGCTTCTTTGAGAGTACGGAACATTTCTAGTCTCTGTTTCTACATTCCCAGTCCTCTGAAACTGCTCTGAGGGCAAAGTTTGTAGACAAGTTCCCTTCTTTATCTTGCTGTGCTTGTCTGTAGTATTTAACACTGTTGACCATTCTCCTCTTCTTGAAACTCCCTTGCCTGGGCTTCAGGATTCTTTTTGTTTCTTTTTTTTTTTTTTTTCAGTTACCCATTGGCATTTTGAGAGCTCTGCTCATGCTTGACACCTCCAGTTGGGTTCAGTAGGTCTAAAGTTGTAATCACCCAGGAAATGTGCAAAGGGTCTGTCAAGTGTATTATTAACATGACCTTAATTACTGTTGCACATTCGAAGTGTACCACATCAAAAAGAGACTGAACCCACTTCGATAAACACAATGGAATCCTGTGACAATGGCACCTGAAACCAAGATGGTGGTAGAGGGCTGACAATTGAATGATATGCTTATCTTTTGTGTGCCCATCCTAGCATCTCAGGATGAGGAAAAGACAATAGGAGGAATTGCAAAGGAAAATTTTCCACTTAAAACATAACTCACCTAGGAGATTTCAACTGAATATTGTGTTTCAGCACAACAGACTGAAGCTGATTGGGTCCCTACACCTCAGTGACCCTGGAAAGTCAGACTCTCTTCACTTATCTGAAGATACTTTCGTGATGAATGAACAGCAGAATTTTTATTTTATTTTAACCAATAATGTATAGACCTATATATTCATTCTGTCCTATATCCAGAGTACCAGTTTTCAATGCTTAATTAATATAACTCCCATGAACTCCTTCTTTCTAGCACTTAAAAACCCTTTTTTCCTGTTTAGATAAGGCATTTAAGTTTAATGATTATTCATTGATACTTCTTAATATAAATTTTTGAAGGCTGTAAGTTAAGAATACACATTTTTATGACACCAAAATATAGAAAGATGTAAGGGTAAAATGACTTACTTCAGCAAAAAGTGAAATTCATAGTAGTTAAATGTATGAGAAATGAATTATACACAGAAAATAAAAATTCTTTAATCTGATAGCAATTCTGTGGAATTTAACATTTCTGTTACATATTACAATTTCTTTTAAAAAAGCAGCTATAAACTTAAAGATTAAAAGTTTTAATATGTCGACCTATATGTGATTTTTAGTGTTTAAAGTAACAAAGTTTTTAACATAAATATATTAAGAAATATTGTTCTTATTTTTTCTTGATACTTGTTTGCACATTGCCTAACTATGTTTAGTAAAATTATAATTATTCATTAGCATGAATTAGGACCATTTCTAGTAAGTATTTTAGATTACATATGAATTTGATAGTCTCTAAACTAATGCCATATGTTCTAAATGTTCAACCAAAGGTTATTCCTTTCTTAATTTATTTTAACCAGAATTTTTATAGCACATATTACATGTAATTAGAGTATAGTCATAATAGGTTAGCTTTAGGGTAATTATGTAACAGAAGAAATACATACAAAGCTGGAACTTAACCTACTTTAGTGTTTTAAAAAATCTTTTAGGTTGTTACAGAAGCAAAATCTAAAAAAAAGAAATTACCTCTTTCCAAGAGAATCATTAATGCAAATTTGGGAGTAATAAGTACATGGAACTGAAAACAAAAATAAAAGACAGCCACCCCTGAAATCAACCATTCTAATTAAAAGTATACTAATAACCCAAATTGCAAGTGATTTTTAAATAGAAAGCTGGAGGGGCTATTCAAGTTTACTGAAGAAACTAAATAAATGGCAATAAATGAAATGATTTTATAAAGAGGGACTTTTACCTGGATCAAAGCTTTAGTTCCACATCATATGATTATTTCTGTGAAATGAAAATGTTCTCAAGCCTTTAGAACTGAAAAACTATTTACTGTGTTTATATGTGAGGAGGTTATAGTGAAGTACCACCAGGATAAAACTGTCTTTATTATAGAGCCAGATTAATCGGACAAGTTTTTCCAATGACATTATCAGGTTCTATAATTTAATGTGTTCTAATTCCATGGACCTTGTTTGCTAGAGCTGCTGGAACAAATACCACACACTGGGTGGCTTACGTGATAGAAATTTTACTCCCTCACAGCCTGAAGGCTAGAAGTCTAAGATCAAGGTGTCCAAGACTGGTTTCATTCTGAAGCCTCTCTCCTTGGCTTGTAGATGCTCATCTTCTCCCTTTGTCGTCACATGGTATTCCCTCTGTGTCTTAATCTTCTTTTCTCATAAGGATGCCAGTTTTATTAGACAAGGGTCCACCCACATGACGTCATTTATCTTAATTACCTCTTTAAAGTTTCTATCTTCAAATATAGTCATTCTGAAGTACTGGGGGTCAGGACTTCAACATAGGAATTTTAGGGGGATCCAGTTCAACTTATAACAAATCCCAACATCCTTTAGGTTTTTATTTGAATTCTTAAGAACAAATTCAATACTAGGATATGTTTAGTCAAGGCAATACTGGTATTCTTGCCTATAGGATATAGGTATTTCTCACAGTAGTGATAAATACTCTCAGAGTAGTGATTACTACTCTGATTTAACAGTATATCACTGTACATTTGATCAGTGTGAATCTGTCCCTGGGAGATGTATTCACTTCCAGGATTCCCAATCAATCTGGATTTGGGGCCTGCTTTGTCACAATCTTCATTTATTTCATGTTTTATTTTCCATTTGAAAAATCCACTACCCAAACTACTTACTGTGCTAGCCTAGATTCCCTAGAGATTGCAATAACAAACACCAAACATTCACCTGCTGCCAATTTATTAAGGGGCATGATCTCTGGAAAGAAGTTTGGAAAGGATGGAGGTGAGGCAGGCAGTGGAGGAGAGGGCACAAATCTAGGTGTTATTGAGCTGGCCATAGCTTTGGAATAAGTGTCGTTAATTCCTTAGTCTTTTAGAATATTTTAATGGAAGGCTTATGAATTATTGCACTTCAGAACAGCCCATCTGGGGAAAGGGAAGGGAGAATTTATCCACCAGCTCCTTGTGCTGCATCTCTTTGGTCAAAGTTCACCACTCAGGTCAGGTTGCCAGATTTAGTAAGTAAGTAAGTGAGTAAAGTGAGTTAAGTCAAGTAAGTAAATAAGATTTAGCAGATTTAAATAAATAATCAGTCTCATGCAATATCAATAAGAGAATTACTGATTTGTCTGCGATTCAAATTTAACTGAGTGTTCTATATTTTACCTGGCAATTCTACTCTGAGGACATCAACACCCATGCATTGCCAGGCAGCTTCAGGGGAAGCCTGAGCCTCCATGGACACTGTGCGCAGACACCAAGTTTGGTTTTTCTCCTCAATACAGCAGTGTGGCAGTGGTGGTGATGACAGCAGTGCAGCAGTAGCAGTGACTCACTCTGGTAACATCAGGCAGCTCCAAGCCACTAGCCATGAGGCAAGGAGAGAGGTGGAGGCAGTGACAGAGGGGGGTGGTCAGGAAGACTGCAGGAATGGCTGCATGGATGTGGGGTGATAACATAATAACATAATTTTCTATAAAGATGAATCAACATTCTTTATAATATCTTGTTAGTATGTGGCAGACAATACTGTACTAGATATTGGGCATATAGTGAATAAGACAGAGTTCCTGCTACATGAGCTTACAGAATATTGTGTAGAGTCCTAGTTTAAAGAAACTTAGTGAATGCTAGTGAAATGAAATATTTTTTAGAATACCAACTCACTAGATGGATATTTTTCTAAATGATTACTTCGGCAAAAACAAAGGAACCCACCCAACTCCAAAACTATTACATATATTGCTTTTTGGTTGCTTCTAAAAAGAAACAGAAAAACTATTAGACGCCCTTCATTAAATGCTGGAATTACTATTCAGTAAGAAAGAAAAATTCTTCTGTATATGACATTTTAAAAAAGAAGTCAAAACACATTAAATAGTACTTTTTATTTAGATGTTTATAAGGCAGATCTATGAGACTGATATAAAAACATGGCATGTAATTGATAGTGATATTTTAGAGATTACAGAGTTTTAACAAATATCTATTACACAGTTATAAAGAAGACCATATTTTCTAAGCAGATACAAAATATCTAATTAAAGATCAAGGCAAAAAATGAGTATAATTAACTAACAATGGAAATCAATTCTAATGTGAATTGTACATTATCCTTTAAAAACTTTTAAAGGTGAGAATTATTGCAATCTAGTTTATTCAAACAGTGTTAAACGGTATCATGATGAAAAACTAAAGGCCAGAATGGATTGATTTTGACTTCGTATAAAGGAACTCAAATTTACGATGACTTAAATACAGGAAAAGACAATCCAAGTCATGAAGCAGTCAAGATCTTTTTAATCTCTAACGTGCCTTCCTTAGGGTGTGGCCTTGGTCCTCTTGGATATTTGCCAAGGCTCCTGTTATATCTATAGTTCTGGCAGCAAGATGGAGGAATAAGATAAAGAATACACCCTAATTTTCTTTGACGAGACTTCTAGGATGTCACTCGTATGTTCCCCTTACATCGCACTTGCCAACACTGTCACATGGGAACCCCTAACTGAAAGGCAGCTGAGGAATTTGATGGGCAGCAGCTTTTAAAGAACAGTCTCTGTTCAGGTTGGATATCTAAAAAGCTATGAAAGACTTTTAAAGAAAATCTTGAGGCTACTTCCTAGAAATTGGTATTTTGGCAATCAGAGAAAAGCACCTGCTTTGATGATTAAATTTAGCCATCTAACCACTGGGAGTATCCATATAGTCTGCCCTAATTTTGGATGACTGCATGATAGAAACCCAATGACTTGGAAAACTAAAGATCTCAGTATGTACGTGTATTAGGCTGAATTAAGCAATTTTTGGTATCATCTGGACAGAATCTCTATTACTTTATAATTTTTGTGTTAAAAAAATCGAAGAACCTATTTGTTCCTGTAAAATTCACTGTTCAAAGGTAAGAACAGATTGTTTCCACTAAAATTATCATCATTCCATTTAGAGCAATTACATATATGCTAAACACATACCAGAATTTGTTTTACTGACTTACTGACTTAGGAACAATTGACATTGGAACATCTCTTTTTCTGATGACACATCACAAATACTAATCTTAACAACGGACCGAGGCGTTAAGTTATACTGTGTGTAGTACTGCTTTAAGTCAAGAATTTACAAAATAATTTCAACTTAATATTTTAGGCTGCTTAAATACTTATTTTAAAACTGAAATTTTATAGACTGAAATTTTATAGGTTCAGTGTTTATAGTATTCCTAAAGGAATACTTATGAACTACATTTAGGGTACTTTATTTAAAAGATCGCATTAGAAACTTAAAATTTCACAAATAAACCTTGTTTTGGTGGGGGAGACTCTATACAGAATTTATTATGAGATATTTTAATGGCAAAAGGCAATTAAAAAGAATTAAGGTTTTATCACATTACATGAGCTAAACAATACAAAAATTGGATATGATATATTCTTGAAGCCCTTTTACACAAATAGTTTTCATAATTTGACTATGACTATATCTATTGTTACTATTATCAAATTAATTTTGAAAGTAAAATTCTTTAAATCAGGATTATGCCAGTTTATAAGAAAATAATCAGGTAGTTTAATACCGAAGCTCAATAGCCAATCCTTTACATAGCACAAAATAATCATCTCCAATAAATACCTATAAATATAATTTATTCATACTTTAAAATATTTTAAAATTTAAATAAAAATTTCTAAATGTAGGCAATCTCAGCTAAATTTCCATGTATACTCTGAAAAATATGTTAGCATGAATATATTCATATTTAAACATGATTTTAAAAATTATTAATAGGAGATATATGAAATCTGTACATAAAAAAGCTAAGTAACATGATTCAGCCCATGAATACTTTCTTCTTAAGAAAAAATTACTTGATTTTTTTGCATAGAATTAAGACTGGGTATATTTTCTATATTCTAATAATTTTCTGAGGGGCGCTTCTCAAAATACAGATTAGGAAACAAATCTCCATTACTGTAAAGTTTCTACCACTTTCTCACATCTAACAAGAGCAGAATTCAGTCCTATTTCTGAAAATGATTATGAAATGTAGTGATAAAGAAAAATAATAAGGTATGAAATAGTAAAATAAAGTAATTAAAAATCAATAAAAGCAACTAAAAGTTAATATTTTTGCATTTTTAGAAATACTTAAGTATTTAGAATTATAGTGAATATATGACATTTATTCTAAAACTTCAAAATTAATTTCATCTTTGTAATGGAGAAAAATATTTGAAACAACAGTTACAGCTTATATATATTTTCATAAACATTGTTTTTTCATATTTTCAAAGGCCCCATTTATCTGAATAGTGAAAATTTAATATTATTGGCTACTTAATATATATGTGCAACAATATATTCCAGTAGTGATCTAACTTTTTAAAAATTTCATTGTTTTTTCACATTAAATGGTGAACCTATGGTCTTGAGAGTGAAACTTAAGGAACAAAACAGTATTGAAAATGTGTTGTAAATTTCACTAATCTAGAACAATAATTTTTAGGTGTATACCTTTAAACGTTATTACTCAACTGAATTCCTACTAAGAACTAAAAAGTGATCATCAAGAGGGGAAGAATATAATTAAAACAAAGAAAATGGAGAGCTCAATTAAGTAGTAGAAGACATTAAACTTCACTGAGAACATCAGAGAATCCTGAGTGACTTACCAGACCAACAGAATACAGTAGCAGGGAAAGAGCCATTGGTGGGGAAGACAGCCTGTACTAAGTAAAAGTCCTTTTATTTTTGGCAGCTGGATTTAGTTGTACCTCAGTGGGTAACTTTAAAAATGTTATAATTTCAGGAAGAGGAGTATGTGTAATTGTATCTTATTTGCAATTTTTTATTTTAATAAGGAAAGAACAAATGGAAAAAATGTAGGGCATTCTAACCAGTTTGAATAAAATGCAATTTTAATGTGGAATGTCTGCACTGACAACTTTTATGAATAATTTGTATGATTATATGTCTCTAGAGTATACTTACAATTAACCACTTACTCTAATATCCTTCATGCTTTCAAACTGCTCCCTAACAAATGGCTGACCAGGCAGGAGAACTGAGATGACCAACTCTACAGGGACTTTTTAAGATTCTATAGGACCTCAGCCATTCATTAAAACTGCTATCGTCCTATTCCTGTAGGAGTCCCTCACTGCAGAATGGCATATGGATGGCTATGGGACTCCAGGGTCATGTCCAGGTGAGATCCTCCTCCAGGGTAAGTAACTGTGGATTAGCCCACAAACAATAATAAATATATGATTGTAATATTTTCGTATATCTTTTGATAGCCACAACTCACTCTAAAGAATGTTAATGCTTTTATATGAAAGAGGAAGCATCTAGATTGGCATCATTAATGTAATGCATGGGGATGGAGCTGGGGCCATAATGCCTAGTGGTTGAAAACAGAGCCTCTGGACTATAACTGCTTGAACTTGAATGCTGGCTCTGCTACTTACTAACTTGATGACCTTGAACAAATTAACTTTCCTATCCTTCAGTTTTCTTACATGAAAATGAGTATAATAACTACCTCTGTCATGGAGTTGTTTTAAGTATTAAATGGGATAATGTAAGTAAAGTGCTTAGAACAATACCTGGCATGTTATACTCCCTCAATGAACTTCTGTAAAATCCTATACCATAGATAGTGACTGGCTAAGGTGCAACAGTACAGATTAGTTGACAAACAACTACCTTTGTGTAAACTTAACACTTTCCCTCTAACTAGAAGAATTATGAGTCTCAGGATTCGTGTTATATTAGAAAAATCAGTTTGGGAGGCCAACTGTTATTGTCTTCTCCCTAATAATATATTAATATGCAGATGGAACTGCTCTGTAACAAGATGAAGAAAGTCTTTCATGAGGTACAGATTATCCGTACGTATTTCGTGTCTCCAGTACATTTCAAATATAATCTCGGGTTCAATTTGTCTTTTTAGTTTGTGTTTGTTCACATAATCACATTGGTTTGTACAATTAATTATATCCTTCAAATCCTATCTTATGAAAGAAATACAGGAGCGTCACTATCACCCTTACCTAGATGCGAATGTAATGCATCCTTTCTTAAAGATAATGTATGATTATGCATTTCTATTTCTTATGCTGGATAATAATTAAAACCTCACTTAAGCTTCAGAAAAAAACATCTATTGAATTATACTGAAACTTAAAATTCAGCTGGTTTGCAAATTTTTTTAACATTATACTGTATCTATATTATTAACTATAAATATTTTTCCTGATTGTGGTATACAGTTTGTTAAAATAATAACAGTGTTACAGTTGTGCAAAAGAAAACAAACCATACCTAAATTTCAACAATACGTTAACTACAAAGATTCATACTGGCAAAATATGATATTTGCAAAAATTAATTTGAAGAAAATTCTACCACTAATTTGGCTGAGAGCATATTGAACAGTTTCAGCCCACAGCAATTTGACAGTGCACTGAGAACTGAACAGAAGAAGTCATAGAAATAATGGCATCAGTAAGAACTTCATATGATATTAGCGAGCACCATTTATCATCACATTACTGTAACCCTCTCTGGTGAGAGGTGAGGAACTGCTCCTCCAATACTTTCTTCGAGAAATTGGCTCTTTTCCCAGCCTTTTTTAATTCTCTTTAGCTTTCGGCTTACACATGGAAGAAGTAAAATGCTCTTACCCAGAATTACAATCGAAGGCAAAACAAGAGCAAGGACAAAGTTTGGTGGTGTATAAAATCGGTAGTACTCTTCTTCAAAAGCTCGCTTCCATCCATAAGTTAAAACATGGAAAGTGCTTATGAGCAGAGCAACATAGCCAAGTGTAGACTTGGGGCAGCAGAGGAAGGAAAAGAAACAAGGAATAAGAAGCAAATTATTTAGACTCATAAATTAACCCATCCGGCTATACCATGTTTGTATTTTGATAAAACTATCATATCATAGCTTATTGAGCTACTCCTTGTTCTCTATTGAATGAAATAATTCAAACATTTTCATATATATTTATATGCACACTTTACACAAATAAGGCCATACTGTATATAGTTTAATATTCTAATTATTTCATTTGTTATATCAAAACCTTTTTCCTTATGTCATTAAACATGAAAACATGACTTTAATGCTGTATAATACTCCGTTGAATGGATGTACTATAATTTATTTAACCATTCCTTTTTGTTGATCATTTGCTGTTTCCAGCTTTCCTCAACTGTAAGTAATGTCACTTTAAGTTCTCTTCCATATTTTGGTTTCTTCCCTTAGAGCTGATTGCTGGTCAAAACATCTAACTTTTCCTTAAGAGTGTTGATAAAAACAGTTAAACTATAAAGGTTATCCACATTTCTGCCAGTTGTGCATATTTAAAAAATTGTGTATCTGTATGCATATGTACATACATACATATGTATATGCACATATACATACATATGTGTACGCACATATAATAAAATTAAATACTGAAGAACAGTCTCATGAGTATATAAATACATATATACATACTAGTTGAAGGCAAATCTGAAAAATCTTATATATTAATATGTAATATAAATAGCATTTCAAACATGTAGCTTTATTGATATTAAAAGAGGTTATTAAGAGCACTTCAAGAGATGAAATACTGCCATTTGTGACAACATGGGTGGATCTTAAGATTATCATGAAAAGTGAAATAAGTCAAACAAAAAGTTGAGAACCATATGATTTCACTCATATGTGGGATATAAAACTGAAAGCAACAAATGAACAAGACAAACAAGCAAACAAAAATTCACAACAGTTTAGTGGTTACCAAAAAGGGAGGGAGGTAGGAAAGGGTAAAAAGGGTTAACTATATGGTGACAGGAGATTTGACTTTGGGTGATGAACATACAGTGCAACATACAGATGATGTATTATAGAATTTTACACTTGAAGCCTATATAATTTTATTAACCAATAGCACCCCAATACATTTAATTTAAAAAAACAAAAAGTAAAGAGCATTTCAGTTAAGCAATTTACAGGTTAAAATCTAAAAGATCAGTATTCTGGGTTACCTAAATCATGTTCAATTGCTTACTTTGAGAAATGATCTATGTTACATAAAGTATGGTATTATATCTGTATAATGATGTAATGTCTAGCATCTCTGGGAAAGGATCAAGTGTCTAGGCAAGACTGTTTGCAATTACTCATCTAAATTTATAATGATAATTTGCACCTGTCTAGCACCTTTTATCAGAGGGCTTTCTATTTCTTTTTCAGGTGTGATTAAACTAGTAGTTGGGAAAGTATTCACTTTTTCTTTCTTCCAAAAGGAAAAATGAATTTAGACAATGGATCTACCTTTAATTTGAATGGTTTTTGGATAATGTAAAAACAAAAAGGCTCAAGCAAACTGGCAACCCCCCCAAATTAATTTATCAACAAATACATTCATCTGCCTATTGTGCTGCATACCGCCTGGATACAACCAGTACTAACTTTGTGATAATGTAGGTAGGGTCTAAGTTTGAGTTATATGTTTTTTAAGTATTGAAATTTATTAAATAATAATTACTGGAGAAGGTGATTATTCAACTTATTAAAGAACAATGGTGTTCTGAAACTCTTTTATAGACATGCAAATACGTATGTATATAACTTATACACTGAATACATACTAACAAGATTCATAAGGCTGGTTGCTCATCATAATCCATTAGCCTAGTTACCTAGTTACTGCTTGTGTTTGTGTGTGTGTACACACACATTTCTTTTAAAATAGACTTACTTTCTCCACACTTGACTTCAAATTAATGAGCTTTTTCTGGACAGATTAATATGACACAAATATAAGACAATTCTTCATTCATTTGGCTAATAGTACATTAACTTTTGACATTAAACTTGATCTAAGTTTACTCATGCCTACTTTCATTTTTTTTTTTCTTTTAAAAACATCCTTTATCCATAGCATAGTAGGCGATACTATCAAAGCCTTCTAGCAGAATCCTGTACTGGTCTTTCACTTACTAAACCAGAGTGGTCCTAAGCCAGCCTCCAAAGATAAGTGTTCTCCAAGCTAGGCACATAAATGCACCCGCCAAAAGGACTCTTTTTATAAGAAGCATATTTAAAATTCAACTCTATTTAAGACATAAATTCTACGCAGCCTATTCCTTCACCAAACAAAACCCCACATACCTGAATAAAACGGAATTCCCTCCAGTTTAAAGCATTGCTCACTGAAGGGATGGAGGTGACTGCCAAGAGGGAAAGCAAGCCAAGGCTCATTATGCCAAATGAGATATACATTTCAATTCTCCAGACTTCTTCTTCATTCCAGGAGTTTTCAATATTGGCATGAACCTAACAAGAGAGCAAATGTGAATTTCCTTTATTCAGTAGAACATTAACTGAATCAGCACAGAGTTCACTCTTGGCATAAGAGTATACCACATATGGATATATTAAAGTTGTATTAATTCAATTTAACAAACTGTTGTGGAGAACCTATTAATGAATGGTATTGGGTGTGGGAGAAAGAGAAGGGAGAATTAAACAAAAAGAGGATTAAGATTCTCTCCTTCCTTGCATACATGTGAGAAGAGTGGGTGAACCTGTCATCAATGGACTCTGGAGTCCTTAGACCATGAAATGCCAAGTGCTTGGTTCCAGAGTGACATAAATGAAATACTAGCAGTTAGACTTAGCTTTGAGGTACTTTTACAAGTTGGATTAAATTTGGTTGAATATTTTGGGTACATTCTGGCCTTAGTTCACCTTAGAATCCTGGAAGGGAATTTCTAACTACTACCTATCTTCCTCTCTCCCATGAAGATTTATATATTGATGTATCTCTTCTTACTTTCTTTTCCCCAGGAACCTGTGATTTTCCTGAGGATAAAGCCCTACCGAATGCAATTGCCTCATTATTTTATTCACTTGAATTGCCTCATTATTTTATACACTTCTCCATACATCTTTCCTGTACATTGACAATGCATACATAATCAAGTCAGACATGATTAACTCTTAATGTGTGGTATTCTGCATAGGGATTGTTAGAATTGTCTATTTACATGCAAACAATATAATCAGAGTATAAATCAAAGGTTGGATTCTTGGGCTAAAGCTTTGATTTAAATAAGCATCTCTTCATGGAAAACATTCTAATTTAATACTGGCTTAACTTTGTCTAGTTCCCGTTAACCAAACATACTTGAAATTAAAACTTAAGAAAAAACTAGTTCTTAGCTGGTAGTCCCTGAAACAATCATACTGACATCCTGAAAAAAAGCTGGAAAGTTCCTCTGTGGAAAAAGGTTCCTCCTGTCTCGTTTGATGTCTATATAATACGGGACAATGACAGATCTCAGTATACCCAGAGGTTACAACATGGATCTACCTGGCCTTCCAATTCATTCGTTCGTTCCACAAATATGCTTTCTGAGTGTCTGCTATGAGCCAGGCACAGTTCTAGGCATATATCAGTGAACAAAATGGATAATGA
Organism: Macroglossus sobrinus; assembly: GCA_004027375.1. Lineage (NCBI taxonomy): Eukaryota > Metazoa > Chordata > Mammalia > Chiroptera > Pteropodidae > Macroglossus > Macroglossus sobrinus. The sequence continues at coordinate 1,511,567 of PVKZ01000097.1, read as the reverse complement.
TCGATCCCTCCTCTCATGAACTTACTGAGGAAAGAGTGAAGATAGGGAATATATAAAATGGAGTCATTTTAACAAAGTTGCTAAAGTAATTAACACTATGAAGGTTGAGGCATGAGGAAAGACTCCATTCTTGTTCTAAGCAGCCTGGACACTTAAACATTTTTGAACTTTCTAGTCCTGTGTCACTGCCTGGACATACATCTGGACCTCCAGGTAACCTTCTAATTATCCCCTGAAGAACTCACTGACCCAGGCCACCTGATTACTCTTGGAAGGACTCATGTATACATCTGCCTGATAAACATTATCCATACCAGTGGGACCTGATCAGACTTCCTGGTACCCATCTTCCATACCACCTGACATCTATCATCCTGATTGCCTGACATCTGACTGATAACCATCCTGAACCAATCCTAGGGCTAAGAGGGTAGGACTGATAATTCTCAAGATTGTACTTTTTACTATAAGAAATTTTAACTTTTCTTTCTTATTTGGGACATGTCTGGCTTTTTGTCTAGGTGTGTTCCCAGTTTGCAAATTCCAGGAACCTTGAATAAATCTCTACCGTTTATTTCTAGCAAAGCCTCCAGACTTTTTTGAGTTTGTTCAACATTACATTCTGATGAGAGAAGGCAGACAACAGTAAATATAATAAACAAGGAAAACATAAAGGGTGTTAGAAGGTGGTAAATTGCTATTGACAAAAAAGAAAGTAGAGCAGAGTAAGTAAGAGGAACTGGGAGTACCAGAGAAAGCAGGTAGCAGAATTTAAAAGTGTCCAAGGTAGGCCTCACTGAGGAAGTAAGACCTGAGCAAATGACTTGAAGGAGAAAGAAAGCCGGTCGAGCATATATCAGAGCCTTAGTATTCAGTTAAGAGAAGTGGTATTTTTAGCAAAAGAATGGCTTAAAGAACATTAACGTATTAATTTTTTTTTCCAGATTATTACATACATGGACTATGATGCCTTGGTTTCTCATAAAAAGAAAAAGCTTTTACACATTTGTTTTGGTGCAGTGTCGTTGGCTTTCATTGAGAAATGCTACATCAGAGAGCTTAAATGAGACCTTCTATTTTACACTTGCTGACTGGGAATTATTGAGGAAATCACAGTCTACTCCATCATCAAGCTCCTTCCATGTAGCAATCCCTGAGATTTTCTTGAGCTAAGGGCTAGAAAAGCTTCACCTGAGGAACTAGTATCTTTTCTGCTTTTTGAGAACAAAAACTTTGTAAGAGTATGTCTCCTGATGTTGACTTCCTATTTGGTTTTATATTTTCTAATTTATGTATACATTTACTAAGAATCACCTTAACTTTTCATGGCACAAAACATTACAATAAGGAACTGTTCAGTGCCTAAAGCAATCGCTATAATTGTAACATTAAAAAAAGAGAGAAACCCAACCCTTTATTTCTCTGCTTTTATTCTGCAAAGAAAGGGATGCTTGCAGCTTTTACCTTAAAAGATTTTGAATTAGCCACATAATTCTTAGGCAGAAACATTGTTTAAAGAATACTTTTCCCACCTTAGATATACCAAGATTTCTATTACAAGGTATATAAAGTTGTACCCTATTGTTAATCTCACAATTTCCAAATTACATTAAACATCAGATAAATAACAGACACGTTCCATACCTGCTGATAAGCCATGTTGAGAAACAAGTATCTCTCTGACCTTCTCATTGGTAAGCAGAGGCTGTAGGCAACATGAACTGAAGCGAAGAAAAAACTTAATAATCCAAGCTGTTTTCTGCACTGTAACCAAGTCTCCAACCAAGGAGGAAATCTCCTATACTTGGTGCCGTAATAAAGTTGATAAGCAGCTGCCAGGAGACCTGCCAGGTACACCAGGGACAGCAAAGTAATGGCAACAATGGGCAAGGTTTTATTCACAATCTCAATAGGAATCTTGTAAAAGTCACTCTGCTGGTTTCTAGCATATGGATGTATCACATCTCTGACAAAAGAATAAAGAAAGAAAAATGTGGCCAGGCTTATGGCTACCACCACTGGCCCTCTCCAGAGAGTAAACAGTCGCAGGGGTAAATTTTCGATCTCCCTGGCTGATGATAATGATCCCAAATCAACAGGAATGAAATTCAACTGCCGAGCAAGTTCAATAACCTGTTGTCTAGCTTGAATATTGTTGCTGCATATATACACCTGCAGTGAAGACAAAAGATACATCATCATTATTATTTATAAAAATGGTAATGATCCCATGCTGCACTTAATTTATGGAGCATCACTTGTGGTGACTTCAAGTGATGCAGAAACTTTAGGAGGTAAAGCATTTATTAATTGATTATTATATGTATTAATAGATTAAAATAGTATAATAGAAAACAAAGCTCTTGCTACCTGTGATGACATGAAAATAAAATGCAGAAGAAACTAGCTAGAATCTGGGATCAGGAAGTCCTCGGAGGTAGGAAGTCAAGTAAAAAGAAAGGTTTCTAGACCATGATTGTGTGGTACTGACAATTTAAGGTCTCCCTTTTGCAGCGGGGCGGGTACAGTTTGAGCTGCAGGCCATGCTCTTCTTCCACAGGGAACAGAGTGGGGCTCTTCTGGACAATATTCTGCCTAGTAGAGTGATTGCAAACTCTGCCCTTTACAAATATTCAGCAAGCGAAAAGATGGTCATGGGTTCTGGATGACTGAATTTGTAATTATGTCATGATGCAACACTTTATAAAATTTGTCTCTTGCCTTAGAGACAACATCTCTGAAAAGCCATGGATTATCTCAAGTATATTATTTCATTGGTCAGAATATGAAATTCTTTCATCTTTCAATGATACTATACCTAGAGGGAGAAAATCATATTATAAGGCTTAAGTTAATTTAAAAAGTAAATCAACTGCCATTTTCTAAGACTAAAATATTAGCTCTATAGGAACTCTAATGGGGGTGAGGGTGAGCTTTCAAACTACCAAAACCTCTTAGATAAAGTACCGCAGTTGAGAATTCAACAAATATTTGTTGAGCACAAATTTACTGCTGCAGTGAGCCACTATTATTTATGGGTAGGTCATCTCGCTTAGGGCTAGAAAAATATTGCTATAAAGTCTTTGAGTAATGTTTGGGGAAAACAAATTCCTAAATATATCCTTAAAGATGTTTATATAAGGGCTCTGGAACAGACCACATAAAATATTTGCATGCTAAACCTATTTACATTATGCTGGCAATGTAAAGCTCTTTGGATTATTAATTTTACCAAATATTAGCCAGATGAATGACAAAATTTATACTATTATACGAATGTTCATGAACTTTGAAAACAGAGTGAGGAAGAATACCTACATACAAAAGAAATAAGGAAAAGCATTCTAAATTAATTTATTATAGTTTACATTGGTAAACTCTTTTATTTGTTGGGTAAAACCCTATAAATTATAAATAAAATTTTATAATAAACCTGAAAGTATAAACAAATATTTATAGTAAGAAAATGAGGACTATGAAATACAAATGAAACTATTTTTGTAGCCCACTTTGAATTTAAGTACTGTTCCACAAATTTTTGTTGTTGTTAAAGAATTAAAATTATCACGGATATGGGCAAAGGATTAAATTCTGGTTTATCCCTAATTTGTTTGATCTGTATGCATTGCTAAACTTTGATAGATATGCAAAAGAAAAAAAATAGGATTCAGAAATATCATCTAGGAAAGTTGGAAGGGATACATTTATTAGCTTTCCAAATTAAGGATTTGAAAGTGAATGGTTATGGTGATTCTGTTTTGTAGTGTACAATAAATAATACAATATTTGAATTTATTTTCTAAGGCAGTTAATCAACTGTCTTTATGGACAAAAATAATACAAGTATTTTATCATCATGCTTAATTATATGCATAATCACACCTTTACAAGATTTTTAAAGTGCATGATTCTATATGGTACTTATAAAAGTTCTCATTCCACAAGAGCATTGATGGAGCACTCCATCTGCTTGATTCTCAAGTCAAACTAGATAGAACCCCTAAATTAAAAGAAAACCTAAAAAACTCAATCTTCCTTTATCCTCCTTAAACACATTAAAATCTACACTTAAAATGAAACAGTGTACTATTTTAAATTCTATGAATATTGTATGTAAAATAAAAAGGTACTTGTAAAGCGTCCTTGAGGACCACACTAAGTAGTATTTCATGCAGAGACAGAATACTGTGTTACTAAATGGTGAGGAAGGAAGAGGGAAGAAATAAAAAGAGGGAGAAGGACAAAAGGTTAGGAGGGAAAGAGGGAAAGAAAAAAGACCTGTTTGCTATTGTTTCTATTTTTGAGGAGGCAAGGAGAGACTCAACACAATGTGCCCAATTATTTATCTGCCAAACTTGCCTTTTCTTGAATGAGCAGGTCATGACAGAGACGTCTAAGTTATTTTCTCATCTTTCCACAATATTTCGAGAATAGAAATGTGTCCTTACAAGGACATGAACTTTCAGGTGCTCATGCATACTTTTCAAAATGATAATCATTGGTGGAAGGCGGGTGGTCAGAATAAGGTTTTTCAATGTATGATATTTAACTACTCAAATACAAAATACCAGGTAAATAAGAATAAAAATGTAAAATACATACCTGTCGGCTGGCATCTTTAGGTCCTAACTGAAGTGCCCAAGCTGAGATAACATTAAATCCTTTGACAATCAGGGAATCCGGGAATAAGGAAGCCAGATATTCAGCATTGGATTCTGGGTATTGGTTTAGCCTCATGTTATTGCTCACATCGATCAGGATTTTACCCACAAGCAGATGTCTCAGGTCCCAGAGGGAGGTGTAATGTTCTCTATGTATAGCAACAAATATGATATTTGTTTTTGTTAGTGCATCTTCATGATGAGTGACGTCTACCACGTGAGGAAAAAATTCAGAAGCAAACTTAGGATTTCTACTTCCTATGACCACATGATAGCCACATCTAATAAGTCGAATGGTCAGAGATTTGGCAAAATCCCCACTTCCAATTACACCTACAGTGACCTTCCTCGCATCTTTGATACCATTTATGCCATTAGGCAAAAAAGTGGCACTAAGGCTCTTAGGGCTTCCCATCATAGAGATCGATTCCATGATATGGATTTTTCCAAGATCACCAGGGATATCCTAGGAGAGAGAAAATAAAATGTTCATCAATTAGCTATTACCAAACATTAATATACTTCCAGACATTATAATAATGTCCCTTATTTCTAGGTTAAGTATCTTGGCAAGCTATATAACCTAGATCACAGCAAGACACACTTTTTAAGCTAAATAGAAAATGAAATTGTCACAAAGTTGATAGGCGAAGAGGAGCTTCTCAAATTTTAATGTGCACATGAATCACCTGCGAATCTTTTAAAAATAGATTCTGATCCAGTAGTTCTGGAGTGAGGCCCAAGATTCTGCATTTCTAATAAAATGCTCTGGTCTGTGGACCCCTTTCAGCAGCAGGGCACTAGAGCAGAGAAGGAAGAGGTTGATATTTTCACCTAGAACTTTTTATAAACATATTTCTAACCATTTGATTATCCCATTTCTCAGCAGATTAGAGGCAGCAAATCATAAAAGCTGCTAGAGGTAGAAAGAACTGTGATAGGATGTGATAGCACACAGGACAACAGAAGACAGAAAAACCATATAAAACAAAGAACTGCTTAAATGCAAAATGTCTAGAGTCATTTGAGAATGGAGTCTACAAACTATCCTATACACTTCAGTAGCTCAGAGTAAGGTAAATCTACTAGAAAATGAAACTTGGCACTTAAATATCTTAAGAAAAATAGGCATCAGTATATAACAAAGGATTAATTAAATATCATTGGCTTCTGTCATTCACCCTACATCCTATAACTTATCACTGAGAAAGATAGCTTCCCTGTGAAAATGGTGTAATGTATTTATGGTCTTAAATTACACAGTACATATGAAAGCATTTTCTTCTTTTCATTGGGACTAGAATATGATGCAGTTATTCTTTCTGGAAAATTCTGTCAAATTCTTTTTATTTAAGTGACTAACATCTGAAATGTTCGTAATGACTTATTCAAGAAATCCAATCAAATTGCCATGAATCAGTGTCACTATTGGGTCTGAATGAAAAATACTCTTCCATTCCCCTTTCCTCCACTGCACAATTTCTTTTATGCTAACAACAGATGTGGATCACTTCAGAGGATTTAATGGATTTTACAGGAATAGGTGGAATACTTCAAAAACATGTTTTTGGGGTTTTCACTAAATGAAATTTGAAATTACTGGAGCCAGTGATTCCAAAGAATCAGTAAGTTAATCTTCAGAAAGACAATATACTATTACATAATACTCATTAAAGCACATTCCTGTGCCAGCTTTGTTTGTGCTTTATATTATCTGTTTTAATTCCCACGACCACCCTATGAAATCGGTACTAATATTGTCATGCACATTTTGAAGATGAAGAAACTGAGACATGCAGAAAATTAATTTGTCCAAGGTCATAAAAGGGAAAGTGGGGGAGCCAGGATTAGAATCCAAGCAATTCAGCAAAGGCATGTGTCATTTGGGTGCATATAAACAATTTGTGAAAGGCTTTCCTTTGGGTGTGTGTGTAGGGGGTGGGGAAGCTAAAATGGTAATAGTTGTGCCATATTAGTATATTCTCCTTCAGCCATGTCATTGCCCCTCAGCATTACCTAGTGATTGTAATGTCTAACTCAAATCCTGCGAAAGGAGAAAACTCACTATTGTATATTTCATTACACATTTTCTAAGATAGAAGGGGTGATAATTATCTGCTTTCCCCTGCAGTGATTCCAAACTCCCAGAAGTCCAGGAGAGGTCAGAGGCATCAGGGCAGTTGAATCTGTCAACATCCTCCTGTAGAAATAATGGGCTATCTTGGGATCGAAGAGCAGTTAAAGGAACTAGAAGTAATTAAATCAATGCTCATTTCATTTGACAATTCAAGATGAACTGGCCAACTTACTTAGATATCATTTATGTTATCTATGGGTCAAAGGGTTACTAGACTGACACAGGAACCCAAGTGTCCTATATCTCAGTCCTGAGTTCTTCTGAGTAGAGATATAAGAATTGCAAAATCATTAATTCTAAGAAAGCATAATGATCAAGGCCTTTTCAAATTAAAAATGAAACTAAGCCAAAACGATATCAGTTATCTGCTTATTTTACAAGCAAGTTCAACCCCTTCGGTAAATCAGAATGTAAACAGGTAAAAATACATTAGGATCTAATAACATCACTTATAGGTCTCTCAATATAGCATGTATTTTATACATATTTATGGGTGACTCTGTTCTAACATTTTTGGGCCTTTTTAGCATTATATTTCCAATGGTAAATTCTAACTGAACCTTTTAATAGTGTGACTGTGGCTACAAACAAAAGTGGGCCTAATAAATGGGACTCTTTCCATTATAGTTTTAAGGAATCTAAAAGTATCCATGAGAGAGAAAGAGAAAAAAAAAACAACCTTTAAAGGATCTGACAGCTTATTGTGTATTGTTGAAAGCATGCAATACTACAATATGCTTGTGTGCTACTTTATAGTTCATAATGTTTTCATATAAAGTATTATCCCATTTAATTCTCAAATGGCTGTGGAGTACAGATGATGCCCACTTAAAGATGAGAAAATTGATTCAGAAAGACTACCAATTTTCTTAAGAGAATGCAGTTTACAGTGACTCAACGAGGATTCAAATATGAATCTTCCTACCTCTGCTCATCCTAAAACTGAGATGCAAACATTATATGGGGAATCTTAAAATTGTTTGCATCTCTGTCAGTTGTAACTGTATTCTCTAAAAACAATACTAATTTAAAATAGTTACAATATGGATCTCAGGAAAGTTTTAGGTAAATCCAAAGCTATATGCTTAGAAATTCCAGCTACAAAAGAGATAAAATATTGAAATAACTTCAATTTTTGGATCAAAACCAACCAAAGACCTAAATTTATTAATACTACAAATGAGTAGCAACCCATTTGTCTTCTTGGGACTCTGCAGACCTCATGAAGATGTGTACTGCTTTTTTGAGGGAGGGAAGAAGAATGGGCCTAGAAGTGTATCCATATCCTGTGGAACTCATCTATACACAGACCTAAGAGCAACTCACCTCCACACACTATCAGTAACTATCTGGTGCTGAAGCAAAATCTTATCAATTTATAATTTGCTAAACTACATTTGGATCACCTGGTGAACAGCTGAGCTGAAGTTAACACTGTACATTTCCATTCAGAAAGAATGATACAACTATAATGTAGTAACAAACTATAGAAATAATCCCTGAAAGTATATAGTCTTTGCAACTATAATTTAAAGACAGATCTACCCTGCTCTGAACCAGCATGGATTTATCAAGGCCACTGTGTGCTTTGCACAATGGAAACAAAGGACAAAAGAGGCACGATGCTTACACTCGAGGAATTTATACTCTAGTTAGGAAGAGACAAGATGTACTTAGAATGAAAAGCACCTCACCTCAGCATATAATCAAGAGCCTGATTAAAAAATGGGCATTTGACCTGAATAGATATTTTCTGAAGAAAACATACAGATGACCAATAGGCACATGAAAAGTTGCTCAACATCATTATAACGGCTATTATCAATAAATCAAACAAAAAGTGTTGGCACGAATTTGGAGAAAAAGGAACCCTCATGCACTGTTGGTAGGAATGTAAACTGGTGCAGCCATTATGGAAAACGATATGGAGGTTCTTCAAAAAATTAAAAACAGAATTACCGTATAATGTAGAAATTCTATTTCTGGGTATTTATCTGAACAAAAACATTAACTTGAAAAGACATGTGCACCCCTATGTTCATTGCCCAAGATATAGTAACAATCTAAGTGTCCACTGATAGATGAATGGATAAAAAGGATATGGTACATATATACAATGGAGTATTACTCAGCCATAAAAAAGAATGAAATCTTGCCATTTGCCACAACATGAATGGACCTGGAGGGTATTATGTTAAGTGAAATAGGTCAGAAAGAAAATACCTGATTGCACTTATATGTGGAATGTACAAAACAAAACATATAAAACAGAAACAGGTTCATAGATACAGAGAACAAACTGGTGGTTGCCAGAGGGACAAACTTCCAGTTATAAAATAAACAAGCCACAGTGCAATGAAGAGCATAGAGAATATAGTCAATAATACTTAATAACTTTATATGGTGACAGAAGGTAACTAGACTTATCATGGTGATCACTTTATAATTGTATATAAATATTGAATCATGTTGTACACCTGAAACTAACATAACATTTTAAGTCAATTATACTTCAATTAAAAAATTTAAGTACGTGGAAACAGTAGGGAATTTTTCATAAAATTATTCAACTTTAAGAATTGTCCTTTGAGAGTATGCCTTTCCTATTTTTTGGGGTGAAAATGTCCTTTTTTCATAAAAGCACAGCGATAATAGCAGATGTTCGAGCTGGCAGTCCTATGAGGATCACCACCCTTTTTTTTGTTTTACTGGTCTGTAGGATCTGGAGGCCTGAGGAGCACTGCCTTCGCAGGCATTAGGAAGCTCTCTCAATGAAAATGCTCCTTAAGCCTGTTGGAGAGGACACCCTTCTGGAGGAGGAGAAAACTCCCTCCAGCTGGAGATGACTGCTTAATCCTCAGGAGAATACATTCTGAGATGAAATAGTAAATATTCCAATCTAAGTTTCTGTAACTAAGCGGTGATTTTTACCATTATGACCTCTGGGTTGCATAGAGATAACCTAAATTCTCTTGGTATTTAAATAGACAAATAAAACCCAACAGTTTATTTATATTTATGACAATATAGAATTTCTTTGAAGAAATTTATTTTTTGGAAGAAGTTCTTAAAATCCTTTAGGAAACACCAGAAGCAAAGCTGTAATTCTGCTTGACAAATTAGAATATGATCTACTAAGCAGCTGTGGTCCAAGCATATCAGCATCCTCTGGTGACTTGTTAGACATGTAAATGCTCAGGCCTCACCCCAGACCTCAAAAAGCCTGGGGATGGAGCCCAGCAATCTGTGTTTTGAGAAATCTTCAGGTGATTCTGATGCATGTTAAAGTTTGAGAATAACTGCCCTCATGTAATGTAGTTCAACTACAATTCTGTTATTTGTTTGAATATTAAAATCTACTTGTTGGATTATTAAAGTCTTTCCCTCAGCTGAAACTCCTGAATAATTAGTATGCATCCTCATTTGACAATCATTTTCCAAAAATGTTGAAACAGTAATTTTATTAAGATTTATGAAGATTTATTAGAAATTCTGATTGATAAACTTATAATTGTGATTTATTAATATTTCATACTTGGATCTGAGTGCCTTTTGGTGTTCATATTTTATAACACCAACCAAAGGATTTTCAAAAAAAAAAAATAATAGCCTTATAGCTAAAGCTTTACTAATTCCAAGCCTCCCAGATTCTTCAAATAACCAGAATTTTAATGAGACAAATCCAAAATAACCAATAATTTCCAAGATATTTCCTAGGCTCAGTTTGAATTCCATATTTATATGGGGGTATTTGTATGACATATCCAGATCCTAAGTCACCAAAACAAAACTTCATATGTTTATTACATTGTAATACCAGGGCAAGAAAGAGTCTAATTCATGCCAGAAAGATTTTCAGCAAAAAAGCTTTCTGTTTAAATTTAGATTTAGAAATTCAATTTTAAAAATGTATTTCCCACGGACTTCAGTTAATAAAATTTTAGGATCTTTGTCAATAAATTAAAGCTACACCCCCCTCCACAGTTCCCCACTTTTCTTTTATGTACTGGACAGAGGGGAATGCTATACACCTCCCTCCATCCACCTCACTAGTGTAGCCTGCTATGTCAAGCAGACCCACGTACCCTGGGCACTGCACGCTAGTTAATATGATGGCCAACGGGTAAGCCTAAAATGAAGCTAGCAGTAGTGGGTCATAGTGTGGCTGAAATAAATTCCCCACTGATAACCTTTTTGCAGATGTACTTTGAGGTAAGACACCTATGTTTATTGGCTAGCAAATACAACTTTTTCTGTGTTGCAATAACTCACCTGTAAATAAATAATCTTCTGTGAAAGGCTTGACAGTCTATCCTCCACACAAACCAATTTCCCTATTTCAATGCCATAGCATAAAACAGGTTACAAATGGCACCAATGCCCACTGAGTGCTAGCAACTTCGGGGATCCCTGGTAATTGACATTAATTTAGATATTAGTCCATACCCCAAGATCATAATGTTAATAATCCATATATCTACTCATCCATCCCCAATCATTCACTCATCCAATAACTTATTGAGCCCAACTAGGCATCTGACTACGTGCTGACACACCAGTGACACAAAACAGGTTCTGGCTTCCTGTCTAATCAATATGATGAAATCATGAATGTTGAAGCATACACAGCAACTAAAAAAAGGTTTATTAAGGTGTAACTTACATGACATAAAATTTACCCACTTTAAGTGTATAAATTAATAATTTTCATAAAATATACAGTTAATGCAACCATCACAATTCAATTCCATCAGTAGGAGCTGTTATTACTCAAATTTTAACAAAATTGGACAAGAGTAAGTCCCTCTTTTAAAAAGTCCTGCCTCCTTCAATGTTCTGAAAGCTCCACTGACTTTCACATACACAACAGTTTTGCTGACTCTGCTTCGTGCTATGGGAGGAATCAAGGATCCCACCGTTTGGCTAAGTGTAGAGGCAGAGTTGCAATCTCAGAGCTGCCTCTTCCTACCAGGGGGAACGACCTACTAAAGACATGGTTCTCAACATTAGCTACACACTGGGCTGACCTGAGGAGCTTTAAAACAGTGACACCTAGTTACCACCACCCCTCTGCCCATATTTTTATTTAATGATCTGTGATTCAGCCTGGGCATCAGGATTTCTTAAAGATAGCATCAGTTGTTTTAATATGCAGCCAAGACTGAAAAAAATCCCTATTAAAAGATTCAGGATTCAACCTAATGTTCCTCTTGGTATTTGAAGATTACAGATGTGGCTTTTGATCCTCAATTACGCTCACATTTACTTTTGCTGTTTGTAATGAAAAACAACTCTAGCAAGAGAGTAACAGTTGCCTTTGAATGCAAGAAGCTGAAGAATTTGCATGCAGTCCTTTCCCGTTTCCCACTCAGGCAGGAACAGTATCAGAAGGTCCACTCACTATTTTGCAATTTCCTCTGTTCATTTTCTGGAAGGGCAGTGCCATTCCTTAAAATATGTCATCCCACCGCACGGCATACTTTGTTCCTGTTGTTCCAGAATATTCAAAATTCAGTATGTTCCAGTGATGGTATCTCTTCCTTGTGTCTGACAAGGGGCTCCTCTCCTCAGTTTTCCAGGCATCATAGGTTCTACTGACACGAGCAGACGAGAGTTTCCAAGGGGAAACTCTAGAATAGTGCCTATCAAACTTTAATGTGAATATCATCACCTGGGGATGTACCTGGGGATGCACATTAAAACGCATATTCTGATTCTCTAGGTCTGGAGTGAGGCTCAAGATGCTGCACTTCTCCCCAGCTCCCAGGTGATGCCTGTGGTCTTGGTGTATGGGCCATGCTTGTACTAGCAAGGCCCTAGAGTCCGGTTACCTTTTCATCTGATGTTATTTACAGATCATACAGATTAAACAATTGAAAAGATTATGGCATTCATAGAAAGTTTCATATATGTGGTATCAAAAAAAAAGAACAGGCTCAGGCTTCTGAAATCACCTTGTTTTTTGAGTCTGTTTCCTTTGTTAAATGGAAAAACAAAGAGATTGTACTTGACTCATGTAGTCCTTTCTAACACTAAAATGTTTTGTTTCCAAGTCTTAAGTTATGTAACAATGGTAATATCACTATCTTACATTTAATGCTGTAACACTTCAACTTTATGAGCTCAGTATTAAATGCACACTTGCTGTATGCATTTAATACTTGAAGTATATATCAAGATAAGAGAATTTGATTACATTCAACTACATGGCTTCCGAAGAGTGTCAGTTTAGAAGAATTTCTTGACATTCCTCTGGCCAAATGGTAGCTGTCATGCTATATTAATTTTGAAAAATAGAACCAAATTTGTTTCAAATATAAACATCTAGGGCATTAATTATTGGATGACAGTAACTGAATGGGATGTCCTCAGAGATCTCCATGACATTCACAACCTGCTGATATGCATATGTTATCAAGAAAATGTACTCTCCCAGGGCTACTAGATAGAGTAGGTGGATTTTTCACTTTGCAAGGCCGTATCTGAACCTTTCTTCTTTTTTCTCCTGTAAACACTCCGCTCCTTTGAGGCTCATAGCACCTCATAATACCCTCTACTCATACTCACTACTCTCATGTACTGACGTCTAGCTTATTCTTTATCACTGGTGACTTACGTCCCCAATACATGCATAGTCTTCCCCTCTACCCCAACAGTTGTCATTCTTCTCCAATACTTCATCACTCAAGTGGATGAACCATTCAACCTCATGGCTTCTTGTTTCCTTCACTTATTCATCAAAGGCAATGAATCTTTGCCTCTACCCCAGCTTAGTCACTCACTCCCTGATATCTTTAAACACTATCTCTTACACTTCAATAATCTTGGTCAAACTTTCACACCGGTAATTCCAGACAGCAGAAGAAATTTGATTCATTGGTCACTCTTCACTGACCTCCTCCTCTTTTCTCTTTACTTATCTTAGATCTGTTGTATATATTTATCTTCACTTGCTTAAAAAGATTTACTCTTGTCATGGACTAAATGTTTGTGTTCCTATTCCCAGCCCCAATTCATATGCTGAAATTTTAATTCTCAATGTGAAGATATTAGGAGATATGGCCTCTGGGAGGTGATTAGGTCATGAAGGTAGAATCCTGATGAATGGGATTTGTGCCTTCATAAAAAAACACCTTAGAGAGCTCTCTCCTTGCTTTTGCCATGTGAAGACACAGCAAGAAGACAGCTACCTATGAACCAGGAATTGGGCTTCCACCTGACACCAAATCTGCCAGTGTCTTGATGTTTTACTTCCCAGCCTCCAGAACTGTGAGAAAGAAATGTTGTTTGAGCCACCCAGTATATGGTATTCTGTTATAGCAGCCTGAATGGACTAGGACAACTCTCTTGTTCTCCATCACATGTAGTTGGCAAAATCCTAGGCCCCTAAGAACACAGCTATCCATTTTCTGTATCCAAGTTGGTGAAGCTTGCTGAAGAAAAATCAGACAAGCTCATTAGTTTCACCTTAAATTCCTCATCACCAACTTCAACTATCAAAGTATGGTCTGTTTTCTTCTATTCTGGAGACCACCCCTTTGCTCTTCCCAAGGGGCTGTAGTTATGATCCCCTCAGAGACATCTCAAACTTAACAGGTTCAACATGGAACACTTTTCCCACCTAGACCTGTTCCCATTTATCCAGATTTTCTCATCTCAGTAAATGGTATCATAACCCAGTGGCTGTTCAAGTAAAAAATCTAGGGGTCATTCTCAAGTCCTTGCTTTCCCTCATCTTTTACACAAAATCCAATGCCAAACCCTGTTCTCCAAAATATTTTTTAAATCCCTCTCCACTGACATGAGCTTAATCCAGGTCTCTATCATCTCACCTATATCCTGCAAACATTTTCTAATGAGTCCCTCTACTTTCTCCTTTGCTTCTTTCCAAATCATTCTCCATACAGCAGATAGGATGATCTTAAAACATAAATCAGATGACATCTCTCCTCTTCTTAAAACTCAATGGCTTCCTGTTGCACTTAGAATTATAGCTACCTTCCTGTTCATGACCTAAAAGACCTTGAATGAGCTCACTAGCACCTGCACATCTCTCCAATCTCATCCTGTATAACTGTTACTCCCAATGGTCCAGCTACAACATCATTTTATAGAAGTAAAGAGCAATATCTTTCCCATCTTGGGAACTCTGCACATGCTGTTATGTCTCTTCAGTAGAATGATTCACTCCAGTTTTATTTTGTTTTCCTTTCAGGTCTTGTTAAGTTTCCTTTGTAATTATCTTGTGTAATTGTTTCTTCACTCATTACTATTTTCCCCACTCATTACTATTTCTGCCCTCAAAAAGCTCCTTCAGGGCAGAACCCGATTTGTCTTCCATCACTGCCTCCACAATGCCTAGTACGTTGTAAATAAGGATGCAATAAATATTCTTTGTTGTTGAATGCATCAGAAAATATCAGGACCAAAAGAGAGATAACAGGCCTCTAGGTAAGATCCTTCTTTTTGCTGATCAAGACATGTGGGCCCAAAGGGGGTAAGTGATATGTCAATGTCACAGGTATGTCAATGTCATCATTACTGGCTGAGCACAGAATCAGTGCATTTCCTGATGTCCTGATTATGTCCTGTAGTCCTAGTCTTTCAAATTTTTGGTGTGCCTTCTTCTCATTTTTCTAACTCATTTATGAGCTTTACTTTAAACATTTGTTAACCTTCATCTGTGCTTTTTCAGGATTAAAATATAATTATGCTCATTAACTACAAATATATTTTCCATGGCACCAGTATGATAAAAAGTGACTTGGATACAGTTTTCCATTTCCTTTTTGCATGATTAGCTCAATTTATCATCGTTGATATTGTTTCATTCCCTCACTCTCCGAAAGACTATCTAAAAGAAACCGCAAACTGTTTCTAAACACTCTGCAAAATATCTAGTATGGATATTTTTCTTTTGTAAATAGCTTTCAAGCTTTGAAACAACAGGAGAAATGCAGAGTAAAAAATACGTAGCCTTAGAGAAGGGAAAAAATGAATGAAGATCATCACAACGAAGAAATAATAAAGGTGTAAAAAGTGTGTGTGGAGTGAGACCGCGAGGGAAGGGGGGGGCTATGAGGTTGGGGGTGGGGGTGTTGGAAAGAACTAAAAGGGTTCCCAGTAAGTGGGGCTGTTAACTAGACTATAATCAAATTAAAGTCATGAGGGTGGGGGTAGGGGCAGGAGTTCGATTTCTGTTTCTCCCAATTTCACCTATAGTGGTGAGTGATCATTAATCAAGGCCTGTAATAAGTTTTGCTATCTAAAAATTAACTAACTGCCTGAGGAGTAACAACTGACACCATTTTTTCTCCAAAGGGTGAAGAAGATAATAAATGGAAATCTCTCGACAAAATTCTCTTTATATCTCTGCCCTATTTTAAGAGCAAGATTTTTAGGGCATAATTTTCAACAAGTTTTGGCGGAGGCTGAACACAAAGCTCAAACATAATTTAGGACACTAAGAGACGAAGCCAATTACTTCCTAACACATAATGGCCTAAACGCACCACAGTCACTTAACAAGGTAATAAACAAAATGACTACTAGAAAGACTTCCCTGTTCTCAAAGCAATACTGTGTGATCTTCAATGAAATGCGCTGCATCTGCCCTTAAAGGTAAGCGGACTATGGAGGAGGCTGAGGTAATCTGCCCGTCCTTTCCCTATGGGGCACATCCATCCTTTCTGGGACGATGTCTCTCCTGGCCTCTTCACTCCTGGGCCCAATATCAGGACTACCTGGGAACTCGGGGATGATCAGCAGGAGTAGGGGGCGGAATCGGTGGAACAGACAGCCTTTCCTGCCCTTCCCACTCCCCAGCTCAAGGTGCCAGGCAATCAAGAACCCCGCCAGCTCCGGGCGGACGCCCGCAGAGGGCGCCGAATCCCGGGAGGATGCATGCTGCGCGTGGCGCCGCCAGCAACTTGACCCTCAACGGCTCGTCTCGCGCCCTTTCCCGACCCGCTCACCTCTGCGCCCTCGGCGCCCGACAGGGGTCCTCCAAGCAGCTCTCTGCGAGCGGCGCCGACTCCCCAGGGACGGCCCAAGCTCCGGGGCCTAGGGACTGCGCCTCCGACCGGCAGCTGCAGCGTGGCTGCCGTGGCGGCCGCGCTCCGGCTGCTTCCCCGCCTCCCGAGCCTGGCTCGCGTCGAGCCGGAGAGGAAGCGGAGGGAGGGAGGCGCGCGGAGGCCGGCTCGCGGGGACGCGCCGCTGGGGGCTAGGCGCAGGCAGGCCGGCGGGCGAGCCAAGGGGAGCCGTGGGGCGCAGGGAGGAGCCACCGAGGTGGGAGAGGTCAGAGCAGGGCGTGGGGGAGAGTCTGGGAGAACGCTGAGGACCAAGGTAGGCGAGCAGTGCAGCGGCGAGAGCCCCTAACTGGGAGCTGCTGAGCATCAGCCCCACGCCTGCGCCCCCGTGTAGAGCTCCCCTGGGATTCCTTTTGAAACAGCTCTAGAGAAATCAAGCTCACTTATCTACTGCTTTTGTACTTTGTGGTCGGCTTTCCCGTCTCGACTTTTCTTTTTATTACGCCCCACCACCCCTATTCCCTCTTCACCACTCTCAGTTACTGCCAAGTCTCCAAAGAAACTGCGCTGTTTCTCCTGAACGTGTTCTTTCTCTCACCTTTACTCACCCACCCAAACCATCTTTTGGCTGAATTGTGTTTTTATAATAAAATGTTCAGAAATTCCCCTTCGCAAACCACAGCTTAAAAGTCCCTCGAATAGGAAGACTCTTACACCTGGTGCACTGGAAATCAGTCTGTTGACTTTGCCCATCACTCTACCTGGTGCCATGCGAGCTTTGGTGTTGGCGAAAAGAAGATTATGCCTGGAATTAGATCTGCGTTCCAGTGAAAGCCTCTTATGAAAGCCATAATAGCCTTGGGTATTCAGGGGATCTCTGAGCTGTTAAGAGCACCTCTTTGGCTCTGGGATTCTGTGAAATTTCTCCCTGCAGATTACCAAGTGGTCAGTATCTTATCTTTTGTGTAGAAGATGTCAGTAGAAGAAGCAAGAGATCTTTATTCTCAGATATAAAATCAATTTGCCGAAATTTCTTAAATTGGAGGATTTTTTTTCATGCGTTAGTGAATTCTCTTTTCAGCAAATGAGGTTTAAAAATTATCTCTCCCGGTGGTTTATTAACCAGGGAAAAATCCAACAAGGGGGTCTTGAATCGATCAGTGAACACTGCACTTTCCCCTCTGAAGTCCACACACAGATTAACCTTTGCAAATTCTGCTTTGAAAATACATTCTTTGTTTGACTTGACATGTGCTCCCTCCCCTGCCGCCAAATATTATTAAGGTTTAAAGTTTAGGCATAAGCGAAGCTTGTGATGTGTCAGGGTGTGGGACACTGGCAGCTGGTAAAATTCTTTCATTTTGGTAACTGGAAAAAATTAAATTTTATATCAATTTTTATTATTTCACTTCAACACTACTCTCAAATAATGAGAAATTAGAGTCCCCGCCCCCCATGGCACTTCTGGAGGACAATTGGAGGACATTCATGAATCTTAGTAGTTAATGAAAGTATGTAGCTTTTTAAAAAAAAATAACATCATATAACTTTCACAAAGATATATTACAAGATATACCATTTTCTACCTATCCCAGAACCATAAATTGTATAAAATATGTAGATAAATCACATATTTTAAATATTTTTAAAGCAGTCTTCTGATTATTCAAAAAAGTAAAATAAAATCAAGCAATATGTGAAATCACTTATCCTAAAAGGGAATCAATGAGTCAATAATTTGCATTTTTCAGAAGGAATATTTGCCTTTCATACTTTACTATTAAAATAAGAAAATATACTTGGTGGAAAATCCCACATAGTGAAATGTGTTCCAAAAAACTGTTGGTATTGACGCAAAGCGTGATTCCTTTCAGCTCATCCCATGGTTACTATAATTTTTGCTGCTGTTTATCACTTGAAATTTTAGAGTATAAAAATTTCACAAAATTTCACAAGATTTTTTCAGGTCATGATGTGTTCTCTGAGAAATCTTTTTAGTTCTCTGAAGTAATAATTGATTCCAATTAAATGAAGCAATAATTAATGGATTTCTAGTGGCCTAGAGGTATTATTTTTATTTGAAATTATTCTACAGTTGAATAACTTGAGAGTGGTAGTTCCCAAAGTATGTAACTTCAAGCACTAGTCCCTCTAGATGCTCCCCTGGTAATTCATTTACTATAAAAATATTGCTTGAGCTCTTGACCCTGACCAGGTCACTAGGAATAATGGTGAAGAACTCAGATATACTTACCATCCCGATAGAATTTATAGTTTAGTTAGGAAGATAAATTAGTAAACAAATGCAAATAAGATTACAGATTTGTGTACACAAGTAAAATAAGTGTAAATCATGATGAAAATAGAGTTTGAGAAAAATAATAGAGATTATTTTAGAGATTGACAATGTATATTAATAGATTACAGGCTCTGAGAATTTCTACAGTAAAGATATTTACTTAACCTATTCCTAATGAATTCTCAAATTTATTTTGAGCACTGAAGCTTTGTGAGCAATGCTTATTGATAAAATAGAACCATTTTTATAAAACACTGGTTTTCTGAAGCCAGAGATTCCAAACAAAATTATGTTAACATTCCCTTATGTTTGTCAATGTACATTAATATATTTTAATAGATTTATAAATATACATATAATCTGTTTGAAATAGATTTTGTTTGAAGAGAAACAATACAGAAACATAAATACATTCATGGATTTCAATGTTTATAACAATAAATACTTTTATAGATTTTGTCTGGACAAAATGACAGAAACATTTATAAATCTATTAAAATATATGAATATACATCTGCACCAAACAAATATTGTGTACTTAACATTGTTTCATGAACATATATCCATTTATCACCCTGGGCCAGATGTGTATAATTCTTAATAATTCTTAATCACTATATATATATATATATATATATATATATATATATATATATATATATATATATAAAATTCTTAATTGCTACATATATATATAGGTGTATAATTCTTAATCACTATATATATATATTGGTATAGTGAAGTTTTCTTAACCCTAAACTTTAGGAAAATGCATTTTCTGATTCTCTTACTATAACAAACACTGCTTTAACCTCTTTGAACAAATTATTTTCTGAGATAATAAGTGAAGGGGATATTTCAGGTATCAGTTCTCTATCAAATATGTAAAATGTCTATTTTTAAAAAATTATAATCTTAAAAATTTCAGTATAAACAGATTTGATTATGGATTTTATGGATGACCATCTTATAACTTAGTACAACCATGCAATTTCAGAGTCCATGTTTTCTGTCTTTATCACTGCATTGGTGCCTAGCAGTATTACCCTGTCAAACCTTAATGAAAGAACTCATATCTGAACAATAAAAAGACAATCCAATTATAAAATGGTCAAAGGGTTTGAATACACATTTCTTCAAAGAGGATATGCAAATGACCAATCACTGTTTCATGGTTTCATATCATTTTATCATCTGTTTGACGCCTGGTTTAAGATGTAGTTTCTGGGGAAAAATTGAATCATCTCCAACATTGCAAATCTTGTTGTTAATACCCGACAAATTAAACCTGCTTTAAGAAACAAAACTGAAATGCTATTTCTTTAAACAGAAATGTTTGACCCTCGTGACTGTAAAGGGATCAGAGAGGATTAGGAATGGAAAATATATTAAACTGAGTCTTTTAATCTCTTATTTTTAAAATTATATTTAACAGTTTATTTATTTTAAAACACGTTTAAGTAAAATTAAAACATTCTTTACAATGTTAGAATTTTATGACTCTAAATCTGTCTCTGAGAAGTGGCTGCCATTTATTTTTATATCAAAGTTATAGGAATTGATTTTAGTGCTTATAAATAATAGAGTGCTTTATAATACTTAATTCTCTAAAATTCACTCAAAAAAATTCTATTTAGGTTAATGTTTTAAAATTTATAAGTTACCCAATAAAATTAGAAAAAGCAGAAATAAATATTTGTCATATTTCTAGTGGAGACAGGACTTTCTCAGTCTGAAAAACAATTCCAAAGATAAAGATTTATAATTTTGAGTAAATGAAATTTAAAGTTATATGTTTTTTTTAAAACATAAATTGAACAAAAATGTTTGCTGTAAATTTAACAAAAGATTAATGTCTTAAATATTATAGAAGATCACACAAATTCAGAAGAGAAGTAAAAGTTAGGCTCCAATGAAAATTTAATGAACATTTTAATAAAGAGGAAATAAAACTTTAATTAACAGAGACCCTGAGACAGATACCATCTACAGGTATTCTATAATCCCTTTATTCTTTGCCCGTTCGTTAATTTTTAGCAATCAAGAATTTCCGTCTTTAAGCAAATCACCAAAGATTTTCCCTCTTTAAAATCTGCAGTGCAACTTTAGTTAAGAAGGTCCATGTTTTATTTTAAAACAGTAATTAAATCTTTTATTTTTTGTAATTTTTTCAAACTATTAATTTATTCTACAAATATTTATTGAATGTTCTTTGCCACCCTCTAAAGGGCTGCAGATACACTGAGCAAAATTGATTCTTGCCTTCATGAAGTGGTCTACTTTGGTCTGTCAATTGTGTGTGACAGTTTTCTCCCAAAGACACCTAGCTGAGGAGTTGAATGGGAGATGAATCCTGGGTAGGGGTGAATAGACTTCATCCTACACTCTGCTCCCACCCATGCTTTTTTCTTTGTGCAAAGATAGTTGCTAACCAAACCCTGTGCATGGATAGGTAGATTGTGTGTGTGTGTGTGTGTGTGTGTGTGTGTGTGTGTGTGTGTGTGTGTAAGCAATTACACACACATATGAATCTTGCTAATTTGCACCGAAGTGCTAAAGGTGAGGTGCTAATTCTACTAGGAGAAGACAGACAATAAATAAGCTACATAAAAAAGATATGGAGTATGTCTGATAATAATGTGCTATAGGAAAAATAAAGTAAGAAAGGGAAATCAGTAGTGTGGTCAGTAAAGGCTTCTAAGGTGACATTTTAAAAGTAAAAGAGTGAGTCAAGCAGACAGCCAGGGAAAAGTGTCTCAACAGCGAGGAAATCAAGTGGAAAGACCACAAGGACTGATCGGAACTATATCCAGAGAGCAGGCCAGCTTGGCAGGAGCATACTGAGACCAGCAGCAGGAAGTGAAGTAAGATATATCTCAGAGGGGAGGGTGGGTGTGGGGATGTGGGTTGACCTTGATTGTTCAGGTCTTTAAAGCTAATGTAAGGAATTTAGTTTGTATAAAGAGTGAGATGAGAAGCCTTGGAAGATTTTAAATAGGCCTGATAAAATCAGATTTATATTTTAACAAACTAGCTGTGGCTACAGTGTTGAAAATAGACTGAAGAGAGATGAAGATTGAAGCTGGGAAACCAGGTAAGGGGCTATTGTAATAATCCAGGTGAGAGATGATGGTAGTATAGACAAGGGTTGTAGGATGGGGTTGGAAGAAATGTAGGATTCTTGATATATTCTAAAGACAGAGCCAACAGAACCTGATGGCCGATTGGGTGTAGATTTGAAAAAAGAAAGGAATCAAAGATAATGCTTAGGTTTAGTCCTGGCCAACCAGAGCAATGAAGTCACCATTCAGTGAGAAGGGGGAGATGGTGCTAGATCAGATTAGGAAGGGGGAAAGATTAGGAGTCTATCTGGGAAATTAGAGATGACAAGAGGAGAGTTCGGGTTCATATGTGAGTCTGGGGTTCAGGCAGCTCTGGCCTGGCAATATTAATTTTAAAGTTATTGGCATATAAAATATTTAAATTGCAAAATCATCAATGGAGTAAGAATAGTTACTAAGAAAAGAATTCCAAAGATAGAGCTTTGGAACATTTCGATGTTTGGTGGTAAGAGAGATAAGAAATTTTTTAAAAAAGGAGATTACGATACTACTAATGGGGTAAGAGAAAGAGTAAGATTGTTGTTTCCTGGAAGCCAAGTGAAAAGAATATTTCAAGGAAAGAAGAGTAATCAGTTATGTCAAGTGCTTTTGTGTGATCTAGTAGGATGAAAAGTGAGAGTAAGATTTAAAATGTGAATGTCATCAGTAACTTATCTCATGGGAGTTGGTTCAAAGAATGAGAGAATAGAAACTGATGACAACCAGGGTAGACAACTCTTCTTAAAAACTTAGCTGTAAAATGAAGAAGAGAAATGGAGTGGTAGCCAGAGGAGGAAGTAGGGCCCAGAAACAGGATAATTGTAAGATGGAAAAAAAATGATATACCTATGCTTATGGGAATGAGCCAATGAATAAATTTTGAGGCAGAATACAGAGCGGAGAATTGCTAGAGCAAGATCATTAAGAAGGCGAGAAGGGATGGCATTTAGTGCATAATAAATGGTGTTAGTCATTGTTAGGGGAATGAACAGTACTGTAGTTGGGGCCAGATGCAACGAAGTGGTGAGATACCATGGATGAACTTGTGGAAGTCCTCTGACTGCTTCTTTTCTTTCTCAGTGAAATAGGAAACAAGATTGCCTGCTGAGAATAAGAAGGGAAATTTGGGAAAAGAGGAAGAGGCATGAAAAATGGGACAAATAGAAAGCACATAATCTGAAGGTGTAAATACATCTAAATGTACAACTGTGTTTGGAGTAAACTTTCTAGTCAAAAGGCAAAAATTTCAGACTTGATTGAAACAAATATTTATACTATTTACAAGAGTCAGAGGTAAAACACAAGGACACAGAACAACTAAAAATCAAAAATTCAAGAGAGTTTACCAGGTAAATATCAAGTAAAAGAAACATGACCTAAATATATTACTACCAGACAAAATGACTTTAAGAAGGACATTTCATCATGATAAAATATTTAGTTCACCAAGAAGATAAAATAATTCTAAATCTGTATGCCTCTAGTAATATAGCCTTGAAACATAAGATGACAGAACCATAAGGAGATTTTTAAAAACCTACCTCACAGTAAACAATTTTAATACATTTTTTTTGAGAAATTGAATCTTTAATTAAAAACTTTCTATAAAGTAAAAACAAACAACAAAGTCAGGCCCAGGAGGTTTCACTGGCCAGTAATCCAGATGTTCAAAGAACAGACCAGTTCAATATAACACAAACTATTTTTGAAAACAGAATGAGAAAGAATGATTCTCAATTTGTTTGATGAATATAACCTTCAAACCAAAATTAGACAATATAATATATTTTAAAAATATATTATAAAAAATATAATATACAAAAACAAAAAATAATATAATTTTGTTTTTTAATATCAATGCAAAAAGATGAACAAACTGAATCAAGCAATTATGAAAAAAGATAATATATCATGGTTAAGTTTATCATAAGACTGGTAGGTGGTTTAACATTAGAAAATATATTAATGTAATTCACAATAGTAACAGTTCAAAGAAGAAAATTTTCTGATCATCTCAGCAGATGCAGAAAAAGCATCCTGCGTATCTCTATTCATGAAAAAACTCTTAGTGAACTGAGAATAAAAGGGATCTTTTTTAACCTGCTATCAAGTCTGCACAAAAACCCTGCAGCACGTCCCCAAGTAATGTTAGAAGCATAACCTTAAATAAGGAACAGGACAAAGATGTTTGCTACCACCATCACTGTTCAACATCATACCTGTAGTCCTAGCTCATGTAGTAAGGAAAGAAGAAGAGATAAGTATAATGGTTAAAAAGGAGGAAATAAAATAGTCATTGTTTGTAAATGAAATGACTATGTAGAAAACTTCTACATAAATGACTATGTAGAAAGCTTCAGGTGTGATTTGGTCCAAAGCCCATTCCTATAGCTAGATGGGGAGAGTTTGAATACCAGAATGAAGAATCACTGAATGAGGAAGAGTCTAGGCAGGAAAAAGTAGTAACGTCCAGAGCCACACACATAAAACAGGTACCATAAATAGTTCAGTTAGAATTTCTCATCTTATGACCAACTTTTTAAATCCTTGTTTTTCCTGTTTGACTTTTGTTAACCTGGATTTCTAGCTGTAATGAAATTTAAGAGGTATAATGATTTTATAATATCTTTCAATTATTTTGTACCCATAAAATTTCAACTTATGTTTTAATTCTTTGCTAAAAATCTATTTTGATTCAATAATAAGCACTCCTTATAAGTGTGGTGGCATTCTAACAGAATAGTGTTAAAAACTTGTTAAAATAGTGACCTCTTTGCCTGCGTTCCTTTGTTCCAGATGTTTCCACAGGTCTTAATTAGGATTGTATTAACTTTAACATAATTGCAACTTTCATTTTATGTTATATTTATTTATTTTAATTTTCATATTTTTCCAACTTAAAAAATTTTATAATAGACAATTTTCTCAAGTTAATTATTATAATCAGTTTATCATTTTTTCTAATTATGGAATTATTTAAATTGCTTAAAATCCTTTTAAGTCCAAAAGTTATTTAAAAAATTATTCTTGATAGTAATCTCTCAAGGCCTTCTTTAACAGATTAAATGCTAAGTAATTTTATGTTTTCTTCATTACATAGGGTCATCAGGAATGTAAATTACTTTGTTATAATTACAATAATTTTAAATGCAAGTAGGTATTTGCTTCAATACTCCAACTGGTGCATGTAGTTTTTTTTTCTCTTTTTCTTTGTGGTCTCTACTCTCAACATGAGCTTTAACTTTCTGTTGCTGTCAATATGCCAGCATCTAACAGTAAAACTCTTCTCAGTTGTTGCATCTAAAGTGCTACAACCTGATAAGCTAGTTAAAAGTTTGATTTAACCACATCGAAAGTGTCTGTAAGTAGGTTTTGCATGAAGTTCTCACTAAAAATAAAGTATCTGAATTTTAGACCAAAGATTTTTGTATCCCTTTTCTATCATAACAGCTTTAAAATTTTTACTTATAGTTTTCTTTCTTAGCAAATTTCCAGTTATATTTTACACAATTAAAATTTCTAAGAAATTTTACTAACCAATGAATACGAATTGTTTTATAGTGAGGAAAAAAGCACTAAATGTGAATGAAAATGCTGAGTTATTTCAGTCATATAATATTATTACTTTTTTAGTAATAGTAATAATAGATTTAACCAGTATGTTGTTTGAAATTCTTGCTTCCTACTTATAATGTTGTTATTGAGCTTTATTGATTCTTTTATAAGCTATCTGTGATTTAACAAATGATTCTGTTTTTGTCTGTCTTTTTTTCTCCAAAAATTATTTTAGTGTTTTAATTATTTTTCATTTTGATATTAAAACACTATTTAGCAGGTGCTCTAAAACTTTCAAAAATTTCCATTGTCTATGGGATAAAACACAGACTGTTGAAAACTATTTTCCCGTGTATTTTCAAATTACCTAGCTTCTTTTACTTACCATGTCCTCTGTAAACTCTCTTTTTACATCTTATTGGCTTAGAACATATCATTTGCAGTCCTCTCTCCTGGTGGGACCTACTAAATGACCCTCCTCTATTAAGTGATCCACTGATTAGGTCCTTTCCTAAGAGAAACCTTTCTTGCGTTCTCTCAGCCCACACAAAACTCTCTCTTCTCTAATTATGTATGGTATTTATTATGATGTAGAGCATGTATACTATTTTGTATTGCTAAGCTTTCTAAGTAACCTTTGGATGACTTTGTATATTTGCAACACCTACTACAGTGTTTATCCATAATATCTAGATTGATGTCTTAGTAGATATTTAGTAAGGATATAAAGGTGGGTAGGTTAATTTCATTTAGAGTACATGTCAAGTCTAACTGGGAGAGCTCCTGTCCTTTCATGATGAAGTCGTACAGATTTTCTTTTGGTGAGATATCTTTGCTGGCAGGATGCTAAGTGTATATATTTCTACCAGGAAGCCAAAATAGAGACTACAAGCCAGAACTCATGGCCAAAGACATAAACAGCCAAATTCTTTCAGATAGAGTCTCAGAAGTAATTTGCATTGACTGTGCTTTGCCTAAACAGTTTCATTTAAAAATCATAAAGCAGTATATGGTATAACTAATCATTATAGATAGCTAGTTTGACATTGTAGTATCCAACTATTGGCTAAAACCATCTGGATTATTGCTTCAGCAATTCAATTCATTGAAAGTCACATTTAATTTTCTTAAGTAGAAAGTACACATCTTTTTAAAATTGGAGTACCTTTCTAATTACTGAACAGCCCTTTCTCTGGTGTAGAGTTTGGTCAAAGCTAGTGTGTTGTAGAAATTTAAAAAATATGAGTGTTACTGTACAAGGACTAACAATTCAGTGGAAAGTTGGCAATTTCCTTCAATGTGTATATTGATCAGAAAGTAGAATTCCTAAACTGGATTAAAGACATTTATATCTATAAATTATCCAGAGGTGTACAATCAAAATAAAATAAACTGATGTTTATTAATTGCAAGCTAAACATTACTTGGGATGAAAAGGAATACAAGGCATAATAAATATAATTACAAACTTCTTGCTTTTAAAAAGTTTGCAATCTGGATAGGTAAATACAAGTATATAATATGTGACATTATTGAAATATGAATTCATCGTAGAATGAAGAAGTGTATAATATTTATTAAAGAATGATACAACAAAAATATTATTATGCGAGAGGAAAGGAGTTCCTTTGATCTGGGATAACTATACAAAGCTATGAAAGTAAGTTGTACTTGGAAGAATGGATGGACTTTTAATAAGGGAAGAGAGAAAAAAACATTCTTGGAGAGTAAAGAATATGAAACAATATGAACCAGGCTATGGAGTAAACACTATTTAGGGAGGTGAGTGAGTACACTGATTTTTCAGAGAGGTGAAAATTGTAGATTAAACTAGAAAAGGAGCCTGGAGTCAGATTGTGGCAGAGCATGAATGCCAGGTTAAGGACTAAGTACTTATTCTGTAAGCAATGGAGAGCTATTTGGGCAAGATTTTGAGAAAGAAAAAACTTGAGTTTTGGGAAGATTAATTTGTTAGACATGTACCATTTGAAAATGAAAGCAGCAACCAGATAATACAAGGATGTTTAGAAGACTAATAAAGCAGTTGAAGTGTAAGGTATAAAAGAGAACATGTGTAATATATTTGTTCAGCATTCTCTCCTTTCTGATCCAGTGGTTCAGGTGGAGATGACAGTATTCCCCTTCAAGAGCCACTGCTAGGCACATGACCTTGATCTGCTCAATTAAAGAAGTTCATTCCTCTGGTCATAATTATTGGTTCACAGATGGGCACATGATCTAAACCAGCAGTTCCCAAAAAGGCTCCTATGAGAATCTAATGCCTGATGATCTGAGGCAGTAATGCAGCTGCAAATACAGATGAAGTTTCTCTGGCAAGCCCGCCGCTCACCTCCTGCTGTGCGGCCTTGTTCCTGAAAGGCCACGGACCTGTACTGATCTGAAGCCTGAGGTTTGGGGACCCCTGATCCAAACTGAGCTAATTTGTGTTATCTCTAGAACTTTTCCAGCTAGATCTATAAGGAAAGATATTCTTCTTCAGGTATCCTAACATTGTCAGTAGTCATCCTTCCTGTCACATTGTGTGGTAGGCAGCCTCCAAGATAGTCCTCAGTATTCCCCCTGGATATTTATCCCTTGTAAAATCTCCTTCTATATTGTATTAGGGTTGATCTATCTGATGAATAAGTAGTATACAACAGAAGTGATGGTATGTTATACGTGATAATATGAAACTGGGTAGGGATAGAAGTTAAGATTCCAAAGTGGGATTAATAAGACTTGGTAATTGATTGATTTTTAGATGGAAGGGAAGACACTGGTTTTGAATTTGACAAAATGGCTATATCATTAACAGATGTAACAATATTGGGAAGGGTGATTTTTTGTTTTTGTTATGGGAGATGAATAGAAAAAGATAGGAATTTATTTTTATGTTGAGAGTCTGGATAAGCAATATTAGGAGCAATGGTTGGTATTCATAGAAATGAAGTAGACTGTCTCATGAAAAAGTGAGTTTTCTGTCTGTATGATTCCTAACTGAGGATGTTGAAGATTGGACTTATTATAATAATATAGCATTTACAATCACTTCCAAGTAAGTGACTTGATTTCTACTAATTGTTTAACACATTCAAAAGAAGGAATACTGAAGCAAATAGTGGCAACAGTCATAATCTCTCCTACCATAGATTTCTTAACAGTTTTCTCCTTGTTTCTTACTTATTGCCTCAGATGAATTATGATCTTCATTGGAGCATATCTAGTTTAATAGACAGGCTGGCTATAGGATCAGGGGACTCATGGTCATACTTATCTCTCAACTTTGAAAATACTTCAGCTCCACTTTTACTTGAATCTACGCTGTTTAATATTGGGCATCTCACAAAATACTCAGAAAAAAAAAAAACAGAGAAAACCAAAAGATGACTTAGAAAACTGTCAAACTTGGTGTCTTCTTTCTATTAGAAATGATTTTATGCCCTGTAAGTATTTCCTATATTGCACCGTACACTTAAATCCTATTTTTCCTTAATTTTTTTTAAATAAAATAAGTTGCCATCAATTCCATGTTTCTAAAAAAGTTCTTTTTTTTCTTTAACATAGTCATGAGGCAAACTGGCTTTTTTTTTTTTTTTTTTTTAGAAAACAAAATAGAAATGTAGAACGAGGAAGTTGGACAATTGGTAAAAATTTCCTTTTAGATCATAAACAAAAATAGCAAACCCTAAGTATTTTCTATTCAGCATCACTAAATTTCCTTGTTAATAGTTAAAAATATTTTTAATAATACATTGTAAAATTCTATGAACATTTAAAAGGCATTTGGAAAAGTTAGCATGCTTCTCTATTGTTTCATTCATTGTAAGCCGAATCTTGATATTCAATAGGATTTCTGCAATACAGTAAACAAGGAAGTGGGACAATGTAAAGAAAACAGGTCCACCAGATATTCTTGACTCTTTCTCCTTTCCTTCACCCCATGCCTTAGATTTGCTGAGTACTTTTTTCTTTCAAGTCAGGAAAAAAATCATCTACTTGCATGATTTGGTAGATAACTGCCCTAGGGATTTACTGTTAACTTTCCCTACATCCAGCTGAATATTTTAATGAAAAAAATAGAGCCTTTCTTTAAAAATATTTGTTTTGGCAAGTGCAAAAGGATTAGCAAAAGCATTAATTTATTTAGCGATTTTCTAAAACTGTGCAACAGAGATTTTCATCTTTGGAAATACAATGAACATGTTAAGGTTTTCTTGCTATCTGAGAATGTCAAAAAGACCAAGCTGTGCAATATTCACTCATCAACTGAGGAAAGCAGGGGAATTCCCAGTCAGCCATTTCTAACCATATTGCATCTGACTAAAGGAGCTATTTGATTTTTTCAAATTCTGTTTATATAAGTATATGCAAGCCAAGACAGTATTGTAGGTCAATTAGCTTCATAATTTTTCTTTCATGATGATGTTTTTTCCCTCTGTCCCTCACTCCAATCTCTTTTCTTTTGTTGACAGTTTATTTTACGATAAACTATTGTAATCTAGAAGATATTATCTTTCAGGATAAAGGCAGAATGCCAAATAAGGAGACAGAATTTGGCAGTATTCTTGATTTTCTTCAAGACAATGAGCATACTTTTTCCTTTATCCTCTTAGAAATGAGAAATGAATCTCACCAGCTTTTATGGAACAAATTTAGCTCAGCCTTCAGTGAACAAAGTGTTCTTTTTCTATAGCTCAGGGAGAAGATTCTCAAGCATTCATTGTACAAGATTGCTTTAAAAATATTTTGCTATTTCTCTTGATATAACTTGTACAGCATACCAATGTAATTTAATAATAAAATTCCAGTTTCGTGTTGCAAATCTGGTTGCCTTAGTTTAAAATTATATGTTGAAAATTAAGCATTTGGTTGCTAAGGAAAAAAGAGAATTCTATCTTGGAATTGTTCAACTATACAGGCTTGGTGTGTTTCCCACTCAGATTTTCATTCCAGAAAGTTGGCTGGAAAGCCATTCTTCCTTTACTCATGATATTACACAATGTAATGAAAATTTAAAATAATTTTGGTTTTCACTGATCTCTTATGAATTAGTCACAATTTCTCTCTTATTCTCTGGAAAAAACAAAAATAGTTTTCAAAGGACTTTTATAAAGAAAGAAAGGTGATTTGGGATTGACTAATAGAGATAAGAAAAAGAGTGTAAAAATTTTCCTTTTTAAAAAACAGTTGGCTGTAAAGAAAATTCAGAAAGACTAGATTTGCCTTGTGTAGATAAAGACTATATATTATTCTAAAATCTATGTAATACAGATTTAGGAAGCACTAGTAGGTATTAAAACTTAGTCATTGGTTGGCTATTTTGTATTTGAATTTTGAGTTTTTAAAATAACATTCAATTAATTTCATGTTAGATTTTATTGGTAGATTAAAGAACAATTTTTTAAAAGGAAGAAATGGTATCTCTTAATTTGGAAACATATGTTAATCACTATCTTAACTAGTCCATGAGAGCTTAATGATTACTCTGAAGATGCTTTTGAAAAGAAATTATTGCTAGTTATTGCTTAAATTTTATTCACAAGGTCCAGAGATCCCATAACTGAGATGCGTTGGGAAGTCATGGTGGTGACTAACGGAGATGTCAGTTTGTACCACAAAGTATTTATTAAAGTATTATTAGTCATCGAACAACCCGGATGTGGGTTTTCAAGTGACTGTTTTCCCAGCACTATTATACTTCACCCTTCTGGTAACCTGAAGCAACCTCAGATTTATTGCCTCTGATGGGTGAGCTTTTTAAGCCCAGACTGAAGATTTCTTGCAAGGGGAGATTTGCTTTGTTTTGAGTCTCTAGGCTCTTGACCAGCTCTCCTAAAGGCACAAATGCACATCCTTCATCACAAAAGAGACCAAACACAAGAATGTAGAAGGATTAGGGCTAAGTTTTCAGCCTGACACAGTGCAAGGTCATGAGCTCTGGGTGTCAGATCTTGTCCTGCCACCTACAAGTGTGTGACTCTGGAACAGTCTCCTCTCCTTATCTCAGTCTCAGTATCATCTGTAAAGTGAGATTTTATGGGGGATTTAAGATATGAATTTATGCTACATAATTAGAGTTTACAAAAATTATTTTGGATTGTGGGTATGTTAGACATTAGAATGTGCTCTTACAAACTCTGCTTCGTATGAGAGAGAAATGTTAGAACAATTATATATGAAAAGTTAGGTGAAGGTATATTAACATTTGGCATCAGTTCATTTATGGTGGGAACTAGAATTATAATTGCCTCGCTCTTGTCAGAACATGAGGCTTTATGAAGAAAGCGATAATTTTAGTATTCTTAGCTCATTATTAATGACATCCCTTCCAGCAATACCATCTACTGCTTAGCTTTTTTCTAGAGCCAAATTTTGAGAATGTGCAAAACCACCAACTCTCTTCTCAATTACTTAGAATCTAGATACTCTTTCCTAAGGTAAATAGTCTGTCTTTTCTCTATGGAAGTTTTTGGGATTTTTTATCTCCCTACCTTTGGTGGCCTGAAATTTCACTGAGGTAGTATAGGTATGGGGCTCTGTCCTCCCTCACTCTCCTAATTCATCGTAGGGAGCCCTTTTATTTAAAGTCTAGTGTCTCTCTAGCTACAAGAAATTTTATTTTATTATTTATTATCTCATGTAATGACTTCCATTCCATCTTTCTGAAGCTTACATGAGAGGTATTTGAAATCATCTGCACCTCCTTTCCATGTTACTTAAGTTTTTTTTTAACTTTTTTCATTTTATGAATTTTTTTGCACTGCATTCTGGGAGAATTCCTCAGTTTAGTTTTTTTTGGATCTGAAGTTCCTCTTTAGCTATATCTATTCTGGAATTCATTTCCTCCATTAATATTAAATCCACCCCCTTTTAAATCCTGATTGTAAAGGACTGACTTAATTATAACACCTTAGTTCATAGCACAATGTTATCATTTGTCCATGTAAGAGGCTTTTTTTCACTCACTTATTTTTTTAAAAGTTCATTCCTGATTTGCATTTTCATTCTCCCATCATTGTTTCCGTTTAAGATGTTTGATATACATGTTTAAATCTGTTTATTTCTTGTGTGCCTAAAGATGTTTTTTTGTCTTCTGTGCACGCTTTTTCCTAACCTAATAAATATATGACATTGTGCTATACAGCATAGTTTTAAAAAATTTTGACAGTAATAATTTTAAGTCACAAGAACTCTAATTGTTTCTTTTTTATAGCAGTCATATTTTTGCTAATGTTGTATCTTATCAAATCTCTTCCAATATATTAGTTATACTTATTTTAAGGTCTTATTCTGTTGCCTCTATTAATTTTCTGTGGGGTTTAGTTGCTCTATTATTTGAATCAGTTGGTCCTTTCTAATTGTGTAAGTTTTCCTCAAACATTTGGTGAAAATTGTTTGTTCTTATTGTTGAGAGATCTGTTTCTTTGACCAAATGAGAATCCCTGTTTAATTGTCGTTAATGCATGTTCTCCTTCTGGTGACAAAGGAGAAGAACAGTGGAATGTGTGGCTGGTGTATTAGTTTGCTAGGGCTGCCCTAACAAAATACCCTAAACTGAGTGGCTTTAAACAATAGAAATATATTCTGTCACAGTTTTGGAGGCTACATGTTCCAAATCAAGGTGTTGGCAAGGCCAGGCAATCTCTGTAGCCTTTAGGAGAGGATCCTTCTTTGCTTTTTCCAGCTTCTGGAAGCCTCAGGCATTGTTTGGCTCCAATCTCTGCCTCTGGCTTTCCATGGTCAACTTCCCTCTGTGTCTGTGTGCCTCTGTCTTCATGTGTTTTTTTCCTCTGTATGTCTCTCTCCTCTTCTTATAAGGACACCAGTCATATTGGATTAAAGGCCTTCTTTGCTCCATCTTAACTAATTACATTAGCAATGACCTATTTTAAATAAGGTTACATTCTGGAATACTAGGGGTTAGAATGTCAATATATCTTTTTGAGGGATACAGTTAATCTATTGCAGTGAGTTAGTAGCTTGCCCACTGAGTAAAAGTGGGCTTCCCATCCTTTCCTTGTACAATGTCCTGCTTCCAAGTCCTGGAAGCTGCTCTGGGAGTCTTTGATTCCAGAACTCCCACTCTAGAAACTTTTAGATGACATTTTGTCCTGGTGGCAAATGCTCGAGTCAGGATGACCTTTTCTTTCTGTTCTCAGCTATCACTATAAAAATCTTGCTGAACTCTGCTTTTTAGGCCTGAGCACTGAAGCCAGGAGCCTTTCCCAAAGCGTTTTATTTTTGTTTATAAATAAAACCTACAGGCAGCTGTTCAGATCTTTAGGTGAAAGGGTCACCGGCCAGATCTTCCTACTGCTCCTTAAATGACTCATTCAATGACTTCTCCAGGACCAATTAGGTTTGGTTAGCTTGGAGCATAAAACTCATACGTATAGCTTTTATTTGGATTCTGTGTTGCAGTTTTTCCTACTTGTTTATCTGTTGATCTGATCTTGTCTGCTTTCTCCCAATATATATATATATATATTTAATGTGGAATGCCTCACATATTTGCGTGTCATCCTTAAACAGAAGCCATGCTAATCTTCTTTATATCGTTCCAATTTTAGTATATATGCTGCTTAAATGAGCACAAAATACTTTTTGTGTACTGAAAATTTCTCAGGTTTCCTGGTCCACCAATGCTACCTTCTACTGTTTTTCAGTCTGTTATGAATCCTTCTTTGGGCATAGCCTACTCTAATTTCAGTGGCATTTAGGTGGGAAGGAAATGGATGTATGTGTAACCCTGTCATACGTATAAAGGTGTCAGTTTAAATTAAGGGTTATCAAGCTTTTTCTGCAAAGGTAGAAAATATTACAGGCTTTGTGGGTGATAAAGTCTCTTTTGCAGCTATTCAAAAATATTTTTAGTGCAAAAGGAGCCATAGACAATATGTAAATGGATGTAATAAGCTAGAAATCAGGTGAAAGTTTAAGTCTAGCAATAAAATATAAATTTTGGACCCATCAACATAGTTTTGATGTTTTATCTTTAAGTCCCTAAGTCTCAAGGAGATCACCTACATTGTGGGTGTAGATAGAGACGAGAAGGGGGTCAAGGAGTTAAACTTATTAAGATGATGGGAAAAGAAAGAGGAGCCATCAAAAGAAACAAAAGGCATGTAGGAGAATATTATTTCCCAGAAGTAATCAAACTTGTCAAATGTTACTGGGTGAGCAAGTAAGGTGAGTACTGAAACTTAATCGCTTGATCTAGTCAAGAGAGGATGCAGTGGAATGGTGAAGGAGAAAGCTGTTCAGAATAGAAGAGAGAAAATGGATGAAGAAGGCACAAGGATGTGAACACAGTCAACTGTCTGCAGGGCTTTCCGCTTCTGGCAATGCTTGCCTAAGCTATATGTGCCACTCCTGAGAAAAACTGGAACAGAAAGACTCAAAAACTCCCTGCCTGAAGGTTTTAGCTAACAAAATGATAAAGAATAGTAAGTTTTGGAAGATGAAGGAAACCCATAGAGGTTAACCAGCACTGAGGTCTACTTTTTCATTAGGAGAAGAGGTAGTTGAGAGGTTGAGAAACTGAACAGCACTTTTAACAACCTTGAGAGACTAACAGGACAACATTTGTAATCCAGAGTATGTTCAGGGGAGAGTCAGATAGTCGCTCTCCACCAGAGTTAGGGTTGGAATCCTAAAAAACTAACTCTTAGAAATTTCTCTTCTTTCATCAGAAACAGTGGAACTTCTTACAAAGTTCTGGTAGAAAATGACTGCCAATCTAGATTTCTAAACATCAAAAATATATCCTTTCATAATGAA
This sequence comes from Macroglossus sobrinus, assembly GCA_004027375.1. Lineage (NCBI taxonomy): Eukaryota > Metazoa > Chordata > Mammalia > Chiroptera > Pteropodidae > Macroglossus > Macroglossus sobrinus. The sequence continues at coordinate 1,476,006 of PVKZ01000097.1, read as the reverse complement.
GTTGAAATTAAGACATTTTCACACCAGAAACTTGTGAAAAAATTTTTTTTCCAGCAGGCATGAACTCAAAGGAACACTAAAGATTATTTTTTTCAGGTAGTGGAAAATGAAATCAAATGGAAGCAGGAAAAAACAAAGAGTAACGAAAAGGGTAAATGTGTATAAATCTAAATAATTGTATAAAACAGTAGTTATAATTCATGTTATATCTTAATGTATATAGAATTAAAATACATGGCAACAATGTCAAGAAAGTGTTAAGGGAAGTTAAAAAGGTCTAAGTTTCTTACATTGTATAAGAGGAGGAAAAAGTGTCAATTAATATCAGACTTTGCTAAGTCAATGATGATGTAATCTCTAGAATAACTTCTGAAGCAGTAAAAAATCTATAACTTATAGAGAAAGAAACTGGAATGGTAAATAATCTCAATCAATTTTAAAGAGGCAATATAATAAATAAATAATGAATATAAAACTGGCAGGAAAATATAAAGCAAACAGTAAGATAGAATAAAATCCAAATATGTCAAAAACTAAATTTAATATACATGGTCTAAATGCTGTCATTAAAAGCAAAGATTGCATGGTGAGCACACACACACAATGCAATACACACACACACACACACACACAATTGTACATCTGAAACTTACTGGATTTCGTTAACCAATATTACTATAATAAAAATAAATCAATTAAAAATTAAAAAAAATTAACAGCAAAGATGGCCTGAGTTAAAAAACAACAACTATATGTTCTTTCAAAAGACAAACCTAAAAATATAAGAAAAAAGAAAGATTGAAAGCAATAGAAGGGGAAAATATATGCCATGCAAATACTAACTGAAAGAAAGCTGAATAGATGAATATCAAAGTAGGCAATATTTTGAGAAATTTTGTTTTAAAGGTTTGAAGAGAAATAGGCCAATAATTAGAGGGGAACATTAGCTCAAATTATTTTGATTTATTTTTTAATATTTGTATACTAATGAGAAAAATACAACACAAGAGGGGTAAATTAATGACACAGAAGAGATGCATACAATTTAAGAGCAAAGCTCTTTGAGTAGAAAAGTAATAGGATTCAGTGCTGGCCTTAGAGGTGGAGATAGCTTTTGTTGTTGTTGTTGTTGTTGTTGTTGTTGTTGTTGTTGTTGTTATAATAAGCAGAGGATAAGGGTACCAGATGCATGTACATTAATTGATAGATTTGTTGTTGAGAAGATGAGACAGTTCTCTTTTTATTACATCTATTTCCTGAGGAAATTTTACTAGTTGAGTGTAGGAGGGTTTACTACTGCTTTGCACAGGGGGAAGATAAATATAGCAGTTTTAACAAGAGGAAAAACAAACTTACTGTGGAAATAAACAAAGGTTAGCCAGTGCTGAGAGTTCACTTAACATTTGTGATCATAAATTTAAAGTGGAGCTGGTCAGTGTGGTAGTTGTATGTTTTTTTCCAGCCAAATCCATCTTTTTCAATGAGGATGTAGAATAGGTGAAGAGTTGAATCTGTGCTCAGGTGAAGCGAGATATGAAGTGGGCATAGTAGCTCTTTATAAATGCTACACTTCCCAGACCAAAGGAGACCTTCATCTCCCCTTTGTCCTCTTTCATATGTGTTGGTAGTGAGGTAGTGAGTGTTTGTAGCTCCAGTTCCTCTGAAAAGCACCTCTCAGCATAACCTGTGTGACTCCACAGCTGGTTATTCTCTGGAATTAGAATGAAGACCATTTAGCACTTTTGGTTCTCAATTGTGGGCCTAGTTGCCAAATTTGAGAAAATAAGAAGGAACCCACTTTGAAGTTTACAGCTTCATCATATCTGTCTGCAGAAACAGAACACGTGGATACACTTAGATTCTGTCCTGTGGGATTCCAGCTCTGGGGCCTGGGAAGATGTCATTCATTTTCTCTGTGTGTTATATCAGTGTCCCTCCTTATGTTATCAATATTTCTCCCCTGTTAGCGACTTTAAGTGGGTTTCTGTGCCTTTTGAATAAGCAATCCCTGACATAAAGATCAGTTTCCTCATCTGTATATGAGGAGGAGTTTTTAAACTATGTCATAGGGGCTTGTGGACAGGATGTAAGAAGTAACAAAAAGGCACAGCTCCTGGTCCCCCTAGCCCACTTTAACTTTTACTCCTATGCTGGACTTTTGTTAGGGATTTTGCTCAAAAGGGTCATATTTAAAAAAATGAATATAAAACTCTTTTAGTTCTTACACTCTATAATTCCACTGCATAAATCCATTAATATTTATCTTCAGTGATAGTAGAACTTCAAGTTACAAGATGAGACTAGGGCTAAAATAATTTCCCAGGTCGTGCATTGAGGCACTTGTCAATCACTGTGGCATGGTCATCATAACCCTCAAGCTTAGCTCCATGGTTCTGAGTCTCAGATCTTGTCCAGTCAGTCACTCCTTGGTGCAGCCGATATGCAGGAGTGGGTCTTGGTCCTAAGAAGATCAACAGCTTCCTCACCACTACAATTTTGGCACCTATGTTTCTTTCCTTTCTTCTCTCTTTTCAGTGTTGTTTAGAAATACAGACATTTTGCTGAGGGAGCCTCATTGCAGTGGGTCATGCCTCTGGGCAAGGGATTAGCAAATTCATCAGTTCAATAATTTTGTAGCTGCATGAATTGGCAATTCGTTCTTGGCACAGTTGGGTATCCATTAATAATTCTAGGAATGTCACATACTCACTAGCAATAAATATGAGCCCTGACCAGCTGAAGAAGTAGAATCAGATGAGAAGGGAAGATACTAAACTTTAGCCTCAGGTCATGTGTAATGGTCACAAGTCAGTAATTTATTCAATTATAAGATTCTTTCAACAAATGAGAGATCAAATAATTTATTGCTTCTTCAAAGGGCATCTTGAAAACACCTGGAAAAAAATAGTGTGCAGAAAGACTTCTAATTAACTAAGTAAATTTTAACATTAAATCCCAACTAGAATTCTAATTAACATTTTTACTTTGAAGACCAATTTTAGAAAAAAAGAGCTACTATATCTTGTTCATTTTCTTGGAAGAAAATTCCAGACTTAATATTACCAATATTAAGTTATATATTTTTGTTATTAATTAGTATGTTTAGTTTTACAGATCCCATGCTTAATAGGCCATAGTTTCTTACAGCCTTCCTCAGACACGAGGTTTACAGCCTGAAAATCAGATGAGAATCATAAATTTCTTTTCATTGTCTTAAAATAATATTAAATGTAACTCATTATTAAAATAGTAAAAGGACATAATTTTCACAATTTTTTTTAAATGAAAGATTATAAGATCCCTACTGAGCAAGTATTTAAAGAAAATAAACCTCAGGCAGACTGCATTTTGGGTAGGAAAGGAAGCTCTGTTTGGGGAAATGAGGCATTGGATTCTTGGCCAGCAGCTGTTTTAGATGCTCTTCTTTGTCTTCCAGGGACACCCTGAGTGACTGTCCTCCACAACTGTGTTAATTATCTCAGAAGTTTTGTAAACAAATACCTTCCTTTTTCTTCTCACTGATGCAAACTGTTTGTCTTTCATAGTTAGTTACATTTGTGTATGCTAAGACTAAAAAACCAGGTAGCATCCCTTAGCAACTGATTATTGTAAACAGCATACAACATACAGAACACACACTCTGCTTTTGTTTTAGTTAAAAAATCTGCTTCTCCTGTAGAATTTCCCACTCTGTGTAATAGCATCATTCATTAGATCATCCAAGTAACAATCCTAGAAGTCCATCTTAAATGCCTACCTCTCTCTTACTCCTCATATTCTATTGGTCATGATTTCCTGGAAATTCTATCTTCTACCAAATTTCATTAGCTTCTTTTAATCCATCCCTTCTGTAAAGAGCTTATTGTCTCTATTCTGGGGTATTTCAGTTATCTCCTTAGATTCCAGTCTTTCAAATTCCTTTCACTCATTGGCCCCCATCATTAAATTCATCTATTAGATAATATACAGATTCATTTTTCTAAAATGGAAAGCTGATTATGTTAATCTCCCGTTTTAAGTTTTTTTTTTCAGTGTCTTCCCCACTCTGTGAAGGACAAAGCCCAAACTTAGTTTCATGTCATACAATGACTTTGTTGATCTATCCTGTTGTCCCCACCAATTTGGTATTTTTTTTCTCATTCTTTATTCCAGGATGTTAGTACTTCCAACACATCTCACCCCATCATTTTATACCTCATATTGCTCACTATGCTGTCTTCCCATTCTACCTGACTCATACTTTAATTCTCAGATGAACTCATTCCTCTTTTTTTCTTTTTTTTTGGGATCAACCTCACAGCTTTCTGACTTTGCTCTTCTAAACAGAACTGTTTTTTTCCTTAGTGATACCAGTAAGCCTAGAGTCCATTGCTATACTAAGATTGTCTTTCCCTGAAACTGTGGGGAAGTCCCTAGCAGGGACTAGGCCATTTTTATCTTGATATATCCTGGCATTTACATCTTGATATGGTTAGCACTGGGTCTGGTACATGGGAAGTGCTCTATAAATGTTCATTGAGTTAGTAAAACAAAACTTTAGCTTATACCAGAATATATTTGTTGTTTTTAAGATTTTTGTTTTCTTCTGCTTATAAAAATGTTATCTTACCATTGTAAAAATTTTAGAAAAGATAAAAACAGTGGATAATAAAGACAGGACTCCAATAACCAAGCCAGAACTCAGCTGTTGTCCCTGACAGTTTTACTGAAGTGCCACTTCAGCCTGGCATCCGGTTCCCAAGTTGCAGAGTCTATGATGTGTTGGTGCCAGAAAGGTTGAAACTTGATTTCTCCCTCTCAGTACTGGAGGTGCTGACACTTTGCCATCTTGCAATGCAGTTGAGAATGCATGTTCTCCACTGCTGCATCTCAGAGCTGGTCGATTATGGTATATGTGTCATGCTTAGTTAATTGGTCCCATAGTTATGGCCCCTTGCTGAATCTAGTTTGCAGTTCTAGACTCTAGATGCCTTTCTCTTAAGGGTACTACCGTCTGCTTTGTTTGCAGTCATGCTAGTCTCAACTCTTTTCCTATGTGTAGACATGTCTCTGTGTGTCTAAATCCCAGTGGTCCACAGTGTTCAAATTTATACTCCAGAAATCCCAGTAGTCCACAGAATTCAAATTTATACTCCCATGTAATAGTGAATAATTATCCTTTGTAATAGAACAACAAAAAACTGAATTCCATTCATGAATATATTGTTTTTCCTAATTTGTACCATTAGCATTAGCTCTACTGTCTTTAATCATAATACAATTTTTACCCATATAAAAGGTTTGTAGTTAGTTTTGCTAATTTCGAAAGACCTCTTAAGAATGTTGTGTTAAAGAGTCCTGATCGATGTATAGTTTGTTCTTTGGGGAATTGGTTCAGGGTCTGCTTTTGCTAATGTATTAAGTTCAAATGAGTTGTACATATTTGGAGAAAATTAAGTTGACTTTTTCTCTTGGATAGCTTTGAGTTTTATTTTGCTTGGATGTATTCTGTTGCTTTACTTGCATAGACACAATCGGTATTTTTTTGAGATAGGTGTTCCAAAGTTCTTTAACAACAACCATAAGCACTGGATATACTTGTGTGGTAGATTCAGATAATATACTTTTTCATGGCTCATGACACCTTTTTTTAATGAGTGGCAAGTACTGGTATTTCAAGGCCATTTATTATTTATAATGCTATGTGCAGTCTGACAAATGAGATTTGATTATTCAGCTTTACTGAACATAGAGAATGTGCTAAGATTATTTCATTTCTTGCTTTGAATCAAATCTGCAAGGAAATACACACATTTCAAATTCATTTCTCAGAAACAAAGACATATATTAAGATATTCAGTGATCATTTTATTAAATGAATACAAATTTGAAATGTTTATGAGAAAATATATCAAAATTGAACGAAAATGTTGTAAAAGCAATTCTACAACTGGGAAGATATCTCAGTTTTATTAATTTTGGTGGCATCTTCCCAACCATGTCTAATCTTCAGTATCTTCTTCCTTAAGCATGGCAGGAATAGTATGCATTTACATACCAGGACAACAATTGGAAGGAAAACAGCCATCATAAAAGTTGGAGGTGTATACCATACAAATTGTTTTATATCTACCCATTTATTCCAGGCAAAAATCAATGCATGTATTGTGCCCAGTAGAAGGGAAACAATTCCTAGTTTGCTCTGCAAAAGAAAAAAAATTATCGTGGTGAAGATTGGTTCAATAAGTTTATTCCATCTTACTTCATCTGGATCTGTTCTGTTGCTTGGAAATTCTTTCATTCACCTGTAATTGTTTTGCTATTACATTTCCCAACAATGTTCACTCACATCTTTCCATTCTTTTTACATGTCTCCACTCACCCTACTTTTGGATAATGCCTTTGTCTCCAAGCTGTTTAAGCTGAGAAAATTCAAAACCATTCTCTTTTCAATCTCGGCTAATCAATAATACTGTCTTCTCTTCCTCCACACTTGGTTTTCTCTTATGACATTTATTTCATGCTGCTTTGTCTCTTGTGTTTTTGCCTTAATTCTGTCTATGAAGACACATCTAAAATCAGGAACTCTGTCTTACTCATCACAGGGTCTCTAAAGAATCAACACAAGGATTTGTGCATTTTAGGTGCTCAATAAGTTTTGGTGGGTTGACTGAAGATTAGTGCAAAAATCAACTCAACTTCAGTGATCTTTATTAATTGTGAAGGCAACTAAAATAAGTGACTGATTTTGGTACATGAATACTAAAATGAATGAGCTTGGCTTATGTAAAAAACCCAAACGTTACGATAAAGTGGAAAATACAAACAATTATTTCAATGTTTGAACAAAACATAGAGATATGGAGATGTAAAGAAAAATTTCAGCTTGCACTGAGATCCTTGGCACTCTCCAGATAAAGTGCTTAAAATTAGTTGTTCGCCTAAGCAATTTTATGGCATCCTGACAATAGCTCTTCTGGATAACTTTTTACTTCTATTCACTTTACTGGAAATGGTCATTAGCTTGCCAGAATGAATCCTACTCACAATTATTCAGCAGTAAGTACTCTTAAGCCACAGTGAATACAATAAAAAAATTTATATTTTCAGTTATAAATCTCCATGTAAATCAGAGAGTAATCAGTCATTGGATTATAAATGAAAAGTTTCTAGGTTACTAATTAAAAAACACATGTGACTGGTTGGAGATTAATTTTACCAAATGTGCATTATACATTTATTCTTGGCTTGGTGTTATACACATAGTGGAATGGGTTCAGTTGTCAAGATGCAGTTCTTGAATTCCTCACTAAATCTGAAAAGTGGTGTTTAGCTTATGTGTGACAGGCAGAACAATATAAGAAGAAAGTTATTTAATGAGGAACAGAGAACTCCAATATCAGGCTGAAACTAGCAAACGAGTGAAAATTGCACTTGGAAAATGTGGCACCATCTCTAAGCCATATTTGAATAATTCAGATGGGGACATACTTTTCAGCTTACTCAGATGTCCTGAAAAAGTGTCTGTAGGAGTACACGTATGGACATGCAGAAAGGATAGTGGGGAATGTCTGACTTTGTGAGAATTTCTATAGTTTTAGCTTTTATGGGAATAAAAGCTGAAGCTATGTAATTTAAAAAAATCTTGGCAGTGCTTACGACTCAATTAAATTTAGTCCTTTGAATCTTGTCCAATGTGGATCCCCTTGTGAATTCTGGTACACCACTCTTTTTAGGATTTAATCTATCACTAGCAGATTAACTTCAGTAAATCTCAGATAGTTTTCATTCCAAGAATATTGAGAAACTTCGAGAAAGCTCCATAAAATGTAACTTGAAAAAAGGAGACTGTAAAATTATATATTGAATACTTGTGGTAGATAAAATACCACATTTCAAGAAGAGATTTTTTTTTTTTTTTGTGGATAGTACAAAGCTGCATATTTAAAAGATGAATAATGAATCAGGGGTAAAAAGTTTTTATTTTTTAAAAACTAAGAAGCCATAAATATTGAATTTCTAAAATGTCATATTTATAGTTATTAGATGGACAGCAAGTTTCAAATGTTTAGAAATAATATTTTTCTTTGTGTAATGCTTTGTATTTTTGTCTAGAAAACACATCTATTTAGCAGTAATAGGAAAAAATTATAGGAGAGCACATTATTAATTGGAACAAGTTTGCTATTAAAAAACCATTTGCTAATTTTTATGGGGAAAAGTCAATATACTTCATGATATTATAAGCACAAAAATATTTACTTGAGAGAAGTTATTTTATGTATCATTTACCTGTATATAATGAAATTCTCTCCATGTCAAAGAGTCGCTCACAGATGGAATAGATGTCACAGCCAACAGAGCCAATATTGCAAGTGCCACAATTCCCAGAGACACATAAATTTCCATTCTCCAAACGTCATGTTCAATCCAGGCATCTTCTTTATTTTGTTGGACCTGCCAGAGGGTGAAAAGAGGACAGAAAGAATGTAAACAATACTTGTTCCTACATCTGAACCTCCTTCTATACTGGCTCTGGCTACTATGGAGGGCCTGATCACTGGGGGCCTCCACAAATTATGACTTTGCTTTTGTACATCTCTAAAAGAAATAACATAGGAGTAATTAATCATTTTCATTGAATGCAACACTGATATGTTTTATTTATATAATCATTACTTGGTTAGAGTTATAATGCACATGAGCATGTGGCAAATAAGTAGAAAACAAAAAAAATTAACATTAAAAAGTAATCTTATGAGGGTTGTAGAAAATTGACATATGGCCCTGTCCAGGAACAAAATACTTGTTTATACTGTTAAAGCTGTAGTTTACTATTTTCAGCTTAAAATAAATTCTTCAACATAAAACTATACAACCAAGCCCCAATGAAGAGTAATAACGAAGAATTTTTAAAGCAGATTATTGTCTCAACACAGGGTTTCAACAGGGGTTTGGGGTATTGATATTAAAATGACAAAGAGTTAATCTGCTAGTTGACTTTGTAGTTTAGTGATATTGTCAATATTGTCATCCTACCTGTTGATATGCCCAGTTTAGCAACTTGTATCTGTAGGATCGCCTCATTGGATAGGATAAACTATAAATTGCATGCAGTATAGCAAAAAAAAAACTGAGAAGCCCAAATTGCTTTCTTGTTAACATCCACCTATCCAACCAATGTGGAAACTTCTTATATTTTGTACCATTACGAAGCTGTACCACTGCTGCTATCACACCTGGCAAATAAACCAGTGCCAAGAGGGTGATGGAAACCATTGGCAAGACTTTGTTGATGACCAAGATTGGAATCTTATAAAAATACTGTTGATGGGAAGTTACAAAAGGCTGAACTACTTCCCTCAGAAATGTGTAAAGGAAAGTCAGAGATGATATGACGGCGGCGACTTTAACTGGCAAGCGCCACTTCGGAAAGAGTTTTTGTTTGTGGTGAAGCTCTCGGGGGCAATCAAAGTCATCAAAATGGGTTGGTTGGTGTAAAAGGACAGGTATTTTCAGCATGCTGGTTTCTCCTGAGTCCTTACTCTACAAAGGAAAGAAAGTAAACATCTTAAAATTAAAACAATGGGATTTCCTTAAACTAATTACATATTGTACTTATCAGTAAAAAAGGACATTCAGAACCTTACTTTTTGGAGACTGGTTAGCTGAAGAGACGGCATAGTCTATGTAGCACTAATCAAAGGTTCACTTAGCTATGTTGGGGTTCTCCATTAATTTCTGTTATCGTTTTTCTTTCGATAGAAGAAGTACATGCTTCAACTATCTGCACTAATGGTAGACCATTGTGTTTCTATCCTGGAGGCATAAAGGATGGAATAATGCAACTGGGATACTAAAACTGAAAAACTTAAATAAAACCTAGTAATCTTTGGTAAAAATAATAAAACATATAAATTGTAACAATTGTGTTTGCTTTTTAATGTTTTTATTGGTTACTGGGTAATTCTCTGCAAAGAACTGAAGAGTGAATTCATTAGTTCAAGTACAAAGAATCAGAAATAATAGTTATTATTTTAGATAAAAATATATAATTTCTGTTATGTAGTCTTATAATCTGATTTTACATTTCTAAAATATCTCATTTGTGTGAGTGAGTACTGATAGACTGATAGTCTATTAGAAGTACAAAGGCTTTTTAAGTAATTAAATCCCACAGGGATGATCTATTTCCTGAGAAAGTTATAGTTCTTTACCAGTTGCATTTCTAGGTACTCAAAATTCGAAAGAAGGTTACATTGAATATTTTGTCATTTCCCCAACTGACTGCTATACCAGCAAATTAAAAAAAAAAAATCTCAAAATGAGGAATTATATAAGAATGTTTCATATTGTTTTACTTTACTAACAAATTTACTTTGTCACCCAATATGTTATTCCTCATTTCTTATAGTTCTACATGTAAAACCATAACATTTCAATGCTTGACATGTTAGTGATTGCCTTGTTCACTCCCACATTTTATGCAGAATAACTTTATTTCACATAGTTCTCTATATTTTTGGGGGTGACTTCTCACCATTTGACTTTTAGTAATAAATCATGTTACAACCAATGCTTTTTCCAGTTACTCCATTTAGAAGGGAGCTGAGCATGATACAGCGTCTGCCATCTTTTCACATTAAAACAATCTAAGTACAATTAACTGAAATCAATTTTCTGGTTCAGGGTGAAGAATCATATAACAGCAAGTAAGACAGTTACCTTCAAAAATAAAAATTATTTTATGCACACTTATTTTATAGAGTATGTGCTTGTACTATTCTAATTATTTTTCTTATTAAAATAGTTAAGATAAAATAATTTGTTAAAATTGAAGTTAAGATCATTTAGAAAGGTAAAAAGAGTTTGAAACCAAAAAATTTCGCCACTTTTTCAGTTAAATAATGTAGTAAGAAACATTTAATCTTGAGGTGGGGCAAAAATGGAACCAGTGCCTCTTATTCCAAAATTGAACTTGTTTGGTTAAACAGTAAATCATCAATTAACTTGATCTTTACATAAGCGGCCATGGTGCCTATTAAAAAAAACAAACAAACAGATGCTTGTGAAACTACTGTTATATGGGCACTGATGATTCTTAAAACACTTAGACCCATATAATGTTAGTACTGAAAGGGCTTTGGAGATGATCTGGTCCAACTCTTTCATTTCATAGCTAGATCAAGACCAAGGATTTTTCAGTGACTCATTCAAGGTTATTCAGCTAAGTCCATGACAGTCAGACAAGGTACAATTGCTTTCCTATATAACATAGCCCTTCACCCATCACAATATCAGTGATAGGAATCACAATCAGCATACTGGGTTGAAAATAACTTTTACAACATTAGGAGATATAGAAAAGTATTTAAATTATGTTTATAATTTTTAATTAACTAATTATTATTTTACCAAATAATCATCGTCTTCTAGATTTCTCCTAGGCTTCATTTTCCAAAGTTCTTCTTGGTTTGTGATGTGTTGTCTATTTTCCATTAATTCTATAAAATAGTATATGGCTTCAGCCACCTATGAAAATAAAAATAATTACCTCCAAGTCTATGCTATTTATGATATTAATGTTTGATAGGGCAATAGGAAAAATTTACTCATATAGGGACTAGAGTGGCAGATAAAGTACAATTAAAATACAGATAGTGACTGATTTACACATTTAACCTCATATTATAATCTGTAGGAATCTCAAACCAGGGCCCTTTTGTCAATAATAACAGCTTTCCTTTGTCCAACTATTGGTAAAATATATGACCTAGGTATCCATATGGAATGCAAAAGGTAGGACTGTGGCCTTTTATTTTAGGGGAATTTACCTTCAGGGGCTCATTTAGAGGAAAGCCAACTCCCCTCAAAGGTAAATAGAATAATGTTATCAATGGAGGTTGTAACTAGCTGATATAGCTCAGGAAGTTGTATTTAACAGACTTTGGGGGTTGGCACTGGAATCTGAAATAATAAATAAATGAATTTATAGTAAAATGTATTCTGAGTTTCAGACAATGAACAGAATAGACACACTTGGTAAGGTGAACTTTGACAGTGGCAAAAAGGACTGAAAGGTTGTATTTTTAGAGAGTAATAGAGTAATAGGCTGGTTTTTGTTGGTAAGATATAAATTGTTGGTATATTTCCAGTGGGTTGTTGAGTTGCACGCTCTTCTGGTCAACCCCGTGGAAATTAATTTTGCCAAACTTCCTACCCAATAAAGAAATCTTTGCTTTAACACCCTTCACAGAATCTTATTCAAGCTTGGTGTGACATCTTTTAGGAAAGGAAAACATATAATGTCACAATATTATTCACTGTTTTTATTTGTTCTAAATTTATTTCCAGTGGAATATATCTCCAATCCGTACTTTATGAAATTCAACAAGAAAAGCAGATTAGATATTCAACAATTTGATTGAGAGAAAACATTCCAAGTGTTTCTGAATTTTAGAGCACCTGTAATACTTTATTTAATGGAAAGTTGTTTTCAGGAGTAGTTTAAAATACTTAAAACAATCTCCAAATTTTAAAGGTTTGATCACCACAAAGAAGAAAGGAGCCATCTTTACATAATGCCAATATTTGCTATTGTTGAGATGGTCTGAGAACATTTTCCATACATTCTATTTTGAAATTTCACAATATTCGTGCTGAGGATATTTGTTGTTTTTGTCTGCCCACATTCCTTCCCCTCTTATTAATGATATAAAATATTTCCTCCACGTGGAGAAAGGCCTCTCCTTTGGCCATAGAAGTGGGCATATGACTCAGTCTTTGCTCATCACAGTTCTCTATTTCCTTGATCACACAACCCTCATTGACCCAATTAGTCTTTCTCTGATACTTATATATGGAAGTGGTAGATAAAGAAGATACATCTTTAACATTTTAAGTGGGATAATAGAAGCCTATCATACTTTCTTCTAAATGTTGTAAGGAGAAAACTATCTTTAATAGAAGAATGCCAACACTCAGAAGCACAAGTAGGAAACAGGGAAAGACATGAAAGAGTCCTGGTGGCATATTCTAAATATTTAGAGTCCCTGAGACCAGATCCTTAATTTTTCAGTTGAATAAGCCAATACATTCTCTTTTGCACATAAGTTAGTTTGAATTGGGTTTATGTCACTGCCATTTGAGAGAGTTCTGAGAAAAGCATATGCCAATCAAGTATTTATGAACTCAACTGTATGACAGACATTGAGGACGAAGAGAGAAATGAGACTTCGTGCCCGCTCTGGAGGACCTTACAGTATTTTTCCTTAGCAAATATTATTCCTAATCATTTAGTGATTTAGTCTGCATCATAAATAGAGTAATTTTTTGGGGGGGGTGTATGTGTGTCAAGGAATAGAAGTTTTATCTACTGTAATCAAACACGAAATTCACACTATTTAGAAGATGTTTTAACTCTGTGAGTTGCAAGATAGCAAAAATGTTAACATGCAAATATATGCTTATTCAATATTAACTCATTAACTATAATGTGAACAACAATGCCAGGCAGTGGGAATACAAAGTTAAATGAGATGGAGCTCTCAAAAACCTCAAGGTCTAGGAGAGAAGGCAGACATTTCAACAACTAACTGCAAAGATGTGAAATGAATCCTAAAGGAAGACAAAGTTTTATAGATAGATGGTGATATGAAAATTGTGAGGGCTTTCTCCTAGGCCTGATCCTTGGGCATATAGCAAACTGGCAGTGTTTGCTGATTGAGGGCCACTTTGTACCGAATCTGGATGAAAATCCAGAGTGGCACTGGAGAGTTATCCAGACATTCATCTGTCTGGTAGGGAGACCAGGATGAAGAGCAAAGCCAAGCGAAAGCCCAGAGCAGTGAGGAGCTTGATGACTGTGTAGCCCAAATCAACTCTGTGCCCAGAAGCCAAGAAAATAAAACGCCAGTCAATAAATTGTTGGTTTCTATCAGTCATTAACCAAATATATAATTTAAAGTCTACCGTAAAATCTTCTCATGAAAAAAAGTCAACACAGGAAACAGCAGTGTTCAGATATTAGGAATTCCAGAATTTTACCCAAAGTTCTCTTTCATCCCTATTAAAAAGCAAAGCATATTCCTGATGTGACTGTTCCATTGTGCTGTACCAGCTCTGCTGACCTAATGTTCCTGCTAAATATTGACACAGCCCAACTGACTACTGTTTATATGAAGAGTTTAGAATATGAAGAAAATCAATGACAGGGATACATTGTGGATTATATTGCATTTGCAAACCTATGCTTTCAAGTGCACACTTGTGTCAACACATTTAACTATGTGAAGGTAGATATTTTTCTTTACTGGGCTGTTTTTTTAAACATTGCTTCTTCCCTATGCTTAACATTCTGTGCTAAATGAATGACCTTTTATTAAATGTTAGGATGTTGAGAGGAATGTTTATAGAAAAAGAACAGAGTAAGAAATTTGAAAATTTTACGTCTACAAACCTCTTCCAGTGGATTTGACCCATGACATGATAAATAAAGCCTTGATTAACTACTTGGAGGGAACTTGAACCCCAACCCAGATCCTGAAAGAGTAGGACTAATGTTCCAAGGACTTAAAATGAAAAATTCCTGTTACTTGAAAAACCTAAAGACAAGTTGCACGATTTTAAGTACTATGTACCAATCATTCATCAAGCGATGCAAACTCATGGCGATTTTGCCAAGGTGGCAAACTTGCCATCAGAACCCAACTTAAGGGCAAACTTAATAACCCATCATCATACCCCTTGAGGCCCCAGCGACAAGGCTTCCTTGTGAGTTGCTGGCTCCCAGGCCCTGGACCGGCTACAACGGAGCGCTGTGCTCCGCGGAGAGCTGGGCTGGAAGGCAGCGCGCCCTGGAGTTGCGCGTAAGGGGCGTATCGAGCGGCGCTGGCCGCGGAGCGCCGCCGGGTCCCGCGCGGGCTGGTAACCCGCTCCAGTCCTCCCGAGCCTGGAAGCCGGCGGCGCCTTTAGGGACACCCGGAGGTGGGGAGCAAGCGGCGAGCCGGAACGATTCAACGGACTCACCCACTTCTCGGCGTGACCTGACGGTAAGTTGCGGCCGCAGCGGTCGCCCCAAGGTGCCAGCCCCACGCGGCGCGCGAGCCCCTGGATCCCCAAGCCTGCTCTCCGCTGTAGACCCCGCCTCCTTGTCAATTGCCGGTTTAGCGCCACCTGTGGGTGCCTGGCGTCCCCACCGCTCCTGCCCGGAACGGACTGTTCTTTCAGGTCCCAGTGGCTGAATTTAGGACTTCCTCTGCGTTGAGACCTGGACGCTTTCGTCCCCTCCTCCTCCCCCCAAAAGCTGTCCTACGCCCGAGGTCGGCTACGCGCCCTCCCACTCCTCGCCTTTCTTTAATCTCCAAGTAACGAACAGTTGTGCAATTCTTTAGAGAAGTGGTTCTCAAATTTTAACGTGTATCACCGATTTGGGCCCCTCTTTCAGTTTCCAGTTCAGTAGGTCTGGGATGCGGCCGGAGATACTGCGTTTCAACTCAGAGGAATAAATCCTCCGTTCACATTCTTTCTTTATCTATACCCCTCATATTTTGAAGCACTCTCAGATCGCACTTTGAGACGGACTATTTTAAAGTGTAGCTAGTTCATTTAAAACTTCACAGTAACTCTGTAAAGTGTCTGTTATTCACAGTTGAGGAATCAGAATCTGAATCTCTGAGACTGACTTCCTCCTTAAATTGTCCAAACCTGGTACCCTAAGCCATACAAGCACCATCCCTTAGCTAAACTTCCTTTCTCGCCTCAGATATTAAAGCAAACTTCCCATACCCTAACCTAATCCAGCACTCCAACCTAAAGCAAAGTTACTGTCACTGAAAGTTTTAGGTTTCTTAAATATGAGAGGTATAGAGAAAGAGAGAATGTGAACGGAGAATTTACTCCTCTGTGTTGAAACCAGCCTTAAGATAGCGTGTCTGAGACCTGAATTACAACATCTGGGGATTTGGTGTACAACATTCCCAGAACTAGTCTGACTAGAAAACAGCAAAGGAAAGCCAAATGCTTGACAGCATTTCCCGTGATTGTCTCTTACTCAAATAGGGCACCTGGGGCTGCTTCTGTTTTTATGTTTTGTTTTGTTTTGTTTTGTTTTTTGTAGTCATTGACTTTCCACAAGGTAATGTTAAACAGTTTGAAGATTAAATTACTATGGACTGACGCCTTGTGGTAGGAATAGAATCTTACACTTTATTTCTAGTGAAACTGTAAAATAATCACTTAAAAAAGCTTAAAAAAATCTATGTGTAACATAGACTACAAAGAATTAAGACAAACTGTTAAATATATTTAAGCACTGTTGAATTTTTAAATGGTCATGGTCTTAAATAGTCAAACAAAGAAATGTGCTTTCATTTTTTAAGACGATAGAACAATGGTCATAGTTTTTCAAAATCTATTTTGCATAGAAGAGGGCACGAAAGTATTTATTTATATATTAATATAAATTGTCTAATTATAGCAAGCTCCACTTAAACCTGGTTTTCCTCTTCTAATTAAAACACTTAAAATCAAGCCCAAAATGTTTTGTTTTATAATTAGACCAACAATTTTATTTCTGCACTTCTTCTGAAAGTTTTTTTGGTCAATATTTTGTTGTGGTGAATAAATATAGTATATTCAAAGTAAAATGATTGAAAATGTGAGGTTGTTTACTAATTAGTTTGTAGGTATTATAAAGGCAACATACTATTGTATTAAAAATGGTATTAAAGAACTTTAATCGAGCTGTCACCAGTTAATATTATATATAAAATTTATGAAGTTTTTGTATAAAAATGACCTGTGATTTGGGTATGAGGTGAAGAAAAATAAATTTTTTATTTTTTGAGAAATACAAAGCCAAAGCATTTGAAAATGTTCTGAATCAGCCTCTACAGCCCTTACTTTTCAAAACCAGTTTGACTTGTGGAAAACAATGTTATGCTACTATAAATGATGAAAAGCAGATTGCTAGTTCGGATATGACTAGTAAGAACTGGAAGATTTTAAAATAGAAATTCAACTGTGAGCTACAGACAAATTTGGATCATTCAGAATAGTTTCTAATAAACAATAGTAAGAGAGCATATTAACAAAACAATTCCTTAATGTTAATTGAGGTCAAATACTAAACTAGTGATTTCATACTAACATATCGGGAGAATGTAATAATTCAGAATCCATGAGTACTTTTACCTGACCAACATGCAATCTAATCTTCCAACTTGATGGGGCTGCCACTTAAGAAGTAAATGGAGTATAATGAATGAATGGTGTGAGAGATAAAATTAAAATGATCATACTATGAAACACAATCACAATGAGCAATAGACAGCAAATTTTAAGAGGATGACCAGAACTCTATTTAGGCTTTCTCTTTTAGGAATCTAACTCCTAAGGGCACAGTGATTCAATAATGATCAATAATATTTCCAACAATTCCTCTGTAAGAATGGTCAGACTTATTTTAAGATGAGGCCAAAATTACCTAGAGTTCATAGAGAAATATTTTGTCAAAATGATTCTTTTAGCACAGACATGGTAAAATTTGACTAGCCTAATGTTTTGATTCTATTAGCCTCATATGATAAATTCTCTTCACTAGTTTAAGATCTACTGGTACAATAATGCTCAAAGTATGTGGTCAGTTCATCCCTAATGTTTATGTGTGAAAGTGTTTAGGGGGTAGAGAGAAGATCTACCCTTAGGAATTGAGGTTTTAAAAATTCTTCCATATATTTTTCCCAGCCCTAGCCCTTTATTAGCTCATTTCCCAATGTAGTTTATAGTCAACATCTGTTCTAAGTGAGTTTTAAGAATAGGTTCACAGATCCATCTGAGGTTCACAGATGCATCTCTGCCCAACTACTGCTTAATGATGCTCAAAATTCCATAGCAAAATATATTCCATTGTCTTAAAATCTGTTGTGATCTGTGAAAAAGGCTAAAGGTCCTGGAAATGGTACTGCATTAAACTCTACCAGTTATTTACATCCTACTATGAATGAATATTTCAGTAGTTTTATGAAAGTATGTTCTGGCAATGGGAACAAAATACTAGGATATTAAAGGTTAGTACTGGGAGGTAGTGAAGGGCTTATACCTTAGGGGAAAAAAAGGAGCATTTGGGCCAAGGGGACAGGTTTCACCACCTTCATAATATTACTTCAACTAGGTAATTTCTCATTCCCCACATCTCCATATCAAATAACACATGACCTTGCCATTTTTATTTTTGTATCTCTTGTAACTTAGAGATGGATAGAACGGACTCATTGTAAGCATTTGTGGAATATGATTTTTAGCACCAAGTCTCAGTAAAATTATATAGAACACATAAATGTGGAACCCATGAACGTCTAGACATCATGTACCCAAACAGTGGGCACACATCCTTTTATTATTTGTTTTACAGCACACTTTGTTTGTACACACAGACCCAGGGGAAGGCCTTGACAGTGAAAATCTAGCTCGATAAGCAGAGGGCAGGGGAAGAGTGAAGGAAGGTGCTGGCCAGTACACTCTGGTAATAAATAGTTTATTAAGGTAAACTTACCTACAAGGTGTGTCTGGGCAGCTGCGAGACAAATGAATTCTCACCTTGCTTGGCAGGCACCAAAGAATTATATAAAGAGTGTGGGCGGGGGTTGGAGAGACAGTCACAGATACTGTTATGTGAATATTACTGGGTACAGAAGATTGCATGCTTGACCAGGTTAGGAAAATGGCCTGTTCCAGGAATCAGCATTTAATGGGAGTCAGGAGCAGCGTACTGGTTCATGTAAAAAAGCACATCAATTAGGGTCAGACAGTTTTCAGAGTGTATTGGGGGAGGCAATCTCTCTGTGTTGGCCTAGGTCCAACTCACAGGTCAGGCAGTGGTCACATCTTGGAATGAATTTTCCTCCACAACCTTCCTTAGACTGTATTCTCCTCCTCCTCCTCCTCCTTTTTCTTCTCTTCTCCTTTTTCCTTCTTTTTTTTTTTTTTTTTTGTTACAGAAACATGTGGCCTTAGATGACTTGGGTTGTAGGAGACAAAGAACTGGTAGAGTAAGATCTAAAATTTTCAGTACTGAACTCTGCCTCATAAAGTCCTTGGCATAAAGAACCATGCTTACTAGTTCCTAGATTTGAGCTTCTAGAAGAAAGGATGGAAGAAAAGCTACTAACATTTATGAAATGCCTACTCTTGTCTGGGACATGTTTAATTCTTTCAACACCTTCGCCATGTATTTATTATCCTATGTTTATAGGTGAACTGAAACTTAGAAAGTTTAAGTAACTCGATCACATTTGTATGGTTTTTAGAAGTTAAGCAGGGACTTTAACCAAAGTCTTTTTGACTCTAGCACTGTTTCTTCTGTACTATACTGTCTCTCTGACCACAAATAATCAGCCAAGATTTCTCCAGGCTAAACCAGATTGGGGGATTCAAAAGAGTAATAGTTAAAAGAAACCATTCTATAATGCATTCAGTTTTCTCTCATTTGAAGTACCGGCTAAGCTACTATAACAAAGAAAACCAAAATAGGGTGTTTCAGGAAGATAACTTTATGCTCATGTAATAGTCCCACAGTGAGTATTCCATGTTGGTGGGGTCGTTCTGCTCCATGAGGATGGTCATTCAGGGACCTAAGCTCCTTCTATCTTGTGCTCTGCTGTATTCTAGGGCACTGTCCTTGGCATCATGATTAAAGAATGTCATAAGCACATCTATAATCTAGCTTGCAGAGAGAGAAAGAGTATAAGTCCAAAGCAATTTATTTTCATGTAAGAATTGAGGCAAATATTACACAATCACTTCCTCTTACATTTTATGGATGATAATTTACTCATATGGTAAGGTGGGGAAGGAGATATAGTCTCTGGTTGAGTGGCTAGCTTTTAAGTCTATTACTATGGAATAAAGGATAGGCAAAAAAATTAATCTATAAAACCTATTTATTTCCAAAATAAACAAAAAAATTATTTTAAAAAAGGGATAGCAAAGTTTGGTGAACAACTAGAAATTTCTACCACAGTCTGATCTCCAACTCTGATCTTTGTGTTCCTACCAAGCTTGGGGAACTATGATTTTTTTTTTTTCATTAGGCTTAACATCTTCCTCATTTTGAAGCCTGTCTGAAGATTCAGGGTAAACTTGTTACTCACAGATCAGTTTTACAGTGGGGGCTGACTATTAGTACCAAAACAACCTGTTATATGTCCTTACTTCCAGTATCTTTGTGTAGAGTTTCTCTCACATGGTCCTCCAAGTATGCTTGGACATAAGAAATACTCAGTGGGAGCACCACGTGATTCCACCATGGGACTCCTTTCTACTATAGAATCAACTCTTCTTTTTAATTAAAAATTAACCAAGTTTCATATCTGAAAACCAATACTAGGGGCATTCAGAAGGAAAAACTTAGCTTTGACAAATTATCCCAAATAATCCTATTCTTTCAGGATCCATTCTACTTTAGGGAGGAACTGCCAAGTTCTATGCATCTGCCTTTCCATGGTTATTTACAGTCTCAATAGTGGAGTATTTGTGCACAGTGATCTGGAATCACTTCTTAGCAGCTTTTCCAGTTTCTCACAGCATCTTGAATTTCTAAGGTCTTTCTAAGGATCTGAGACATGTTTTGTCTTTTATTAGCACAGAGAATACCTAAACCTTAATGCATATTATTTAAATCTATTAATAAATGTTTATTGAGTGCACCATATATATATATGCATATATATATATACACACACACATCCTATATGTGTGTGTGTGTGTGTGTGTGTGTGTGTGTGTGTGTGTTTGTGTGTGTATATATATCCTATAAGGTAAGTGACTTAATCAGCCACTTAAAAGGTTCACACAAAGATGTTGTAGTTTGAGGATAAATATCTACAATGAAAGTATAAACAAACAAAAAGAAGGCCAAAGAGCTAGCATCTTTGTTTTTGTCTAGCTTTATTGAGATATAATTAACATATAACATTGTGTAAATTTAAGGTGTATAGTGTAATGATTTGATATATGTATATATTGTAAAAGAATAACCATAATAAAGTTAGTTAAATTTATTACCCCACATCATTAACAAATTTTTTTTGTATGTGGTGAGGACTTTAAAGGTTTGCTTTCTTAGCAACTTCCAAATGTATAATATAGTAATTTAACTATAGTCACCATGCTGTACATACATCCCCAGGATTTATTTCCCTTATAACTAGAAGGTTGTACCCTCTGACCACCCTCACCTATTCTATCCCCCTTACCACAACCACTCTTGCCCTGGTTCCTGGCAATTACCAATCTGTTCTCTTGTTTCCGAGTTCAATTTTTTTATTTTTTATTAAAAATTATTAGATTCCACATATAAATGAGATTATATAATATTTTTATTTGTCTGTCTGACTTATTTCACTTAGCATAAATATCCTCATGATTCATCTATATTGATAAATGACAGGATTTCATTCTTTATGGCTGAATAATATTCCATTGTATATATACACCACATTTTCTTTATTCATTCATCCTTCAGTAGACACTTAGGTTATTTCTGTGTCTTGACTATTGTAAATAATGACACAATGAACATGGAAGCGCAGATATCTCTTCGAGATAGTGATTTCATTTCCTTCAGCTATCTATCCAGTAGAATTACTGGATCATATAGTAGTTCTGTTTTCAAATTTCTTTAGAATATCCATACTGTTTTCCATAATGGCTGTACCAATTTACATTCTACCAATAGTATATAAGGGTTTCCTTTTTTCCACATCCTTGAGCTAGCATTTTTTCTTAACCCAAGTTTGCTCTATTTTACATTTTTTGGGAAGCCATTCAGAAGATTATTTGACACATGAATTTATATTCAGTATAAATAATGACACCTCTCACCTTATTATTCTGAGGTATTAGTCAATGATATATATACACATGCACATATTTATAAGTATATTGGGGATGTAGACGTAGGTATGGTGTGTGATCAAAAACTGGAGAGAATTTTGTTGCAGGTTCAGTATGAGAAAAGGAGACTCAGATACTTCTGCACTCTCCTTGCCTCTTTTCATCCTCTGCAAGATCGTAAACTTGACGGGGCGAGGGGCGGGGGCAGGCGTGTAGAGCAGGAATCATTTCTTTCCATTTGACTCTTCAAGCTTAGTAAGAAGCATACGTAGTGAGGAGCTAATAAATACTTAGTGCATGAAGAGTACTTTGGGGAGAATTTAAGGAGCAGGTGGCCATTAGAGTCAAGTGCTATAAAAAGGTCAAAAATTAGGAAATAAAAAAGAGTATGTTGGATTCACCATTTGAGAGGAACTTTGCTAACTATATAAGAGCAATTATTGACGGTGGAGGCAAGACTGAGCTCATCAAGGAAGGAGAGCATAAAGGCAATGACTGCAGACTTTCAAAAAGGTTGGATAACAAATGAAGGAGAGGGTTGCGGCAGCAGCTGGAGAACAGTCTTTTAAGGATGAGACAAATTAGATTCTTTTTATAAGGCTGAGAAGAACAGAACTGCAGAAAACGAGAATTGCAGATACAAGAAAAGGAGAGACTAATTGATGAAGTTAGGTACTTGAGAAAAGTGTATGGAGATGAAAATCAGAACATGATGGAAAGTTATCTTTGAGCAGAAGCAGGGACATCTCTTTCTCAGGAATTAGTAGAAAAAAGAGGAACGTGAGTTTAGATGTGCACAACCTTGTGAAGAGGGTTAAAGAACAATGAGTGAGCTTATAACTGATGGGAGTCAAGACCAGCTGGTGGGAACAGAGGGCAGGGCTTTGAAAACTAAGGACTTGTTTTCTGCCTTCAAAGTGTGTAACATTTATTTGGGTGAAATGGAAGAGACAAGATATATGAATAATTGAGTTCACTGGGAAAAAATGCAAAGTATAAAGTAATGAAATAAGGGCACTGGGGTGCTTACAATTCACACAAATGATGGAACAATTTGGGATTTAGTTGGTTAGGGAAGATATATTGGAAGAGTTGATGTTTTAAACTTGATCTCAGAAAAGTGAAAGATTTTCCACTAGAGAAAAGAAAGGGAAAGGTTTTGGTTTCTCTCTCAAACAGGAAGTGGTATATATGGATTAAATATATGATTTAGCAACACATTTATGTCCAAGAATGAGCATTATGAACTTGGTAGCATTCCTTTCTTAGACCGCTGCTTTCTTGGGCTAACCAGAGAATTGTTAACAGTATATTGGTTGTGATTCCTTAGTACTTTCTAAAGATTTTTCCTGGGTGAGCTTCTTAAGGAATTAGCCTTCTTCATAGCTCTAGCCATTAGCACGAGTCATAGTTGGAGCTCAAAAAAAATTTATTAAATGGAATTTTCCCACTCAGCCTTGGCGATGGGCTTGCCTTTAGGTCTGCTTTTGTATTCCAGTTAGCTTCTCTCAAAGCCCTTATTTCTGTCTACACATATCTGTTCTAGCTCTTCTCTTATCATGTTTTGTCAGTCTTGTAACATGCCGATCTCTCCTACTGACTGGCAGCTACAGAATCCTTAAGGACCCATCATGAGCTTCACGAGGAGTGTGGTTAGTTAAGATAATTCAATAAAAAACACAGAGACAGGTTTGTGGAAAATAGGACAAGCTTTATGTGTTTCCATCTGAGATAAAGTAGGGTTCTACTTCCAGTCAAGGAAACTATTCTTATTGTCGAAGGTGGCCTTTGGAAAGCTCAGACTTCACAGCTTCTGTGGAGATGGTCGGTGGTGGGCTGCTGCGCAACGTGGCCACAAGATGGCCCTAGAGCCCTTTGCAGTAAAAATGAACACACAAGGGCCTCTGGCACTTCTGCTTTCTGCTTACGTCTTTTTACCCCACTGTCTCAAACTCACTGGAAAGAAAGATGGCATTCTTTGTGGTTGTGTTGTTATTATGGTATTTGAACATATTCCAAAGTCTAAATGATTTTCATGAGGTTTAGAGTAAGCATCAGATTCTGTAAGTTCAGACTCGCTTCTATGTGTGTTCATTTTCTGTGTTTGCTTATGTGTATATGTGTGTGTATCTTTATATAATATCCTCTGTTATCTATATTTATATATTACCAAATATTCACTGAGTGCTTACCATTTTAAGCATTTCACATAAATTATCTTCTTTTTTAAATTCAGGTATAATTGACATATATCATATTCAGGTATACAACATAAAAATTCAATATTTGTATATATTGTGAAATAAAAGCACAATAAGTCTAATTAACATGTCACCATATGTTGTTCCAAAAATTTTTTTCTTGTGTTGAGAACTTTTAAGATGTGTTCTCTTAGCAACATTCAAATATACAATAAAGAATAATTAAGTATATTCACCATGCTGTATTTTACATACCCATAGCTTATTATCTATCTATCTATCTATCTATCTATCTATCTATCTATCTATCCATCCATCCATCCATCCATCCATCTATCTATCATCTATCTATCTATCTATCTATCTATCTATCATCTTCATCATCTATCTATCATTTATCTATCTATCATCAATCATCTATATTATAGTGACATTGGTTAATGAAATATAGTAAGTTTCAGGTGTACAATTCAACAGTAAGGCATATATATATTGCATTGTGTGTTATAGCCCATAGTTAGATTTCTTTCTGTCACCACATATTTGACTCCTTTTGCCACATCTATTTGTACCTTTTCATCCCTTTCACCAATTTCACCCACCCCAGCCCCTGCCCCTTCACCAATTTCACCCCACCCCAACCAATTTGTTCTCTGTATCTCTGAGCTCAGTTTTTTGTATTGTTTTTTAGATTTCACATGTAAGTGAGATCATATAGTATTTGTCTTTCTCTGGCTTATTTCAAATAGCATAATGCCCTCAAAAACCATCCATGTTATTATTTATGGCAAGGTTTTATTCTTTTTCATGGCTGAAGGTTTTATTCTTTTTCATTCCATTGTGTATATATTCCACCTTTTCTTTATTCATTTATCTGTTGGTACACACTTATGTTGTTTCCATATCTTGGCTATTGTAAATAATGCTTCAGTGAACATAGGGGTGCCTATAACTTTTCAAATTAGTGTTTTCATTTTCTTTGGATAAATACCCAGGAGTGGGATTGCTAGATAATGTAGTAGTTCTAGTTTTAATTTTTTGAAGATTCTTCATACTGTTTTCCATAGTGGCTGCACCAATTTTCTTTTTTCCGCATTCTCGCTAACACTTAGTATTTCTAGTCTTTTTGATAATAACCATTCTAAGAGGTTTGAGGTTATATAAATTAATTCTTATAAAAACCTTTGAAAATATGTACTGTTATCACTTTAGAAATGAAATTGAGGCTTCGAGAGGATAAATTACCTGCTTAAGGATACAAAGCCTTTTTGCTCTTTACAACCACAATATAATTCCTCACATGGTTCCTTTAACTTTCACAACTTTGTGACTTTAAAACATATTCATATAGAAATAGAGCAGTTTATAATCAATAGAAAGGGAAGATGTTCTTCATGACTCAAATGTTTGTCTCTGGTTCCTGACTTGTTGATTATTAGTTCTCATGACTGTGTGAATCTTGTTTTTAATGATGGTAGACATATCACAACCAAACTCCTACTATTGCTGAAGAATAACTGTGATCTATGCAGGTCACTGAAGGAAGGCTGATTCCCCAAATAGCTTTAACAACCCCACTTAAACTTCAGACATTACTTAAAGCAGGAGTCCCCAACTCCCTAGCTGTTGACTCAGGTAGTGGCCTGTTAGGAACAGGGCCACACAGCAGGAGGTGAACAGTGGCGAGTGAAGCTTCATCTGTATTTGCAGCTGCTCCTCAGCGTTAGCACCACTGCCTCAGCTCCATTTCAGATCATCAGGCATTAGATTTACATAGGAGCATTTAGAGGGTATTATGCTAAGTGAAATAAGTTAGGCAAGGAAAGACAAATAGCATATGCTTTCATTTACATGTGGAATCTAAAAAAACAAAACCAACCAACAAACAAAACAAATACAGACTCAGAAACAGAGAAGGAGTAGGTAGATGGATGATTGCAAAGAGGAAAGGGAATATAGTCACTAATACTGTGATAAGTTAGCATGGTGACAAATGATTACTAGAATTAGTGGGGTGATCACATTGTAAGGTATAAACATGTTAAATCAATATGTCGTATACCTGAAACTAATATAACCAATATACATACTATAGTACACCAACTATACTTAAAAAAAGGAATCATGAGCTGAGACATCATGAGACAATCGCTCACATGAGTTTAAAATATATTCATACAGAAATAAGAGCAGTTTGTAATCAATAGAAAGGGAATAAGATCCCTGTGACTAAAATTTTTTTTTTCAGTTTTAGACCTGTTGATTATTAGTTTTCACGAGTGTGGGAATCTTATACTTAATCAAGGTAGATATCACCCAGACATACAATGATTGTGCTAATGTGT
Source organism: Macroglossus sobrinus (assembly GCA_004027375.1). Classification (NCBI taxonomy): domain Eukaryota; kingdom Metazoa; phylum Chordata; class Mammalia; order Chiroptera; family Pteropodidae; genus Macroglossus; species Macroglossus sobrinus. The sequence goes on along the minus strand of PVKZ01000097.1, from coordinate 1,449,587 downwards.
ACATTGGACTATAGCAGTCATACGTAATGTGAAGGAAAACTGCCTAAGTCTCAGGCTCATGGTCTAGAAAGTGAGAAAATTTAACCTATTTTTTAAGATAGTTGTCAAGATTAAATGAGGTAATGAATTGAAGTATATGGCACATAGAAAGTATTCAATGAATTATCACTGGATAATAATGGATGGTAATGTTGGATGAAGGCAGGGAAGTGGCAGAAGCAGGGAGGAAAAGACGAAGAAAAGGGAAAAGATCAGATAGACTGAGGGGCGGAGGAGAAGAGGCCCTTAGTTGCATAGCTGAAAAAACTGTTAGTTCCTCAGTCCTGATTACAACCAGCCACAAAAATCATGAAAGTTCTGGCAGGAGGTTTAGAAATTATCTAATTTAACCATGTTACACGTAAAAAAAAAGATTTCTGGGACTTACCCAAGGTCAGCTAGTGGCAGCTCCAGGGCTAGAGTCCAGGACTTCTGACTTCATTTCTGGTGTTGCTATTACGACTGTTCACGTTGCTCTATGTTAATCAGGATATTTTCAAATGTGAGACTGAGATAGTTTTTTTTTCTGTATTATACGAGCTCACTTTAAGGTCTTCGGTTGCTAAAATATAATGCCATATGGAATTGGCAAGGGCAAGGTGTTATTACTTTAAATCAAAAGGACAACTTACATGGGGACTTAGTTCTCTTTGGCATAGTATCCTGAAGTTTATGGTGCATTCAGTATGTGTCTTCCCAGAAAGGCTATGTGTAATGTGATTTTTTTTCCCATTATGAGAGAATTACTGCTTCTTTTGTGTGTGACTTCTTCAAGATGCTTCTTATTATCTTTACTTATGATATAACCTACAGAGACTTATTTCTCAGTAGGCTCCCAAATATAAATACTTTCAATAGAGTTATGTTTTTTGATCCTTCCTTAGAGAAAAATCTTATGTAGGTATATTAGCATCTATCTTTTATATACACAGCTATGGGACGAAAGAAAGTAAGTGGTTTTTCAAGTTTCAGAGGCTTCCAAATATATGATGATAGAAGGAAATTTAACTTTGGGTGGTGAACACACAATGCAATATACATTTGACATATTATTGAATTGAACACTTGAAACCTATATAATTTTATTAACCATTGTCACTCTAATAAATTTAATTTAAACATTGCAGGGAAAAATTTCATTTGTAGTCCTAGTCATAGAGTAGCTTTACCATTTTCTTGGTTAAATCTTTTTTTGTTATTTCCATCTTTCTATTTATTTATTTATTTATTTATTTATTTATTTATTTATTTATTTATAATTTTAGAACCATATGGGATTAAAACAATTAATTAATTAATTATTTTATGGTGACAATGGTTAATGAAATCTAAGTTTCAGCTGTACACTTTAACAGTAAGGCATATATATTTTTACACTATGTGTTCATCTCCCATAGTTAAATTTATTTCTTTCACCACATATTTGACCCCCTTTACCCCATTTACCTCCCCGTCCCTCTACCCCCTACCCTCTGGTGACCATTAGTCTATAGTCCATGTTCATGAGTCTCTGTTTGTTTGTCCTGTTCATTTGTTGCTTTTAGTTTTATATCCCACATACGAGTGTGGGATAATCATGTGATTATCAACTTTTTTGAACTGGGTTATTTCACTTAGCATGATATTTCAAGGTCCATCCATGTTGTCATAAATGACAGTATCTCATCTCTTCTTATGGCTGAGTAATATTCCGTTGTATATATGTACCACAGCTTTTTTATCCAATCATCTATTGTAGGACACTTCATTTGCTTCAATGTCTTGGCCACTGAGAATAATGTTGTTGATTAATTTTTATACGTTGCTAATGAGATTTTTCATTTCAGTACTCAAAAAGTATCTTTTAAAAAATATTTTGTCAATCTGAGCTTCAAAGTAAGTAATGATAGTAATGGATTATAATCCATTGTATAAAATTAGAATCCATGGATCCATATTGACAGAGTAAATAAGTAAATAAGGGAGAAGGAAAGGCCCTTAGAGTAAAATGTTAACTAATAAATGCAGAAGGAATGATAGAGTTTAAAAATCACTATTTGACTATCATTATAGTCATCAATTATTCAGACAAGAGTCATCAATTATTATAAGAAACAGGATATTTACATAGCTTCAAATAATCTTCTCATAAGTTAGTTATTAATTACAGGGGAAAATAGTATTTTTATAGTAGAGAAACTTGGAGGACATGTTTAAGATTTTGTGATCAAAATTAACATCACAAATATGAGAACAAGTCACAGTCACCTGCTATCTGATAGCATCAATGAGAAGAACACAGTATTCTTGACACCTATGCATAACCTGAATCTAATGAAGTATCAGACAAACCTAAATTGAGGGACATTCTGTAAAATAAGTGGCCCTCTCCCTTCAAAACGTCAAATTTAGGAAGGACAAAGAAAGACTCATTAAGACTGATCCAGATGAAGGAAGGGTGAAGAGACATGCCTACTGAAATGCAACAAGTGGTCTTGGATGGGATCCTGGTAGTGCAAGATTCTTAATACAAAGGACATGTAGGACAGTGAATGAAATCTGAATAAAGTCTGTGGGTTGGATAATAATAATAACAACAAATACAAAAAAAAGATTGTCTCTTCACTCTCACTCTCATATATACTCATCAACATGGGTGAAGACAAAAATTGGAACTACAATAATGCCATTTAAAAACATTATATTTATTATGGCTTCCAATGCAAGAAATGTATATTTATTGAATGAGTGTGGAAATTACAGAATAGAAAGAAGAAAATAAGGATGAATGGTAATTTCATTACCAAATGGAGGTAACCTGTTAAGAATTTTGTGTATGTCTTCCCAGAGAAAGATTAGTTAGCTATCTAACTGATAGACATCAGTCATATGGATACAGTAACATGTGAGTAGGATTACATTAGACATCACTGCTTTCTAGCCATGTAATCATTACTCAATTTCCTGGACTCTCAAGGCAATATCTTATTTAAAAAAGGTGTGTTCTAACAGGAAACAGTGGTGAATGTAGAAAGTAGAAATAGTGTGCTTTCTTTCTGAGGAAAAGCTTTGGACATGTTACTATCTCTGTGGGTTCCAGAGGGATCTTGCTGATGTGGGGTTCAGAGATTTGAATGTGTTTGGGTGGATGAAACTAAGAGACACTGTGTAAAGGAGGAAGAGAAAGGAAAATACTAGCTTTCTTGATAAACCAGGATAATGTTTAAATGGCACTGAGTGTGCTGATTCAGTTTTTGTGCTTAACCTATTTAAACAGCTGTTTTCATCAGTGGTGCCATTTAAAAACCCTCTAAGTTGCCAGTTTTTGCCTTTCCAAACAACACTACATTAAACATCTTTGTACTGATATTTCTATTCACTGTCATTTATTTCTATGTGATAGATATTCAAGCATAAGATTGCTGGGCTAGAGGCAGTATGTATTTTAAGTTTAATAGTAATGACAGACTCCTTCTTAAAAACACTCTTAATAATTTATATTCCTGCTAACAATGCCTTTTTGTGAACGCCCCCACCAATAGTAGACTTTACTAAACAAAAAAAATTGCTAATCTGAGATCTATCTATCTTATCTATCTATAGATACACATGCACATATTCAAAATATGGCTACTTTAAATTATTTTTCTCTAACTACCTGTAAGTGCAGCAAATCTTTATAGATTACTTGTTATTTCTTTACTGAGTTTGTTAGAGTTAACTTTTGCAAAATAACACTGTTTTTATAAAGTCAGATAAACCTATCTTTTAAAAAAAGCTTATTTATAATGATACATATAATCTAAAATTTTCCTGTTTTTAATAACTTAATTGTATATTTAAGAGTTTAATTGATTTTGAATTTATTTGCTTCTGCTTTTGGAGAGAAATTTCCTTGATTATTGTTTCTCATGGCCCTGACTCTTCTTCTGGGGCATTCTTACTTGTCCATTATCCTTATGCTCACATCAGACATAGACTGTGTGGTGAATATGCCTTTTTTGGGAGTATATGTACCTTTTATTGTCCCTTCTTTACTAAAGAGTTGTATTAATACTTCTCCAAACCAAGCTTCTTTAAACCAGTCTCATGACTTCCCTGTCAGTTCTACCAAAATCTTGATAGTCTATTACTTTCAATAAATTTTTTATGCTGGTTACCACTCACATAGATTTTTCCTAAACATAATTCTTAAACTTTCTCTGTTTATTTCTTTACTCCCATATTTCTCAACCTAAGAGTGGCTACTTTGAGTTGTGGCTTGGTTGGGAAGGTGGCACCCTTATTTCAATATCTGCCACAAGGCTGAGCTGCTTTGCTTGGCTGAATTGTCTCATTGAACTTTCTTGCATAAAGTATTTTAAGCAAATAGGAGACAGAGTTTACAATCCTGCTGAGCATTTTGATCTTGGGCTCTCTCTCTTCTCTTCCATTATTACTTGAAAACCAGACAAAAACCCTGAGTTCACAAAACCCTGAGCTCATTTCTTTCATGTGATACCTTGCTAAAGACAGGCAATAGTAGCCAATTCATATGATCTATAACCCTTTCTAACCATTTGCCGTAAAGCTACAGATTCGTAGGCAGTGGCCTGTCTTTCAAGTTATCACAGACAGTAGGTCTATTAAATGTTTTGCTTGGTATTATAGGGGTCTCTAGCTTTTCAGACTTTCATGTTGGTTTACCTGAACTCCATGTCAACCCCCACATTTTAGTTTTTGTTGTTGTTGTCTTGTTTGTTATGAAAACTCTCCACTTTAGGGTAATAGGTTTTATATAAGTTAGGACAAAGGCTATTAGCTGTTATAAACTAATTCCCAAATCATAATGGCTTGACACAATAAAAATCTGTACTTGGCTTACTCAAAGTCTAAAGTGATTTTCAGCAGGTAGATTTCTATATGGTTGTTTAGGGAACCAGGTTATTTATTTATTTAAGTCACAATGTATTCGTCCAACAGAGCTGCATGGATATAACTTTGTGCTTTTAGACAATAGCCACTTGAGAAAAACCTGATCTTTCTCCCAACTCTTCCATTCAACCTGTATTTTCATGCTGAGAAACAAAGGGACATCCACCTACATTGTCATCTTCTCTTCCCTACCTTTGAGGAGCTGAGGGGAAAATTGGCTTATGAGTAGAGAAATTGCATTACCATGTAGTAAGGACAATAAAAGTGATGAGAACAAAGCACTGGGGAGGAGAGATATGAGCACTAACTGCCAGAAGGATACTGTCCTTTCAGAACTCTTGTGTTTACTTTAAATGCAGAAAAGTCTAAAGAAAACTATTGCCATCCAAAACAGAGATAGTTCAACAGGAATGCATATTGCCATATTATACAAATCCAGGAAACATCATTGATAATTATCTGAGTGAATAGTGTTCCTTGGAATTGTGTGACAGTGGAGTGGTGTCAGAAATGTATAGCACAGTTAACAATTGGCTTTTTTGTAAACTTGAAACAGTTCTATCTACTTTATTGGACAGGTAAACCTGTTCTTGCAAGTTAATGAAGATCCTTTTGAACTTAAGAAAGTTTTATAGATTTTTCCCCAGCTTTATTGAGATATAATTGACATATAACATTGTGCAAGTTTATGGTATACAGTGCATTGATTTGATACCCTTATATAATGCAGATGATTACCATCATAGCATTAGCCAACAACTCCATCACATTACGTAAATACCATTTCTTTTTTTGTGCTGAGAATGTTTAAGAGCTATTCCCTTAGCAACTTTCAAGTATATTTTACAGTATTATTAACTGTAATCACTGTGCTGTACAATAGATCCAAAGAACTTATTAATCTTGTAACTGGAGCTTATACTCTTTGACTAACTTCTCCCTATCTCCACTACCTCCTAGCCCTGGTAATCAGCACTCTATTCTCTGTATCAGTGAGTTGGGCTTTTTTAGATTTCACATCTAAGTGATATACAATATTTGTTTTTCTCTGGTCTGATTTATTTCACCTTAAGGAGCCAGGTTATTTCAATTTATTACTTCAAAATTTATACTGGATCCATTGTACCTGGTTGGCCACAAGGGAAGAAATGTGTGAGAGATTTTGATGAGAGAAACACATTATTCTCACCCACATTCTAATAGCTGGAATTCAGTCACGTAGCCATACTTCATTGCAAGGAAGGCTGGCAAATGTAGTCCAGCTGTGTTCCTGGAAGGAAAAGGAACTGGTTTTGGTGAAAAACCTACATCTTTTGTTTTCCCTTCTCTAGAGACAGAACCTCTAATCTTCTGCCAGAGTGTGATAAGGGCAGTTTCCTCCCTATACTAATTGGAAGTGAGATATGTTTATATATTGCAAATTTGAGATATAATAGACAAATAACATTATGTAAAAGTTTAAAGTGTACAAGATGATGATTTGAAATATCTATATATTGTGAAATGATTACCACAATAGGGTTAATTAACATATCCACCACCTTACCATTACCTTTATTTTGGGGAGTGAGAACTCTTAAGACCTAGTCTCTTGGCAACTTTCAAATATACAACACAGTATTGTTAAGTGTAGTCCTCATGCTTTATATTTCATCCCTGGAACACATTCAACTTCTTATTGGAAGTTTGTATTGTTTGACCGCCTTCACCTTACTCTTACTCCCCACCCCCATCCTCCCGACTCCCCTCCTATGAACCACCAATCTACTCTCTGTTCCTGTGAGTTTAGTTTTTTATATTCCACATATAAGTGAGGTCACGTAGTATTTGTTTTCCTGTCTGACTTATTTCACTTAGCATAATGCTCTCAGAGTCCATCCATGTTGGTGTAAATGACAGGATTTGCTTCTTTTTTATGGCCAAATAATAGTTTATTGCGTGTGGAAACTCATGTTGTTTCTGTATTTTGGATTTTGTAAATAATAACACAATGAACATGGAGGTACAGATAAATCTCTTTGAGATAGTGATTTCATCTCTTTCAGATATATACCCAGAAATGAAATTGCTGGATCCTATGGTAGGGTGGGCTTTGTGGTCAGGTAGGCTGCTGGCTGTGCTCTGCTTCTGGGTGTGCTCCTGCTGGGTGAGGCTTCAGGCTGTGTTCAGCAATCAGGCAGAGCTGTAGGCTGGGCTTCACTTCTGGTAGCATTGTAGACTTGCCTCTGAGGCTCAGTGTCACCATTCAGGATCCCAGGTTATGTTGGGCCAGAGGCTATGCTCAGTAGTTGGGCAGAGCTACTGTCTTGGCTTCCTGCCATGTGGTGCTGCAGGATGGGCTTCATGGCTGTCCAAGTTCTCTGGCTAAGCTTTTTGGAGGAGGCCATTAAGATGTGACCATCAGTTGACCCACAAACTGGACCTGGAGAACTGGAGGCTCCTTACCCTTTTCATTGTCCTTGCAATGCTTGCTTCCTCTGCTCCCCAAAATTGCTTCCAAGACACAGCCTTGAGATAGAAAAATGCAGTTATTGAGGCTACCTGAACTGGGTATGTGACTGAACCCAGTTAAGGCCTCTATATCAGCGGTTCCCATCTTTTTGGCACCAGAGACCAGTGCTTCTGTGAGAATCTAATGCCTGATGATCTAAGGTGGAGCTGAGGTGGTGATGCTAGCTCTGGGGAGGGGCTGTAAGTATGGATGAAGCTTTACTTGCTTGTCTGCCACTCACTTCCTGCTGTATAGCCAGTTCCTAACAGACCACAGACTGGTATTGATCCACAGCCTGGGGGTTGAGAACCCCTACTCTATATAATCTTTTTAAGATTCTAGAGGGTAGGTGCAGAAATCTATTCATCTTGCAGCTGTCCAAGACAAACCTCATAAGTTCCTTGTTCATTAAACATCTACCAATATGAAGTAATCTGTCTCTTCTGCCTCTTTCTACCTTATGTGTATGGGGACGGGATTCAGATTATACCTTGGAAGCTCCCACGGAAAGATTGTGAAGCAACAAGGCTTCAACATGTGGGACTGGAGGCTAATCCCAGCAGTTGGGTGGAGCTGTGAGTTTGTTTCTCTGATTGGGTAGGGCCACTGAATGAGCTCTAGGACAGGTATATAAAGCTCATTGGCTGGGGATCTAAATCTGGCAGAATTGACAACTAAACTCCCTCTCCAGACAAGACCATCAGCTTGGCTTTGCAGATGGGCAGAACAGCTGGCTGGGACCTCTGCTCAGGTGAGGCAGTAAAGAGGAATGTGGTCCTGTGAGATCTGAGCACCAGTTGCTTGCTGTAATGTAAGCTCTGCCCCCTTCTCTGTTTTTCTCTGATCCCAGTGGTCTTGCACTGCCACATCTTCCAGTGATCCCTGTGAGGTGAGACCTGAGTGGGCTTCCTGAGAAACTCCTGCAATGCTAGGGCAGCTAGATGTCTATCTTGGGATCTCTCCTTCCCCCTAACTAGAGAAACCACAGGCCCAGAGAGGCCCTCTCGTTGTAGTGCTGTACCAGCCTAGGGGAAGAGAAATGAAGTCACAGTGATACCACTTCTCTTACCCTTTTAATATGGTCCTTTTCCATTGCTGTAGCCCGGGTTCTGGGATTTTCATAGTGGTGTCTTATCTATGGATAGTTTGGTAGTTGGTCTTCTTGTGAGGGGGACTGAAGTTGGGAATGACCTATAGAACCATCCTGATGTTGTCACCTCCTCTAGCTGTTTCTTAAATATATTTTCCACCAATTCACTTCAACTCTTTTCCCAGAGATATGTGTTATCACCACTTCTGATTCTCTGGGGATTTTATAGTATAAGCTGGTTTGTTCTTGGCTTTCCACAACACTGGCATGACTTCATTTTCTCAGGTTTGATATGTAATTTATAAAACATCTATCTACTTTCTAGCTTCCAAAATTTTGTGGCTTTATGCACTCTTTCATTCTCCCTGTCATTCTCCCTGTGTAGTTTTGAGACTTAAAATTAATTCCCTGTGAATTCATTTTTGTAAGACTTTAGGAAAGAGCAGGAGTTAATGTGTGTTTAATCCCCTATCTTTTTTCTTGGATAATACTTTCCATCTTTAGAGTGAGTGGTTGAATGCACTTTGATGTATTAATAGCATAGATATGAATCCAGTAAAAAGAATGTTAACTCCTTTCCATGCAAAGTGGAGGGATTTTCAATGTATTGGAAAGGAAAACCAGAACTGGACCATAGTTAAAGCAATAAAAACAGATTTTATTGAGGAACTATTGCAATAAGGGAATATTCCAAATACAGCATGGATAAGTGGAAACTTATAGCTGAGGAGCAGAGTGGGAGTCTGAGGATGGAAAATTACTAAAAAGAAACATTAGGAGTAAGTGGGGGATTCTGGCTGAACCAACTTGATAGGATTCTTGCTGAAGGCAGGCCAGGGTGATCAGATATTTAGGATGGGGAATGAGGAATTTGATCACATATTACATATTAAATATGACCTCCTTCAAGGGTGTGAATTTGATCTAAACTGACCTAGCAGGATTCTTGCTAGAACTGGGTGATGCAGATCTGACAGGAGAGACACTGAAGCCCAAGATCAAAGCCTGGATTAGAAGATGGCTTAGAGGAGCCTAACTAAAGTTCCATCAAGGAAAGCATCTTTGTCAACTGTTAAATGACTAAATAAAGATGTGTGTATGTAAAACATAATATATAACTGCAGAAAAGGATTTTAACATTAGTTAACTGTCTGGAAAGAGTTTGTTAACTTTGGTTACCTGGCTGAGGAGAGGAGGCATGTGTCTGAGAGGAGAAATAGGAGAGTGGAGACCAGAGGCAAGTAAAATAAAAGTAAATTATATAAAGAAAAAGTCAATGAAAATAGTTTTTGTCACAAATAGTAATCCTCTATTATTTGCAGTTTTACTTTCTTTATTTTAGTTACCTGTGATAAACCTTGGTCCAAAAATGTTAAACAGAAAATTCCAGAAATGAACAATTTATAAATTTTAAATTGAATGCTATTCTGAGTAGCGTGATGAAGTCTTGAGCTTTACTGATTTGTTCCATTCGAGATGTGAATCATCCCTTTTCCAGCACATCCATTCTGTACATGCTACCTGATTGTTAGTCTCTGAGTAGTGGTCTCAGTTATCAGATTGACTGTCATAGTATTGAATTCCTTTGTTCAAGTAACCCTTATTTTACTTAATCATAGTCCGAAAGTGCAAGAGTAGTGATGCTGGCAATTTGGATATGCCAAAGAAAAGCCATGAAGTGCTTCCTTTAAGTGAAAGGTGAGTACAGTACAATAGGATATGCTGAGAGAGAGGAAGAGAGAGAGACCACATTAACATAACTTTTATTACAGTATATTGTTATGTGTTTTATTTTACTTTTAGTGGTTATCAATCTCTTATGGTACCTAATTTATAGATTAAACTTTATTATAGGTATATAACGCAACACAGTGTACATAGGACTTAATATTACCATAGCTTTAGGCATCCCTGTGGTTAAGGGAGACTTTGGTAAGTTCATTTATTTAAAATTTACTATATATATATATATACATACACACACACATACATACTATATATAATTTTATATAAAATTTACTTTATATGTAAGATTTAATATATATAAAATTATATATATATAATTATATATAAAATAATAATTATATATATGTATGTGTGTATGTGTATATATATATATATATATATATATATATATATATATATATATATATATATATAGAGAGAGAGAGAGAGAGAGAGAGAGAGAGAGAGAGAGAGAGAGAGAGAGAGAATATCTCTAAGGACATGCCTGAAAGGTTGCTTAAAATTTATAAAATATATTAATACAGGTATGAAAGGTAAAAGATGGCCAAGAATTTTTTGACACCCCTCTTATCAAGAGGTAGACATCTATGAATTCTTCCTTTAAATCTGGACAGGATCTATGACTGCTTTGACCAACAGAATGTAGCAGAAATAAGGCTGTACCGCTTTGCAGGACATCAGATAGTTATTAAAATATTGTTGACTATATTCCTTATGCTATATTTTACGTACCCATGACTATTTTGTCACTACATTTTGTTCTTCTTAATCTTTTCTCCTTTTTCACCTACACCCCCTCAAACCTCCTCCCATCTGGCAACTATCAAAAGGTTCTTATGTACCTATGAGCTTGTTTCTGTTTTGTTTGTTTATTTTGTTCTTTACATTCTCCATGTAAGTGAAATCTTATGGCATTTGTCTTTCTCTGTTCGACTTGCACCACTCAGCATAAGATCCTCTATATCCAACAGTGTTGTCACAGATGTCAAAATTTCTTATTTATTTATTTATTTTCATGGCTGAGTAATATACCATTGTATATATGTACCACCTCTTTTTTATCTATTTGTCTGATGGACACTCAGGTTTTTTATTTATATAATTTACTCTTCATATCTTAGTTATTTTAAATAGTGCTACAACAGACATACAGATACATATGCCCCTTTGAAGTAGTGTTTTGGGTTTCTTTAGATAAATACCTGGAAATTGGATCACTGGGTCTTTCTTTGTCTCTTGTTATAGCCTTTGTTTTAAAGTCTGTTTTGTCTGGTATAAACATTGCTACCCCAGCATTTTTTTGTTTGTTTCTATTTCATGAAATATTTTTTTCCATCCCTTTACTGATCTGAATTGAGTCTCTTGCAGGTGGCATATGAAAGGGTCTTGTTTTCTTATCCATTCAGTCATCCTATCTTTTGATTGAAAGTAATTGTTGATAGATATGTAGTTATTGCCATTTTATTATTCATATTTTTTATTTCTTTTTTCTTCTTAAATAAGTCCTTCTAACATTTCTTGTAAACTGGTTTGGTGTTGATGAACTCCTTTAGATTTTTCTCATCTGGGAAGCTCTTTATCTGTCCTTTGATTCTAAATGATAGCTTTGCTGAGTAGATTAATCTTGGCAGTAGGTTTTTGCTTTTCATCACTTTGAATATTTTATGCTAATCCCTTCTGGCCTGCGAAATTTCTGTTGAAAAATCAGTTGACAGTCTTATGGGAGCTACCTTGTAGAAAATTAAATACTTTTCTTATGCTTCTTTTAAGATTCTCTGTTTGTCTTTAACCTTTAGCATTTTAATTATGATGTGTGTTGGTGTGGATCTGTTTGGGTTCACCTTGTTTGGGACTCTCTGTGCTTCCTGGGCTTGTACATCTATTTTCTTTGCCAGATTAGGGACGTTTTCAGTCATTATTTCTTCAAATAGGTTTTCAATTCCTTGCATTCTCTCCTCTCCTTTTGGTACTTCTATGATGTGAATGTTGATACACTTGATGTTGTTCCAGAAGCCTCTTAAAACGATCTTCATTTTTTGGGATTCTTTTTTCTTGTTGCTCTTCTGATTAGGTATTTTCTGTTACCTTATCTTCTAAATTGTTGATTCAGTACTTTGCTTCACCTAATCCTCTTTTGATTCCCTGTAATATATTCTTAATTTCAGTTATTGTTTTCTTTATTTCTGACTTTATTTTTGTTTTCTACCTCCATTTTTATATTTTCTATCTCTATGTTAAAATTCTCACTGAGTTCATCTACTCTTTCCCTAAGTTCACTGACCATCCTTATAACCAGTGTTTCAAACTCTGCATCCGGTAGATTGCTTGTCTCTATTTTTTTTAGTTCTTTTTCTGAAGCTTTGTTCTATTCTTTTATTTGGAACATATTTATTTTTCTCCCCATTTTGGCTGCCTCTTGTGTTTGTTTCTATGTATTAGGTAAGGCTGCTATGTCTCTTGGTCTTAACAGAGTGGCCTTATGTAATAGGTGTCCTGTAGGGCCCAGTGGCATAGTCTCCCTAATTACCTGAGCTGAGTGCTCCAGGTATGTCCCTTGTGTGTTCTATATGTGCCTTCCTGTTGTAGTTAAGCCTTGATTGCTGTTTGCATGTAAGTGGGATGATTACCCTTGGCCTGACTGGTTGTAAGGGCTGGCTGTGACTATAGTGGAGGAGCTATTATGCAAGGGCTGACAAAGCACGATTAATTTTAGCAGGGCTCTAGTGTCTGTCCAGTCTGTCATTTGTGTGTGTTATCCTAAGATACAGCCATTAGAGGTGCTTCAGCTCAATCTGAGGACACCAGATGTGTTGGTTCCAGGGCCTCCTGAGAGGGCCCTGCTGCAGGCCGACTTCAGCCACAGCCTGTGCCCTGCCAGGGACTACCTGGCATGAGCCACCAAGCAATTCACTGATGGCTGCCACCTGTGCTATGCTTGGAGTTTCCTCAAGAAATCAAGCCTTGAACCAAGGCTGGCTGTCACTAGTGTTATGCTTGGGTTTCTTAGCAAGAGGTATGAAGCATGATGAGGCCGGATGCCACTTGTTTGGTTTTTGTAAACCTTTGATTTTAGGAAAGTCCGCAGCATGAGCAAATCCAGGCCATTTGTATTGAAAAGGGAATGGAAATGGCTTGCTTGTGTGGGCCCAAAAGTTGGGTGGGGAAAGTTCTCAGAATCACCAGGGCAAGGTGACTTGTGTTAGCTAGGTTGTTGGAGACTCATATATGGTGGCCAACTGCGTCTGCATGCTGGGAAGGGGGAGTGCTCAACAACAGAACAATGGATTCTGCTGGCACTTCTGTCTGGAATAAAGTTGCCCCTCTAGCCCTCACCCTGAAGCCAGGTAATTCAGTTCTTCCCTGTACATGCATAGTGTCTTTTAATCTGTTGCTCAAGAGTGGAAGCTCAGAGCAAGTGAGTCCATCAGCGATTAAGTCTGTGCACAGGCCCTCATTTGGAAGGTCTGGGGCTCCAACGGCCCCCTGTCTCACCCATGATGTATGCTGGTTTTTATAGTCATAAGTTGTGGAGATTTCTCTTCCTAGCACTTTACCCCTGGGCTGGGGGTCCTAGTGTGGGGCCCAGATCCCTTGCTCTTCCAGAGAGACCTCCACAGCTGAGATATCCCTCTCAATTTTTAACCACCACATATGAGTGTGGGACCAACCCATTCTGTGTCTCTGCCCCTCCTACTAGTCTTGAGGTTGTTTTTTTTTATATCCTTAGCTGTAGGACTTCTTTTCAGTTAGATTTCAGGCAATTGCCAATGATAGTTGTTTTGAAGTTTAGTTGAAATTTTAATGTGGTTCTGAGAGGAGGCAAGCACAGTGTACCTGCTCTGCCATCTTGACCAGAAGTCCAGGTCTATGTTAATTTAAAAATAGTCTTTTGTGTACCTCTTCAAGAAATTGATTCTAAAACTACTGATGAAAATAAGCATTTTCTACTGTTGAAATTATATTATCTCAGGTCTTATATTGCTATCCTCCTGACAATGAAACATGGCTACTTTTATATTCTTGATGAAAAAATAGTTTTTTCTAATTGGGGGAGGATACCTGTACATTTTTCTTTTCAGTTTTTATGTAGAATGTAGCTTGTGAGTGGTGAGGAAAAAAGTAGGACAGTTGTCTGCCAGCTCGATCAGCTAAATAATTTTGCAAGTCAATGGGTGGCATGTTTCAACCAAACACCCTAAAACTATTTTTTAGTTGCTAGCAGACTTGCTATATATCATGCACTGAAAATTAAACATTTTTTCTCATTGTTGTTACACTTGTATAAGAGGTAGAGCTAGAATTAGAACTCAGAGGAACCTCTGATTTCAAAACCATTCCATTGTATTGTCTGTTGCTATACAAATTAGAACTTCTCAGTAAAATTACAAAAGAAAGGCTACAATTTTTTATATTTATTATGATAAACTACACAGTTCAAGAAATGTATGGCAGGTGCCCATCCAGCATTTTACAATCATTTGTTTGGCAGATTAACACCTAGACAGCAAACAAATAAGCAAAATGGAAACACAGAAACAAAAAAGTAAAGAAAAAATGTAGCATTTAAATGTAGTAGATATATAAATGATATATTTCAAGATCCAATATGATGACATCATTTTGCATATAACCATCAGAGATATAAATACCATAAAATTCCAATTTACATTTGGATTAAATAAAGCCCTTTTCAGATGAATACATCCTGCAAAAAATTTTGAAGAGTAAATTGTTGAGTGTAGCTAACTTAAAGAATATTGGTAGAGAACATTATGAAATTTAGGAGACTTTTTCAGAATTAAATATTGTACAAACTCTAATTAAGTATAAAATAGCAAAACTGAAAATAGAAATGAGTAACATTCATTTGTGAAAGGAAAAGAACACTGAGATATAAAGTCATATAACAGTGGAGAGAAATTCTTAACCTGAGTGCTGAGAGACGTTAAATCCTCTTTGACGAAAGTTCAGTGGAGACCAGTGACACCTACGTGCACACTCATCAGGCTGTACCAGGACTGGAGGTGTGAATAAGGAACCAGCTGACTTGTGGAATTGGTTTTTTAAAAATGTGAAAATGCTTGAGGTTGACATTTGTTAAAACCTATTCCACTAAAATGGTATAATTTTTAATAAATATACAAGAAACCAAAATGTCAAAAGATGAATCAATCTTCTCTTTTAAGATCTTTTGGAACTGTGCTATTCTCACCTCTCCTGTGGCTCTTTCACTTGGAAATTATTCACAACAAAAGGACAAGTCTCTCATTTTTGTGGTCATAAGGGATAAGAGAGATGCTATTTGAATTGTGAAAGCCCTTTTTAAAAATGCTTATTTTATAATAAAGATGGCACTCTAATCTGGAGAACAGTTCTTTTTCACATTTGCTACCTAATACACCGCACAATTTCAATTGATCATCTTGATGAGTTTAATTATTAAATATGAAATAAATTTCTCTCTTCTCCATTAGGCTATTTAACTTTAATCTTCATAATGAAATGGACTAGGAAAGGTCAAGCGCTTGCTTCCTAAAAACCAAGTAGAAAATTTCATTCATCTTCTAGGCAAGTGTAGCTTTAACAAAAGATCAAATTACATAAGGTGCTCAAGGAAATAGGTTCTAGGAGACAGAAAAGGACCTTAAGCTCTTTGGAAAGGTTTTCCAAGAATTAAGTATTTCCCACTTTATTTTATTTCCCTTATCTCTCTTTCTGGCAAGTACTGACCCGCCGGCCCATGAGAGGATACTTTGCTGCTGGGCTATATGGGTGATAGAACTCCATTATTTGATATATCATGCATATGTGGGGAGAGGTTGTAAGGGAGGAAAAATAATTACCTCTACCCTTCTAGGTTCTTAGCTGAGATTCTCCCTTGCCCCCCTGTCCTGAACCAGAATAAAAGACAGATTAACAGGAGAAAAACAAACAGAAGTTTAACAACATGTATACTCCCTGTATACATGGGAGAGGCCCAGAAAAACTGAGTAACTCCCCTAAATGGCCCAATCATCTTAAATTCATGTCATCTCTAGCTAAAAATAAAAGATGTTGGGTGGGGGAGAGCCAGATTTTCAGGAAAAGCACAGTAATCAAGGGTAAGGTGGTTATGCAGTTATAAGTCTATGCCTTCTCCATTTGAAGAGGAATTATCCACTCAGATGGCTAATCTTGTAATCAGCTCTTGTTCTGCTTCTGTAGACATGCTTGCTGCATAGGCTGAAGGGCAGAGTGATCTCAAAATCAACTAAAGACTCACCCTCCCCTTTGATTGTTCTGTCTAGATAGCAGGTGTATTGCCTTTACTTTTTAAGCTCTATAAAGGAAAGTTACCTCTGAGCTCAGGGCCCAGATCTTCAGAGCGCTAGCTCTTCTGGGTCCGCTGGCATAATAAACCTGAGTTCTTCAACTCTCCAAGTGGTGCTTGGTTTCTTGCTGGTCTTGTTCTGCAACATTTCTAGAGGCCCCAGTGAGATTCCAACCATGCTGGCCCTTTGAACTGCTGGCTGGGATGGAGGGCTCCAAGATGAATGAGGAGGCATGCCACCTGATGGTATAATGGGTTCTCTTTTGGATCAGCGCCCCAACTCCCAGGATGGCTGAGTCGCTGACCAGACTCATAGGAGGGATGGACCAACACACCAAGAATAACCACAGGATAAGGTAAGGCCCTAGGGCTCAGCCCCCTAGTCAGGTCTCATCTCCAAATGGAAGAGGAACTCAATCACCTCCTAGTCTTTAGTTAGAAGACACAGGTCAGGGTCTTCCCAGTGGGGGAAGATATCAGGGTCTCTCCAGAGAAGGAGACATCAGGTTCTTTCAAGTGGGGGAAGACATCAGGGTCTTCCCAGTGGGGGAGACATCAAGGTCTTTCCAGGAGGGGAAGACATAGGTCAGGGCCTTCCAAAGAGGTGAGGCAATGTTTTAACCTGGTGTGTGAATGAGTGAGTGAATGGGCGGCCTGTTCAGTTTGAATTAGTCATGTATGAATTTGTGGCTCCATGGCTGGGCACCCTTAAGTGCTGGGCACCCTAAAGGCTACGGACTCCAGTTGGGCTCATCTGTAGCTCCGTAGTATAACAATCATTGAAAAGGACTGCATTCTAACAGTGGCCCATCAGGAGGCAGATAAGGCCTTTACTAGGAACCCTCAGGGCCATGCCCCTGGAACAGAGATAGGACCATTAGCTGATCCTGATTGGAATTATAATACCCAAGAGGGAATGGCTAGATGCACCAAATTTCTAGAGGCCCTCATGAGGGGCATAAAAAAGGAATACTAAAGCCGTGAACTATGAGAAGCTTAGAATCATTACTCAAGAAAAATATGAGAACTAGGCCAGCTTTTTAGCTAGCTGAAAGAATCCTTTAGATGGTATACTAATGTATACCTGCAGGGTTAGCTTTGTTAGGCCAGCATTTTATTAGCCAGTCAGCCCCTGATATCAGATGCAAGCTTCAAAAGCTGCAAATAGGGCCACAGACTAACCAAATACTAAATATGGCCTTCATGGTCTATAACACTTGAGATCTTGGAGAAGGAAAAAGAGAACAGAATAAAGAAAGACGATAAGCCAGGATTATGGCTGTTGCAATTGTCCAGGCCCTTGGTACCTGACAAATGTCCCTTAAGAGACCGGGGAATAAGGAGACATTGAGTTCTTGCTTCAAATGCAAGAAAGTAGGACAATGGGCAAAGGACTGTATAGAAAAGCCCCAAGCCTGTGCTGCATATACAAAGAAACTGGTACTAATCCCTGGCATTGGAGAGTGGACTGTCCACACTCCCAGAGAGGAGGGCAGCCAGCCAACACCCTAGTAGCCCAGGACTGGGAACTGTGTGACTGAAGAGGCCCAGGGCCATTCTCACTGCCCCTGTTCAGGAATGTCATCACTACCAAGGAACCCCAGGTAACTCTGAACGTAATGGGTAAACAAATTCAATTTATTTTAGATACAGGGAGAACCTATCCTCTTCTCCCTGCATTTTTAGGAAAACCCTCCTCACGAACTACGATTATCATAGGAGTAGAGGGGAAGGCAAGTTCAACCATGTTACTCCATGACTGACCTGCCAATTTGAGGATCAGATCTTTCAGCAGGAGTTTTTAATAGTTCTAAGCAGCTAATATACTAGAAAACATTGACCAACAAGTTTAGTATAATGGCAAGCCCAGGCAAGCCAAGACTGCTGTACCAGTAAAAGTTCAGCTTCTATGCTTGTTCACTAAGATCCAGACTTATTTGCTAGCCCAATGATAGAAGTGCCTTCCCAGAGATCTCAGTAATCAGGAATTTTCTCCCTCTTCATCCTTGGACTCTGAGGGGGAAACGAGTTTCCTTGGGACCCCATTTATTTTATTACTCCCTGAGGAAACTAGATATGTACCTTTAGGGAAGTTACAAATAATGATGATGGGGAAATAAGAGTATGTGTATGACCTCTGATATATTTTTGTCTGTGTTATATGTAATATGGTGGTTCAGTTAAGAATTCTAGTTACGATGAAAAGGAAAATGCTTTTTGTAATGGAAGGTATAAAGTATGAAGATTTATTCTGAAGAGAATCAAAGGAAAGTTGTTTGTCTAAAAGTTGGTTATTTCTGAATGAGTGGGAAGAGGCAAACTGAAAGAATGAGGAAAGTGGTAGAAGGTTTGTGAAGAGAAATCCTGAGAGGAAATTTTATGTGATTAAGCTTAAATGCCAAAAGTAAGCTATTGCAAAATTAGAATTGTGTTTTAATATTTTGTAGACTATTGGCCTGTTACTGATGTTATGGAAAAGTTTTCTGAGTATAAAATAAGGACTCCATACTTCATCAAAATAATTTGTGTTTTATGTTGTCTTGACTAGTTTTCTGAGACTTTTAGAGAATATACTAACATTGGCCCAATATTAGTCTGAGGACCAGATACTTCTGGTGGTCTGTGCCCAATGTTCAAAAGAGGCTCCAAAAATTGGGGCCTAGACTCAAACTCCACAGGCTGAGTTGATGCTAACAGAATAGCTTGCTCCATGGCAAAAGCCTTCTCAGACCATCCATGGCATGGAGACAAATTAGGACAGGTCAGAGAAGCTATCCTTGAAAACAGAGCTGCTATAGACAACCTATTAGATGTAACTATGAATGTGAAGAAGTTAAAGGACTATATTGTTTTTGGTCTTGATATCTCCCCCTCACTTCCTGGATGCCCAGTCTTGCTGCGCTAAGGAAGCATTTCTTATTTTCATTTTGTTTATCTTTGTAGGAATTATCTCTTGTTGCTGCAACCAGTGCCTTCCCACCTGTAGGTCTATTGCCAGTTGGAAATGATATGGGTTAGTAAACCAAGGGATTTAGGTGGCACTTCAGCAAGAAACTCAGGACCTCACTCTGATTAAGACAGAAAGGGAAAGAACTCCATGAAACCCCTATAGGCAGGGACTATGGCCATTCTCAGCAGGAAGCAGATAGAGAAGAAGAGACCTACTGTTCCTCAACATCCATACTAATAATAAGGGGGTTCATGGCTCTTAAAAGGAGTTAGGCAGGAAAATTAGTTAGGAGATTGCTGAGTCTGCCTGCAAAGACAATAAGGTCATCCTATCCTAGAAAAAGTCCATCCTGATTCATCCACAATTAAGCAAGCCAGAGGCATTTTTTAACGCACACAAAGAAACAAGTAGGCAGAGAATTAGGTACCAGTTTAAGCCAGTCACTCACATCTATGCAAGGAAGACCCCAACGACCTTCAACTCACCTGAGCCTATTATACCATCATTATAAGATGATGCATATGCCCAGAAGTTCATTGATATCATTATAACAGACTGAATTCTAGGAACAAACATATGCAGAAAGCAAAATTATGAGTCATTGAGTCCTGTCAATCTTAGTTGTCAATCAAGGAAGCCCAAACCTCTAAGAAAAGTGACCACCCACAGCAAATAGGGATAAAAACCCCCGAAGGCTTTGTTACCAAGTCTTTTGAGCCATGCTTCTCTTGCTCAGGCCCGCTTCTACATCTGGAAGTGTACTTTTCTTTCTAATAAAACTTTTTTTCTACTGTATTTCGGTATCTTGCTCAATTCTTTGTTCAAGACATCAAGAACCTGGACAACGCACCAGGAGAGAATCCCTGCTCTTCAGTAAGAGGATCATTGTCATTGACCAAAATTGTTACTAGAGCAAAGGGGTCCATCTGCCTGAGTGCATCTAAATCAATGAGATATGTACATGCTTTGTGGCAAAGTAAGGATTTTTTAGGAGTTGCAAATCCCACAGACACAGGCAAGCTATCACTCTCAACAACCTAGCCCCTCTGGGTGTCTTGAAGGAATAGATTATATAGGGAAGAATCATCAGTTATGGACACTAAGGGAGTTACTGAATGGATGGGGTTGGGGTAATTGACCATCATATCTGGTTCTGGAATCAGCCATGGCACCATCCTATCTGGTCCCTAGGCCATTGGGGATGAAACACATCTAAAGCCAAGCTGTTATCCTTAGTTTAACTAAAAGGTATTGTGGATAGAACTGAGCCTTCATTCCTAAAAGATTTGACATTGGCCTGGAACTTTATGTCCTAAGGCTTAATTATTAAGGGAGTAGGCATACAAGGGCGCAAGGATAAGGATGAAAAAAATAAAAGCAAGTGAATCACAATGCCATTGTCTAGACAAAACCAGTTTGAATTAAAGAAAAAGCTGTAAGTGAAATCTGGATGCTGATATAGAATGTTATGCATGAATGACTATACATTCAATAGAATGGAAAGGTTCTTTGTTACTTAAGAGCAGTCGTGCTGAAACTTAAATGTGCATCAAAATTATTTTCAGGGCTTGTTTAAACAGATTGCTGAACTCCAATCCTAGAATTTCTGATTCAGTAGAAGTGGGACGGGGGAGAGACTGCATTTCTAACCACTTCCGAGGTGGCTCCTGCTGCTGGTGCGGGGACATTTTGAGAACTACTTTAGAGTTTGAATAGGTGAGCTGTGACTCGTTTGTATGACTCAAATAGGTTTCAAAGGAGATGAACTATGGACCAAATCATCTTTGCAGTAGTAACTGGGTTATAGGAAAGCAAGAGCTATAAGCCTGTTACCTTTTGATGGGGAGCAGATTTTCTACCCCAAAATATGTCTCTTTGTTGTAAGGATTATTTTGAGCTAATGGCAATCAAAACTTAGCAGATTCAGAAAAAGCTCTTTACTTCCCCCTCAACCACCTAAATTTACATTGGAAAGGGGTCCTGTGCCAAGAAGAGATTTGTTAGTTGAGATAACTTTTTACCTAAGAAACTTACCTGTATATCAGGGCAACTTCTGTTTTCCAAACATCTCTTTTCCTTTCCTGTGAAATGCCTTCCTCCCCTTTGTATCCCTAGGCCCTCAACCCTCCCCTTCTTTTATTTTTAGCTCAGGAAGTTATATAAGCTTCCATTACTTGACTGCCTTTTGGGTCTTATATTTTATGGGGCTCTAGGATATACAAAACTAAATCTGTTTTTGTCCTGTTAATTTGTCTTATATTGATTTAATGATTAGACCAGCCAAAGAACCTGGAAGGATAGAGGGAAAAATCTTCCACCCCTTCAGTCTTGTCTGTTTATATCCTAGTGTGCTGTGTAAATACTACTTTCAAAATATGCCATGACATGAAAAATTTTGGGTGCCCTCAATTCTATAAACTTAAAGGTTTTCAATTATTTAATTCAATTGGGAAAAAACTCAGTAGGCTATGTCTTTAGGCTAGAATATTTAAAATGGAGCAAGGGATCTCTCAATCATCTCTCAAACAGTTATATTCTGCAAGATGAAGAGAAAGGAATGAGAATATTTGTTGAGCAAGTTCTCTGTGGTAAGCACATGCCAGGTAGTTATTATGTTATTATGTTTAGTTCTCACAATCTAAACATATAGGTTTTATTTTGCTTTTTTGCTTCACTTTACTGGGATTCAGAGTACACAAGTAATTTGCCCAAAGTCGCAGAGCTGGTAGGTGACACTAGAGTTAAAGCCAGTTATCTCTGACCTGAAACCCAATCACATGGCCTCAGGAGTGAAGCAGATGGCAAGGCTCTTTCTTTGCATCATTTGAAATTAGAACAGCTTCAGACAAAGTGAAATCAGGTTGAGTTTGTTATATATGTTTCCAATGAAAAGGCAACCAAGGAAAATATTGCTTTATTGGTTTACCCGGCTTAGATAATTTAGGTTTGCAGGGGGTTATCTAGCTAGAAGTTTAAGCATGTGATTACCTTGCCTGTTCTTGTGTTTGTTTCCCTTCTGATGTTCAGCTGTAGCTGACACTTACAGCGTGTTGTAATTTCTGGCTGTATTATGCAGGCATGATGAAATGATGAATTGGGCAGATATATTATAGTGGGTTGGAGGAACTAAATTTCGGGGATAGTGTTCTTCTGTCCTCCAAATCACTTTGTGGATATTCCGTCTAAAGATCCTCGTCTAGCAGCCATCTTTAATTGCCACCGCAGCCAGCCTTTTCTGAATTTCATATTCTTTTATCTTTTCATTTTTACTTACTTTGTTTTTGTACTACCTTGATTTTTAGCTCATTACATTCTTTATTTTTAATTTGCATTACTATTTTACTTGACCTTCAATTTACCACTTATAATGTTAGGTTCATAGGGGCTCAATCATTTTTTTTTTTGTGGCTCCCCTCACATTTATTTTCTATTTGAAATGTGTCCCATTTACAATGGGGTATCTAGATAAGGGTTTTAGTTGGATGTTTTGTTAATTACTTTAAATGATTTTCATCAATTAATTAGTGTTATGTTGTATAATTTTTATCTCTTGACTCCTCAAATTAAAAGTTTACTTTTTGATATATTGAATGTGTATACAGAAAAAGAAATCATGTGAGTGAGTTAAGGCTTATATCTGGGAAATGTACCACAATTAAAAACATGTGGGACCTTAGAAAGTTTCCATTCAATAATAGGAGAAAGATTAATATCCAGAGAAGTTAAGAAATTTGCTGGTAGTACTACTAGTAGAAACAGATTTGAAATCAGCCAGACTTCAATTTGAATCCTGGATTAAAATGACCAGTTTGTGATCTCAGGCAACTCACTTAATAGTTTTGAACATATTTCCTCATCTAACAAGTGGGGATGGCAATAATGAAGGGACATTGGAAAGATAACTAGAGTGTTGGCATCAGCATACTACTTGGTATGCATTAGGCTTTTAATGAATAGTGGCTATTATTATGATTGCTAACACATAATTCAATTCAATTAAAATATATTTCTTAACTTATTATCTAGGTTCACGGTGATAAAGTACAATTTTCAAGAAGGTAAAATCACGACTTTCATAGAAATATAAAATGAATGCCTGCTGAAGATTTAGAAAATCTTTTAATTAATGAGGGAACCAGCAAGATGTTAAAACTTATTTAAAAAAGAGTTTGATTTACTGAGATTTATATTCTCTATCAGCCAAAATTTATTTTCATCTCTAAGAAAGGAATAATTTGAATTGCTACAGGCTGGAAACATTTGTATTACTAATCAGTTTTCTACTAGTTAATTTCCATCCATATAGAGTTTGTTAAATAGTCTAGTCAATCAGATAATCAAAGGTTCACATCCTCATGGAATTAGTTATCCCTGGAGAATCTATCTACCAGACAAAAGACCAACACTCCCTGGAAGGACACACAATATCTCTTCTGTTTTTTACCCAATGCTTTCGCAGTTTTCCTGACAGTCTCACCATTCTTCATTTGTGATGATAAAATAATCTCCAAATATTATTTTGATCACAAAAAGGTTAGTAGTCTCATTAGGTTTTGTCTGATTATTATCATAATCTTATAATAATGGAAGATGATTACTTATCTATATAAGCCTCAAATTTGCTTTGTAAATCTAGAGACAGCCAATAATATGAAACTACAAAAGCTACAAAAATAACTTTGTTTTTGAAGCTTTTAAAAATATTTATTTATTTAAATTAGTTTCAAGTATACAGTACACGGTTAGACGTCTATATAGTTCATAAAACTATCCCCTCAATTGTTCCTTCCCTCCCCTGGCCCTCCACCTAGCCATCATATTAATGCTAACTGCATTCCCTATGCTGTGCTCCCCATCCCCGTGACTAACTATCAACTACTATTTTGTACTTCTTTAACCCTTCACCCCATTCTTTCAGCTCCCCAACTCCCCTCTCTTCTGTCTGTCACCAAATTGTTCACTATATTTGTCAGTCTGTTTTTGATTATTCTTTTTGTTCTTAGATTACACATGTAAATGAAATCATATGGTTTTATCTTTCTCTGTCTGACTTATTTCATTCAGCATCATAACCTCTAGGTCAATCCATGTTGTTACAAATGGTACGATTTTATTTTTTTAAATTGCTGAGTAATATTCTATTGTATACATAAACCATAATTTCTTTATCCAATCATCTGTTGATGGGCATTTAGGTTGCTTCCATATCTTGGCTATTGTAAATTGTACTGACATGAATATTGGGGTGCATAGATCTTTACAAATTATTTTGTTTTTGTTTTTGGATAAATACCTAGTAGTGCAATTGCTGGGTCAAAAGGTATATTGACTTTGAAATTTTTGAGAAATCTCTAGACTGTTTTCCATAGCGTCTGTACCAATTTTCAATCCTACAGATTTTGAAGTTTTTATAAGGAACCTTGGATTGGACTTTTAAAAGGCTCTGTTATTTGTTCTTCTCTCCCCAAATTAGGAAATCAAATTCAAGAAACTCTATCAAATTTTATCTGTAGGACCTATAAATTTGGGTGAATTTCTTTTAGATGTCTCTAAAATTCGCTGAAGTTTCTGGCCAGCTAACAAGTGATCTTCCTTTCCCCTTCTGAGGCTAGTTTTTCTGGGAGGATTTTGTAAACACTGAATCCATGTATAAAGTCAAACTTATTCCTTAATAGTGTGGCTTGTCATGTCTGATTAAAGGAGGCTCATTCTCTGATATGATACTCCAGATACAACATTGATATGTCCAATTATGTTGTGGTGAAAAGAAGACATTTTATTGAATCTAAGCAAATAACCACATTGTCTTAAAAACTAAAAGGCTTAGTTAAAGTAATTGTGATTTTGAGAGAGGCGAGTCCAATAAGAATTAGATTCCATTTAAAAATGTTTTATATTAATTTTCAAAAGGAGAGTTTACTAAATGCAGGGTTACTAATAGCTTAAGAAATAGAGAAAGGGCTAACTCATACATACGTAGAGAATTAAAATAATATTAATAATATTTCAAATAAGTAGCCATTATTAAATTTTTCTCATCAGTGTACTCAGGCCTATGTAATTAATTCTTGTCTTCTAGAATTTGGGTCAGCATATGTTTTCATGAAACCATTTGCTCTTGGACTAAGTGTCTGGGAAATCCTGACTCAGTCCACAGACATTTTCTTAAAGTTGTCTAAATGATATCATTTTGGAACTCTGTGCCTAAGAACCTATTTTCTGACATATCTATAGATTAAAAAACCTTGTACTTTATAGTCCTTTTCATGAGGCTATCTTCACATGAGATTGTTTTTTGTTAAAGATACAAACTCTGACCAGGAAGTTAGAGCAGAGCTTTCATGTAAGCAACAAAGTAAAATAAACTATCTGTAGATAACAAAAGCTGAATAGTGTGGTTAATTTATTCCAGTACAACTGTAATATCAGGATGGAAGGCAGTAAAATTTTTTATTGGATTATACTACATATTATTTCATAAGAGTTTAATCAGTGTTTCCTCTGAGGTTATAAACAAGTTATGGACCACAGGGACATTGACAAAACTATAATGCCATCCATAAAATCTAACTTTCTGAAATATGTATATTGGTAGCACTTTTAACCTAAGGAAGGTTGAATGTCTCTTTGATTTAACAGTGCTTCCAATACAGCTTTTCCTCTATTGGATCTAATCAAGATCCACATGGAACATATCAAACAAAACTAATTGTTTATAGTATTAAAGTAAAACTTGTACCTGACAAAGGTAAACAAGCAAGAAATAATTTATTTAAGGCTATTGTAATAAAGAAGAGAGGACAGAACTAAAGTCTTATTTCAACTCTGTTGAAATAGAGGTTGGGAGGGTTTTTCAAAGCTGTCGTGGTGGCATCAAAGGCCACCTGTGTTGGCTAATTGGTCTTACTCAGAGGAAAAATAAACTTCCTTGTATCTTCATGACAGGAGCTGGTTTTACAATTTGGAGCAAGGCACCTGTGAAAGTTAGGCCCCTGTCTTCCCATGGAGAATGAGAGATCGGAGTGCTATCTTCCTTGATGATTTCACATTTCAAAAGGTTGATTCCTAGGTCATTCATTGTAAAAGACAGTCCTAGGCGGTAAAACTGGCAGGAAGCTCAAAAAGGATTTTCATCTCAAAGAGGCAGGGAAAAAATTTACAAGGTTTTTTTTTTTTTTTTTTTAAAGTAAATGCTCTACGAAAGGGAGGTTAGAGGCCCAAAGTCAGGATGAAGCCCATCTAAAGTTGAGTCAAGCTGAGGGGAGCATGAAGGCCATTTGGTCAATAGCATCCCTCTTTTCATCAGATGAAAGAACAAAACTTTGTGATTTTCCAGGGACCTTTGGGAAATGCCAAAGATAGTTTTAGTTGTAAAAGATATCCTGAAAGTTTTATTTTTTTTTCTGGATGTAGTACACGATATTGGGAAGGCAAATCGAAGAGTTGTCAGAGACTTTTTATCAATTTTTAAAGATAGGATTGTGGGTTCTTGAGAAACAACAATCAAAGTGAAAATAAAATTCATAGACATAAAAGCAATAAGTCAAGTAGAAGGAAATTTAACTCTTTCACAAGTGAGAAAACTTTTGGTTTTTAAAACATTATTAATATTATTAATTAAGTATATATATCAACATAAATAAAAGAAATTATTCTGCCAAGAAACAGAACATCTGCTATCTAGACAGATTTTAAAAAAATAACCATCTTTCAAATTATAGATGAAGGTACTAGGAAATAATCCCATCAAAATTGAGCAAAATTCACTTACTTCAACCTTTGTTCTTTACTATGTTGTTCATATTCTGGGACAAACTGACATTTTACATTAGGACAAAATCACTCTTTTTTTTTTCTCTTGAAAAACAGAAACACATGCTCAATTGTAATGCTCTATCACTATTGCCTAGTATAGTCTCTACTTCCATAATATTTTAACTTTTAATCAAAGAGTTTAATTTCTATTACATGAAGAAAGCTGAGAGCTAGGTAACTAAAAACTGTCACATACAAGCATTTTAGCAGAGTATGACTATGATACACATAACACAACTTTCTTTTGCCATACACAATACCTTTACATGGTAAGGTACCCAAAATGGACATGTTTATTAATTATGACACAGATCCAGTCATCTACAACATGTAAGAATAAAAATTAATAGTATATAAACTTAAAATTATGATTAGTAGCTAATGTTTCAGGTTTTTTTCTTACTTAAAAACTAGATATCCAAAAATTATGTATTAACTCATTTTAATATTCTCAAGGTTTTAAGTTACCTAAAGATCTTAGAAGTTATGTTTAAGCTGATTCATTAAAAATCATAATTATTGTTGATACAAAATGTTTATTAGAACATTTCAAATTAGTTTAACATAATATATTTTTCATAATCTGAAATATAATGTAAGACTAATGTTAGGAAGCTCATATGAATTATGTTGTCATGAGGAAACAACCTAAGTCTAATGGGTAGAGGCTGGTGAGTTTTGAAGTGCACGCCTACATTGCTGTGAATAGACCAGTAAGGACAATTTTGGTGAGAGCTCAGAAAAAAAGAGCTGTAGTGAAAGCTTAAATCTTCTTAGAGAATCTCTAAGTTATCCTGAACAGAATGTTGGCAGAAATACGAATAGAAAAGCCATTCTGATGTGGTCTCAGATGGAAATGAGGAATGTGTTATTGGCCAATAGAGGATAGGCCATTTTCTTCATAATGTAGCAAAGAACTTGGCTGAATTGTGTTTGTTTTCTAGTGTTTTATGAAAGGTAGAACTTGAGAGTGATGAAATTGGATATTTAGCTAAAGCTTTTTCTTTGTTTTTACTTTAATTTTTTAATTAGAGTTGAATTCGGTATTATTTTATATTAGTTTTAGATGTACAGAACAGTAGTCAGACATTTATATAATTTGTGAAGTGATCCTCACTGATTAGTCTAGTACCCACCTGGCACTATAACTGGTTATTACAATATTATTGACTATTTTGAAACTATTTCTAATAGCTCAAGTATTAATAGCATTGAAGGAGAGGCCTGGCTCCTCTTGATTGCCTATAGTACAGTGTGAGTGGGACAAATGATTAAAGACAGAATTGTTCATCTAAAAGGAAGCAGAACTTAAAGATTTGGAAAATTCTCAGCCTATTCATATTTCGAAAACTGAGAAAGTGGTTGGAAGAGAACACTGAGAGTATGGCCAAATGACTGTTTGATAAGATTAGCATGCATCAGCTATCTCAGCAGAAGCTAGGAGCTGTTGTCCAAATAAATGGGAGAATGATCCTGAAGGCAATTCAGAGATCATCAGAGCTTTCATTCCCATCACAGGTCCAGGGCAGGTGTCTGTGTGAGTGTGTGGGGGAAGGGGGTGGGAGTGGGACAGGGCCTGCAAGGGCCTGGGAAGCAGAGTGTTTTCAAAGGAGAGACTGCCAGCACCTTTTGGACCTTGGTGCATGTGGCGTGGCACCACCTCACATCTCAGGGCTTCATTTCTTACAGTTTGTTGCATTGTCTTCTTGGCTGCTCCAGGTGCTACTCTGGTGGGCCCCAGAGCAGTGTGGGCTATACTCAGCAGAGCCACAGGGGTATGGCTACCTCTAACTTGATTTCAAAGGACAGGGTCTCCTGGCAGAGCCACTGGCTTGGGACCTCAGCTCCAGAAAGCTGGGGGGCCCAGGCAGAGAAACACCATAGGGGTAGGGCCTCCTAAATAAGTAGGATTAGATCTGTAGGTCTGAAAGGCAGGACATCCTTCAATGTGTCCAGAAGGCAGGGTCTTCACCCTAGTGGATCTGGAAGTCAGATTACTGAACCAAAGAGAATTATTTTTGAGACTTAAGGTCTAATGGAATTTGCCCTGTTGGGTTTTGGACTTGCTTAGGACCTATCACTCCTTTCTTCTTTCTGATTTTTCCCTTTTGAAATAGGAATATTTATCTTATGACTGTCCTACCATTGTATTTTAGAAGTATATAACTTTTATGAGTTCACAGGTTCACAGCTAGAGAGAAATTTGCCTAAGAGTCTCCTCCATATCTGATTTAAATGATATCTATATGAGACTTTGGACTTTGGAGTTGGTATTGGAATGAGTTAAGACTTTTTGGGGCTGTTGGGATGGAACAAATATATTTTGCATGTGAGAAGGACCTGAATTTTGTGGGGCCAGGAGTTGAATGCTATAGACTGAATCTTAGTGTTGCCTTTAAATTCATATGTTAGCTCTTAACACCCAATGTGATAGTATTAGTAGGTGTGGGACCTATGGGAGGTGATTAGATCATAAGGGTAGAACCCTATGAATACGTTAGAGCCCTTATAAAAGAGACTTCAGAGAAATTTTTCCCCTGCTTCCACCATGTGAAGTTATAGCAAGAAAATGGCTATCTATGAACCAGGAATTGGGCCCTCACTACTAGACACTTAATCTTCCAGTATCTCGATCTGGGATTTTCTAGCCTCCAGGACTGTGAGAAATATATTTATGTTGTCTACAATCCATCTAGTCTATGGTATTTTCCTCACAGTAGCCTAAATGAACTAAGCCAGGAGGTGATAAGGTCAGAGAGGAAAAGGGCAGCCAGATTGTGTGAGGCTTTAAGAACTATTTTAAGAATGTAGGCTTTTATTCTGAGCAAAGAGGGCATCTTTAGCGGTTTTAAGAAAAGTGATGTGATCTGACTTATGTTTTAAAAGGACCACTATGGATATTATGTTGAGACTAATAGATGGTGGGAAGGTGAAAGTAAAATCAGGGAGACCTGTTGGGAATTTATTGTAGTAATCCAGGTAAGAGATGATCTTAGCTTAGACTAGGATGCTGGAAGTAAGGATACTAATAAATGGTACAGTTTAGATATATTTTAAAGGTAGAGCTTACATGATTTACTGGCAGTTTGAATTTTACATGCAAGAGGAAGAAAGTAGTCTACAAAGATGACTACAAAGTTTTGAGCTGAATACACAGAAGGGTGGATTTGCCATCCTTTGATGATGGAGAAAGCTGCAGGTAGATCAGATTTTGGTGTCATGAAAGATTATGAAAATGGCCACAAATTCTTTTTACCTTTGCAAGAACTCCTTTGCAATGTGACATTACATCAACATGTAGAGTTTCTTCTCTTACCTCTTGAGGCATCCTGGTTGATAGCCTGCCAACCTCTAGACATGTGGGAGAGGCTATCTGACCACAGATTTATGAGATCATCTAGCTGCCAGCCATCCAGACAGGTGCCTGAGAAAGCTCAGCAGAGATCATGGCAGGCTGGTATAGACTAGAAGAACTACACAGCTGACACACAGAAGCATGAATTAAGTCATTAGTTTAAGTTACTAGGTGACTTAAAACAGCAGAAATTAATTCCTTTACAGTTCTGGAAGCTAGAAGTCCAATATCAGGGAGTAGTAAGGTTATGCTCCCTCTGAAGGCTCAAGGAAAGAATCTTTCCTTGACTCTTCCAAACTTCTGGTGGCTGTTAGCAATTTTTGTCATTCCTTGGCATTTAGGATAGCAACATCACCCTAAACTCTGTTTCTGTCATCACATGGCCTTCTTCCTTGTGTATCTGTGCCTTCACATGACCTTATAAGGAAACCAGTTATTGGATTTAGAGCCCACCCTAATTTATTTGACCTTAGCTAAAACATTTACAAAGACATAGTTCCAAATGAGGTCATATTCATGAGTCCTGGAGGTTATCTTTTTGGGATACATCATTCAACTCACAAAAATTGTGCTTAAGCCAGCATGTTTTAAGGTAGCTTTTTAGAAAGCAAACTAATACAGTGGTGAGAAATGAGGACTTCAGTTATGGACATGTTGGACTTATATTACCTCTTTCCCTAGCTTCACTTCTAGTTATAAGTTGCTTCATATTTCATAGAAAGAAGAAAAGCAATCAGAGGAGAATTTTCACAAGTCTTTCCTACTTGATTTACCTATCTGAGAGCATCAATTTTATATACTTTGTCTTCCTTTCAGGTACTGTAGGTGAATTATTCGTGTTCTAATCTAAGTTCAACCTCTTGTTTGTTTAAGGGCTTCATTCCAGCTAGTCTCCATTTCTCAGCTCCATCGTCATTTTTTCCCATCTCAATCAGATCATCCCCATCAGCATAAAATTATACTATAAAAACCAATGCTATTATTTTTTTCACCTTAAAGACAAAATCAAACCTCCCTTGATCTACTCCTGCTGTCAACTACTGCCCCATTTTTCTGATCTTTATTATAAGAAAATTTCTCAAAAAAATGTGTCTATATTCTCTCCAATTGTATCATGAGCCCATCCCCATCATGCTTTTGCTTCCTTCACATACACATCCCATTCCACTGAAACTGTCTTCTCAAGGTCATTGGTGACCTACACATCACCAGTCATTAATTCCTAGTCCTCATTTTACTTATCAGTAGCCTTTGACATAGTTGATTTCTCACTCATCTTTGAAAAACTCTTCCCTTGGTTTCCAGGGCACCATGTCCTCCATGACATTCATATTTTCTTTTTTCCGTGTTTCCTAGATAGTTGACTTAGCCAGTTCTGGCTGCTATAGCAAAATACCATAGACTGAGTGGCTTAAACTACAAACATTTATTTTCCACAGTTCTGGAGGCTGGAAGTTCAAGATCAAGATGCCTACAGAGTCAGTGTCTAGTGAGAAGCACTTCCTAGTATAGACAACTGCCTTCTTGCTAGGTATCCTCATAGGGCAGAGAGAGAAAGAGAGTGCAAGTATCCTTTGATCTCTTCCTCTTCTTATACAGGCACTTAAATGTATTATGAGGGCTTCACCCTCATGACCTCATCTAAACATAATCACCTCCCAAAAGCTCCACCTCCTAATATCATCACACTAGGGATGAGGGCTTCAACAT
This sequence comes from Macroglossus sobrinus, assembly GCA_004027375.1. Taxonomy (NCBI): domain Eukaryota; kingdom Metazoa; phylum Chordata; class Mammalia; order Chiroptera; family Pteropodidae; genus Macroglossus; species Macroglossus sobrinus. Next base: position 1,417,188 of record PVKZ01000097.1, on the reverse strand, counting down.
ATGAATTTTGGGGTGGACACAAACATTCAATCCATAGCATAAGTTTTGCAGAGGTCAAGAACTCTCTTGGTCTGTACTTAGTAAGATACTGAGTTCAAAGTCACTTTCTGGCTGCATTGGAAAATGTAATCTGCATGTAATATTTGACTTCCTCACATCTAATGTTTTTTTTTCAATGTTCCTTGCCCATGTACTAGATGATAGGATCATGATCTTTTTGTGCCTCTACTATACAATAGGGGAGATAGTAGTATTTAAAAACAACTTTTTAGGATTCAGTGTTGTATACATTAAAATACTTGGGATTATGCTTGCTTGGGTTAGTACATATTCAATAAAAGTTAGCTATTATTTATTACTATCTGTAGGCAATTGGACTTATTTATAATGAGCATAAGAGTTAGGCAGGTATGTCATTTCTGGTCATGAGCAGCCTGGATAGTCATATGAGTCTTCTATGAAAGGGCCTTTTCTTCAAACCTACAACCTGACAATTCTTTCCTATAGGTTGCATTTGAACACATAGTTTTGGTTGTCTCAGTAATTAGAAAATACTTTTGGCATTCAGTGGGTGAGGAGCAGAATTTAAAGTTCTACAATGCATAGAGTTATTCCTCCCAGAATGTCAAAAATACCCACATTAAGGAATGCTGTACTAAATATATGGTTGAGAATAAATGAGTTGTTGTAGTCTCTGTGCTCAGGCAACTATTAGGAATAATGGTAGAGAACAAGGGGCTGGCATGATGTCGAGATCTTAATTTCATTACATTAATAATAAGGTAAGATGTTTCTTGGAGAGAATGAGGAGACAGATTGAGGATGAATGTTATGCTAGTGGAGCTCCCTCCACATAGAAGGAATTTGGGAATGAGATGTCTCTCCATGCTAAAAATTGGTTAATCATTGCCTTTATATTCAAACAAATGTTTCACTGTATTTATGTCTTGGGATACAATTTTTATAATTGTTCCACTGCCTTGTTAAATGTTGAATGTTACTTTGGAGGTGTTTGAGCCCATTGCCAAAAAAATCGAAACTGATTTTCTTTTTCCCTAGTGAATGCCTTGATCTCCCCTCTCCCACTCTGGTATTACTAATATATTCCATTAGTTTTGAATTTTCACATCTTTACAAAGCTATGAATTGATGTTGATTGTTCTGGATCTTTTTTTCCCCTGGAGAATGCCTGCCATTTGATATGTAGATTCAGAAATGCTGTATTTTTTTCTTGCATTTTTTTTTCTTTTAACAATGGCATTGTTTCATTATTCTGGTCTGCTTTAAGGGAATTTTATTTATGTTTATATGAGTTTGTTTGAGCTGTAATTTAGAGGTAGCTAAAGAAAAACTTTCCATTTCTATTCTTGTTTTCTGTTACTTTTTGGGATTTCTAAAAGGGAAAAGGAGAGTTCTGATGATATGCCACCATATCCAAACTGGACGATCCTTTATGTTATTTGAAAGCTATATTTCAAATTCAAAATATACAAAAGACATATTAATATTCCATTTTGAATTCAGTTTTATTTTGGATTTTTGATTGTGAAGTAATGTTTACCTAAGGAATTAGAATACAACTAAACATTTCTACTTTAGTCTCTGTCAAAGAGATAAGAATGTTTTTAATTAAAACATACAATAACCACGAAGTAGGCAAAACATGAAAACTGTGAATAATGTCAGTTGATACTTTGAGGGTTTTTTTCTTGAGAACTGGATTTGTGTTGTAGTGATCTTGTATACCAGTGGTTTCCAGACCTTTCTGCTCATCAGAACGAATGGAAACGTTCTTTAAAAAATGCAGATCAGTGTGAACAATGTTGGAAATTTTGATTTGGTACATCTGAGGTGGGGTTTAGGAATCTATACTTTTAAAAAGGATCTCAATTAGTTCTATTGTGTTACCGAGTATATAAACAATGTTGTACATCATCAGCAGATTTTAAGGATGTTGTTCTTTTAATTGCTCCTTTAGAGCAGTTTTCACTATTGTACCAGTAGCAATACTGTGGAATACTGTGGGCATGCATCCTGGGGACAGACTTAGTCTTTAGATTTGCTTATAAATCTTTGCATGTAAGTGAATTGGAAGGTCTCTGCAATTGGTGAACTATAACGAAGTTGAAAGTCTTATGATTCTCTACCACAGCTGCTATTTTTGCTGTGACATATTTCAGTTGCCAAAGAGAGAAATCTAATTTGCAGGTAGGAACAGACAAATGAACAGCTACATTTTTGGGAAAATATTTAACAACTCAAAACATACTTTTTCTTCTCTAAGAGAATGAAATGTGGTTCTTCAAAATGCATTAAATAGCATGAATGATTTTCCTCTATCGTGTCATATTTCTATAGAATTTTATATTTGAATCTGATTTAACAAATTAGCTTTTGGTGTACATAATTTTTATTATGGTAAATCAGGTAAAATATTCTAATGTGAATTTATTTTTATCTCTAGGAGACCATAAAAAGGGTTCATTTTATTGCAAAATGCACCTAAAAGATAATTATATCACTTTATACTTTGGATAAATTGTTCATATAGTGATAAATGCTCATATTTGATGGTACAAGGAAATGGGACACTGTAAGTAGAAAATAAATGGTTTATATGAAGTATTAAGGATTTTTAAAAAATTACATCTATGTAAAGTGGTTTACTTCTTTAAATGCTGCTTATAAAACATGTATTGTGATTTTACTATGATGCTTTTAAAAAAGCAATTAGATTTTTATATACTTACCTCTGATAGAATATCTTAGGAAATCTAATTATGCTTCATATATTAAACATTTCTTTTATTTGCTTGAGCAGTAAGAAAATATAACTTAAAAATGTCTGTAATACTTGAACATTATGATAATATAATCTTGGAAAAAAACTTTGTGGAGACAAGGGGTTATTTGACTTATTCATGGCGATTTTTTGTAACTACAGTGTATGAATCTCTGAGCATGGATTGTCATTGGACATTTAGTCATAATATTTTTGACCATAACCTAATTTGAAGAGTAATTATGCTCTTTAAGATTAAAATAATAACTAAAATTGTAAAAATTTTAACTCTAGGTGATTTCTTAAACTTTTTTTTAATTTAAGGATAAAGAAAGAAAAAGCAATGTCAGTCTGCTTTTTTTGGTTGGGAATTGTGTTTGCTTTGAGAGGGTTAAAATCATATTGTCTATATTTTAAGTGTTAGATATTAATATAGTTTAATTTGGAATGTGTTCTGGATCAGAGATAACTCCATCCTGGTCAATGAGACCTAGCCAGAAAGATGTTCTGATTTTCCTAAACCCGTATCCTTTTTTTAAGAAAGACTGTGTATCCTCCATCCCCCCTAACTCCCCGCCCCAGTGCCTTTGCTTGATGATTTCAATGTGTATATCTGCTGCAATTGGTTTGAATCTAAATACCACAAAATCTGAGAATTCGCTTTTTACAGCTTCCCTTTATTCCCTCCTTTATTTACCATATGCCTTCTATAGGAATCTGTCTGCTTTTGTTCACTCTGGTGCTCAGGTAGCTGTTTTTTTTATTCATATGTAATTTACATTAGTTTAATCCTCAAGTAGGGTCTTTATCCATTCATCTCTATTTTTTATCACCTCATCTTTCCTCTTTTGAAATCTTTATTCAGATCTAATTTTCATATGCTTAAAATACCTTCTTAATATCCTCAAAAAGGCTATCCAGGTGGTATGTTTCCTTTGTATGTTGGTTTAGTTCAGCTCAGGAAAGTTTCTTCAATCTTCTTTTCAATAAATGCATCTGTTATAATAATTTTTTTCAGAAAAATCAAAATTGTTTTAGTCTTAATCTCCATTTTTTCTGCCTTTTTGTTCATCATTTTTATTAATTTCTTAATCTTATTCCTCTGCATTCTGTGAAATCATCTCAAGCTTACACTTTTCATCACTTATTCTCTTTTCCTCAGTATCAGTTATGCAATTTTTATAACAACAAAAATAACATTTTATTTCTATTTTATTTTTTTTTCTTAATATTATTTTTAAAAACTCATTTAAATTTTATTCTTTAGATCTCTTTGGCCATCTTTATTTTTAACTTCATTTTGTTGCCCCCTTCAATTTCTGTTTCTTTTTCATAGAGGCTGTACTTTTTAATTTTTTTAAGAAAGTAGAATTGTATTTAAACATCTTCCTCCTATTCCTGTAGTAAATCATTTTTAGAGGTATACTTTCTCTTTAAATTTGTGGTACTCTTTTACTTGATCTTTATTATATTTGCTTAAGTACATTCTAATTGTCTTCCCTTCATTCTTTCTTATAGTAATAGCTGTCATTTATTGAGTGCTGACTCTAGCTTAGACACTATGCTGGGTATTTCCATACATTAATGATTATTATTTCCTTTTAATAGATGAAGAAGCCTAGTCTTATAGTACAGAAGCTAGGATTAAAACTCATGTCCATGTGAATTGAAGGACCATGATATTTCTATGATCTCAGAATGAAGAGCACTCTTTCTGAACAATCAGTGTTTAGATTACAATTAGCCAACTTGTTACTAGTTGAATTTCACATAAATTCCTCACAGAAACAAGGTGGCTGTGTAGTTATGAGTTTAATTACCAGTATCTGGCAGTCATCTATCTTTGAATAAATGAAGTGTGGGTTATTTTTTTTAGCATTTCTGTTTTAAAAATTTAGCCCTGAGAAGCAATGCAAGACCTGGAAAGCGACCTGGGCTCTGTTTTTATTTATTTCTACCTGGAGCATTTTACTAGTGGGGTCTACACTACCTCATGCATATTTGACATCATAGGGCTCCTGTCTCTGCTTTTGAACTGTTTATTGCAGTGAAGTTGAGATCTAGTCTCTGTCTACACAAAGATAAACTGCAGCTGGAGAGCTAAAGTACACAACTCTGGCTGCCTCAAAATATGATATCCACTCAGTACCATGTATCTGCTCAGTTTTACTTGGCTTTCACAGCTCCTGCATTTTTGAGTGAGTGACTGATAGTGTATCTTCCCTACATCTTTCTAGGATGGGTAGTTTGTTGTTTCTAGCTGGCAAAGTATTCATGAATCATAAATTATGTCGCTCAATAAGTTTGGTCAATGATATTGGTAAGATATAGTTATAGAAACGTTTTCCTGGTTTCTGGCAATAGGTTGTCAGACTTAAGTTTAGTTGGTTTTTATAGTTTTCCTTTTTCTTTTTGTATTTATTAATCAGAAAGGGAGACATATTGCATCATGAAATGAAAGCTATATGTTGTTTCAAATGAGAACCTCTACTAGTTATTTTTGCAAGTAATGCTTTAATTATTTTCCAAATGTTATATTTTGACTAATATATAATCTGGGAATCTTATGCTTATATTTTGTACATTAGTGTAAAGGGATCTTTGGGACTGTGAAAGATTCTGAATTGTTGTTTTCTCTTTTGCTAGTCCTTTAAATTAGATTTGGGAAAAATGATAATCACTTTTGTTTTCCAATTATCACTGACAAATGTATTTTTCATTGAGACAGACTACCTTTTTTTACATTCTCTCCCTTATCCAAAACTGTGCCTTCTGAGATTCACTTATATTTTCAAGATTGAGGAAGAGCAAAGTAGAAGTGTGTCAGAGTGATGAGATAGAGTCAACAGGACATTTATGGCTTTGAAAATGGAAGGAGACCATAAGCCAAGGAAAGTGGAAGACCCCTATACATTGGAAAAGGCAAGAAAAACAGATGCTCCTCTGAGGCCTTCAGAGAAGAACACAGCCCTGCCATCACCTTAGATTTCTGGCCTCCAGAACTGTAAGATAACAGATTTGTGTTGTTTAAACCACTGAGTTTGATGTAATTTGCTATAGCAGCAATAGGAAATTAATATAATATTCTTTAAAAGCCTCTTTTAAAGCCCATAATATTTTTCTGGTGTACATCTTTCAAAGAATCCCCATTGTTTTCAGAACAAAATTAAGTTTTATAGTTTCACTATAAGGTCTTTTGTCATTTGATTTTAATTATTGATTTAAGGTCTCATCTTTTTTGAATCCTTAGTTTCTATCCTCTGTCATGCATACAAAACTATTGCCGGTTTTCAAAATTGCCAGTTTTCCCATGCCCTACTTCTTTTGCATATACTATGTCCCCTGTCTGCGTAGCCCACTTTCACTGGTTTGTTCCAACTCCTACCAATCTTCATAAATTTACTTTTAATGTCATCTGCTATGCAAAACCTTGTTTTGGCCCTCCAGTCTAGGTAATGCCACATTATGTTTAATTTATGTACATTATCTATCTTCCCATCTGGTTGTGAACTATTTTGGGAGATAATATTGTCATAGTTGTGTACCTCCAACATCTAATACTTTGCTTGATTCATAGTTTTTTTAATAAATGTTTTTTTTCTGATTGCTCAGTTGATTGATGATGACCTAATCCCTCACTAATAGTTTATTTATTTCTGTGTATCAGCCTTTAAACATGATTCTGTCATATACTCAACTGAATTTTGCCTGATCTTGCTTCCTCTCGTAGCTGTTATTCCATTTCTGTCTCTCTTTTCCTGCCAGTGAGTGATCTATATATGTGGTTTCAATTTTTTTTTTCTCTCATGACCTCTTAACTCCTTGACAGATTGCTTCTATTCTATAGTATTGGCTTTCCTTTTTCAGAGGTCCCTATTGATCTCTTTCTCTCTATCTTTTTTGACATCTCTGAAAACTTTGACCACTACTACCTCAATCTTTCCCTTCTTTAGTTTCCATGTATATTACTGCTCTTTCTCTACTTTTATATATTCTTCGTATCTCTTCCTCTTTCCACTCCTTAGTTCTGACTATTCCCCCAATAATAAATGCTGAAGCCTTGGTTTCTCTCTCTATGCAGTCATCATCTTGAAGACCTCATCAACTTTCATGGTTTCACCACCATTTACAAAGATATTTACATCTGTACCCATAGGACCATCCGTCAAAGTTCTGTCTATACAATAGCAATAGTTGAAGCCTCTGCCATTATCTTAAACAAAGACAGGAATTGAAATCAATTGTTTCTTTATAAGTAACTCTCCCTTTTTACTTGTCTTTTTTTTTTTTTGTCAGTAACCTCTTCATTATGCTCATTTTCCAGGTTAGAAATGTTGGTATTCTTTTTTATACTTTCTGTTTTTATTTTATCTGTCATCAAATTATATTTTCTTCAAGCTATATCTTCCTTACATTTGTCCTTTTTGTTGTCTTTTTTTTTTCTTATGATCACCACTCTAAATTAGGCCCACATCATCTTAAGAGCCACCTAAATTTATTCTGTGCCACCAGCATTTCTTAGCTTTAATCAACCATGCATCCCAACAATCTTCTTTCTAATCTACCATTAATCCCACCTCCACTTTTGGCTCCAACACTCAGCTAATACTGAAATGCTTTCATGTCATTCTCCCATGCAAAAAACTAGTTAATATGCATTGGTTATTACATCATGCCCTACATGGTATTCTGAGGCCCAACTAAACATTCAGATACATCTTGACTATCAAAGGCTGCATTGACAACAGCCTACTCAAAAGGATCAAGACACACAGATTGCCATAAGGAAGTATCAGGTTTTTCTTTTCACTGGCAGTTGTAGCAGTCCAAAAGTCATGGTCAAGGAGACTGTCTGATTTAGAAGTCTTATGCCCTACAGATGCAAATTACTCTTCTAAGAACCCTAACAACCCCATAGGCACTTCCAGGGTCCTTGCAAAGAAATATCAGTTATAGGAGTCAAATAGAGGGAAGTCCAAAATGTGGACTTCCTCCTGGTTCAGGGCCCATTTTTACTATAAGCAATATTATGTAGTAATATAGTGAATACTCTTACTAGGTTATCAGAGGAATAGGGATAGCAAGTTATCTCAGGGTTAGCATCTTGTGCAGGAAGGGGAAGTAATTTATTAAGTTTTTGTCCAAAGTTACCAATCAAGTTGAAACTCTTTTGACACATTATTAAGATCATTCATAATCTGTAACCCTCCTACACTCCCACATTTATTTAAACTTTTTTTCATTACTCCCCAAGTAGCCACTTCTGATTCTTTCACATAATATAGTAAGAGTCTCAGATATTTTCTTCCTTTATTATATCCCCCAATTCAGTGCCTGCTATAATGCTTTTTTTGCAGATTAATTGAGTTTAATTCACAAATATAGCCAACTGAGGGAGTGTGAGGCTGCTCACCTCTTTGTGTTCTAGTATGACATAATAGTTTCTTAGTCATTAAATATCCTTTAACCTTGAGAAGGTTTAACATTAAAAACAGTAATGTTTGAGACTCAAATCCTATAGTATTAATATATATATTTTTCCCAGCTTTATGGAATATATTAGATAATTAGTTGCTCATATTTACATTGTACAATTCAATGAGGGCTTTTTTTTTTCAATTGTAGTTGCCATACAGTAAGATATCAGTTGCAATCATATAGCATAGTGATTAAAGTTCTATATAACTCATGAAATGGTCTCCCCACTAAATCTAATAGCCTTGTTCACTCTTATATGTTTATTACAACATTGTTAATTATTTTCCTTATGCTACACTTTATATCTCATATAAAGTGTAACTATCCTAATCTCTTTGCCATTTTTTGCTGTTCTTCTCAACCCCCCTCTCATTTAGTAGCCCTCAAAATAGTCTCTGAAATCTGTGAGTTTGTTTCCATTTTTGTTTGTTTGTTTCTTTGTTTGTTATTTTGTTCTTTAGGTTCCACATGTACATGAAATCATGTGATATTTATCTTTATCTAACTTACTTCATTCAGTGCAATACCCTCTAGGTCCATCAAGACAACATCTTTTTCCATTCCCTTATAATCTTTGTGTTTCTTTTAATCTGAAGAAACAAATGTAGGGGTCTTGTTTTCTTATCCATTCAGCCACTCTATCTTTTGGTTGGAGAACTTAATTCTTTTTCATTTGAGGTACTTGTTGATAGGAATGTAATTGTTACCATTCTTTAGTCATGTTTTTGACACATGTTTTTTCTTCTTACAGAAGTCCCTCCAACATTTCCTGTAATACTGGTTTGGTGTTGATAAATTCCTTTAGCTTATTTTTGTCGGAGAAGCTCTTTATCTGTCCTTCTGACTCTAAATGATAGCTTTGTTGGATAAACTATTGTTATTTGTAGCTCCTGGGTTTTCATCATGTTGAATAGTTTGTTCTAAGCCATTCCATCCTGCATATTTTCCTTTGAGAAATCTGCCAGTCTTATGAGTGCTCCTTTGTAGGTAGCTAATTGCTTTTCTCTTGCTGCTTTTAAGATTCTCTTTTTGTATTTAACTTTTGGTGTTTTAATTATAAAATGTCTTTCAGTTCATTTTTTTAGGGACTCTCTGAGCTTCCTGGGGTTGTATGTCTATTTCCTTCACCAGATTAGGGAAGTTTTCTATCATTATTTCTTCAATTAGTTCTTTAACTTCTTGTTTTCCTTCAGGTATGACCCAGATGTTTTTACATTTAATTTTGTCCCATAGGCTCCTTAAATTATTATTATAGTCTTGGCTTCTTTTTTCTTACCATTCTGATTGGGTGTCCTTGGCTTTCGCATCCTCTATATCAGCGGTTCAATCTTCTTCTTCCCTCTAATGTAGTCTTTATCTTAGATAATGTATTCTTCATTTCTGACTGGTTCCCTTTTATAATTTCCATTTCAATTTTTATGTTTTTTTAATCTGTTACAGTTCTCACAGAATTCATCTACACTTCCCCTAAGTATATTGAACATGTTTATAACCAGTTTTTGAACTCTGCCTCTGTTAAATTGCTTGACTCCATTATTCTTGGATCTCTGTTCTGTTCTCTCATATAGTTTCTGCTTCATTGTCTTCCTATTTTGGCTGCCTTTCTGTGTCTGTTTCTATGTACTAATCAAAGTTCCTCAGTCTCTCAGTCTTATTAGTGTGGCTTTGTATAGGTGTTTAGTAGCACAGTCCTGAGAGGGGTTTAGCTGCAGGCCAAGTTTAGCCCTAGACTGCACCCTCTGGGGTCACCTGGTAAGATTCAGCAAGCAATCCACAGATGCTATGCTTTTAGTTGCCTCAAGAGGCCATGTCAGAAACTGAGGCCAGCTGCCACCAGTGTAGGTCTTGGAGTTGGCTCAGTAAGAAGCACCAGACTTTCCAAGCAGACAACTATATATGCGGCTTGGTTAACGATGCGAGTTGAGAGAGACGGAGTTTCAGGGAGTCCTCGGGTGGAGTGACTTCTGTTATCTAGTTTGATGACTTTTCAGCTATGGTCTCTCTGCATCTGCACTCTGGGAAGGGGGAGAGCTCAACGGAGGAACAGAGGATACTGCCAGCCCTTCTGCATGGCAGAAAGCCTCACCTCTGGCCCTCACTCTAACAACTCTGTGTCCTCTGTATCTTCCTGGTGACTCCCAACAGCCAACCAGCACTGGTGCTCAGAGTGAGCAAGTACGTCACCATGAATATCCAGTCACAGATATAGCCTCTTAAGAGGTGTCTGCAGCTGCCATAGCCTCTGTCTCACTCAGCCACTCAGAACGAGCCAGCCTCCATCTTTGCCCTCTACTGCCTCTTTCTGTTGTAGGGTGATTTTTTATTTCTCTTCCTAGTTGTAATGCTTCCATTTGTCTAGATCCCAGGCAACTCTGCTTGCTATTTGCTTCGTGTTTTTGTCACAACTTTGATGGAGTCACAAGAGGAGGTGAAAAAAGCCTCTATCATCTATGCCCTCTCTACTATAATTTTAGGCAAGTAGTAACTATTTAAGAAATAGCCACAAAATAACTGAATCTGTGTTATGAGAGACATTCCAAAATGATGGCTAGGTTCCACACTGTTTTGCAATGTTATAAATTAAATGTAGAAGAAAGCAAAACACTTTTTTGATTCATTGATGTAGTGAAAGCACCGTTGCAAAACATTTTTAAAAAGTGAAAATTTTTAAAGCTCAAAGTAAAAAAAAAAAAAATCACCTCCAACCCACAAACCTACAATACACATCTTAAAAGAAAAAGCACAATGATAAAATAAAAACTCAAGTTGAACCATAAAATTGCTTAGGTTTCAGAAGTTCAGTTGAGGCTTGCTTCCTCAGATGGAGGCAGGGGGCAGTGAGGCCAAGCAGAGAATGTAGAACATGAGTCCTCAGGAAACAGAAGATGATGGATGTAGTGCGAGCTTACAGGTTGTATGACTTTCTGCACGTTAACTAATTTTTCTGTGCTTTAACACATGTCCATGATGTGCATAGTGATATCTTCCTTTTATTTGCCTGAAGTGATATGGTTAGGATTAAGGATGTGATACTGTGAAATGTCCATGTATGGAATAGAAATTCATCAGAATTATAATTTTTATTATTCTCATTGGAGATCAAAGAGTAGTGTAAGGAGAGGGAATTTACAATAAAGCTACTTTTGTGTCTATGAGAGTAATTAGAACAGAAATCAATAATTTTTTTGTGAATTTGATCAATATAGACAAGAAATTAAATTGCAGGCTGACCTGTATTATTTATTTCTTTGTAGAAGGATTTTGGATTTAAATTATTCTTATAACCCCTCCCCCCTCATTTTACTTTTATTGATAGGAGAACCAAATTATTGATTCCTTTTTAGGTATAAGATTGAATATTGAAAAATTACATTTTAAACAAACAATACAAGTAAAAAAGATTTCATTCTTGAATGAAATAGAAAATTTTGTGATCTGCAAATCTGATTGTGTCACCAAAGTAAAAAACCAAATCAGATGGGCTAGTTGAAAGATATGTGCACCCTAAACAGATGCCCAACTTCAATTTTATTTCAAGTTAAAAATACATACTAAAAGTACATTTAATATTTTATAGTATGTGTTTTTAAAAGTAAGTAACAAAAAACAGAGAAGAATGATACTCTATTCTACAGTTATCAGCTATAGTCACTGGGAAGTAATTAGTTCAATTTTCTCTTCTAGAAAATCTGAGACCCTATTATCTTTTCCTTTGCTCACATCAGCCTAGTAAGTTAAAGAGAAGACAGAAGTACTTTCCAGATTGCATTTCTTCAGTTCGTAGAATTTATTACCACAGGAGGTCATCAAGTCAATTATAACAGCCGGGTTCAAAATGAGGTTGGGAGAATTTTATAACCAATAGCATTTATATAGTAAAGCAAGTGACTTAGAAGTTTTATGCTTTATGTCACACGATCACAGTTTAGTTCATAAAATATTAAGCCATGAAATCGGAAAGGAAAATTTTTTTGTAAAATGTCTTTGAAGACTTTTGATAAAGATCACTTCTGGTGCCTTATGATAGACAGAAATTATCTAATAACAATGTAACAGGAATGTCATTTGATGGTAAGTTCAACATTTATGTTACACTGCAACTAAATATGATAAGCAAAACTTCAAGCAAAAATTGAAGTTCTGCCTGACTGTGTTTATATAGTGACAAAACAACTAGTTAAAAAAGATAAAAATTCAATTGACTGAATTATTTATATTAGGGAGATATGAAAAATGCTTATTATTTGCTCAACTCAGTTTAAAAAATATTAACTCAAGTAAACTTGCTTATATGTATAAATATAGCCTAAATGCACCTAAATAGTAGCAAACTTATTCAATTTTTAATGTAAATATTTTCTATTTTTATTGATGGATTTAAGGTCCTCAGATACAGCTTTCTAGTTAGAACTATTTCGTTCCTCTGCTGGTTAGACCTATAATGCAGTTCTTCCTCAGAGTAAGTAACTTGATCAGGAATTCGATTTTTTAAAATCCAGTACAATGCCATTTAGTTCTCATAACTCCAGATTTGTAGAGAAGGATAAGATACTGTCTGGTTTCAAAGACTGTGAAAGTTAAAGTATTGCTCTTGAAACAGAAAAGCTTTTATATTAACATTGACATTCAAGTCTTGCTCTTTAGTTGCACTTTGGATATAGAGAACTCTTGTAGATCAAAATTTGTAATGTGTGATATCATATAATGCATGTCAGTAATCTTTGATTTACACCTATGAAGTGCCAGTAGACTTAGAACTCTTTTTGGCTTCTTACATGTCGAGGTCCTGCTCTCCATTTGGAGTGTGGAGACTGCTAAGCAGTCTTATATGTTTTGGTGGCTAATTCTTCATTATCTTTTCATTCTCTGCACTTGCTTTTTAAGTTGCCTATAATGCTTATTTTCTGAGCTTAATTCTCAAGTATAGAAATATATGCTCTGTTGACTTGATTGAATTAATGTTGGGCAGGAATAGAGCCAATGCTTATAGAAACAAAGATCTTTAAATTTGTTTTTTATTCCATCAAATACCATTTTCCCCCAACCTCTAATTTTACAAAGGTTAGTAGTCCCAGAGACATAAAATGACTTGCGTGGAAGAAACTAGTGTGACTGTTGGTTTTATTTGGCAACCTGACTGGATCATGGGTATACAGATATTTGGCTAAACATTATTTCTGGGTGTGTCTGTGAGAGTGTTTCCATTTGAGAATAGTGTTTGAATCAGTAGGCTAAGTAGAGGAGATGGCCTTCCCCAATATGGAGAACATCATCCAATTCACTGAGGGCCTGAATAGAACAAAAAAAGGCAGAGAAAGGGAGAATTTGCTCTCTCTGCCTGACTCTTGAGCTGGGACATTGGTCTTCTCCTGCCATTGGATGAGACTTGACATCATCAGCACTCCAGGTACTCAGACCTTTAGACTTGGACTAGAATGACACTATCTGCTTTCCTGGGTCTCCATCTTGCAAATGGCAGATCGTGGGAACCCTCAGCCTCTAATAGTGTAAGCTGATTCCTTATCAAAAATATCTTTATATATGTATGTATATTCTATTAATTCCGTTTATCTGGAGAACACTGGCTAATACAGTGAGTTAGAGCAGAGATAGGACTAGAACACAGTGAGGAATCTATTGCTGTTTATCACAACACGTTTTTGAAAATGCCTGGCATGGTGCCTCATATAAAAGAGAACAATAAACAAAAAATGATGGATGAACACCTGATAGTTTAGGAAAACATTCTGACTTTATTTTGCAATAAATAGACAAGTAGTTGCAAATTTTCATTATTCATTGCTCTTTGTAAATGAAAAGGCTTTCCTTATAAAAAATAAAACTAAAAATTGAAAGCCAGCATCATCATAGGCCTTTCTCTTGTCTTAGGTGTTAGTTTACTTATCATAACAGAGATTATAGTTTCTGGTGTCTTTTTGTACTTAAGCTCATGCATAATCAGTTTTTGTTTTTGTTTTTGTTTTGCATCAGTAGGGAGGAAATTTGAAAAACTGACCAAGTTAGTTATAATGACCTGGAGCAGCCTTTAGGCACATGAATTTTATTGACAACATCTGCTAGATCTTTAGAGGTAATAGGTTCAGTTAACTTAAACAACATCTTGTTACAAGCACAAGGGATAGAGCAATGCTTCCAAATTTTTCTGTGCATATGAATCACTGTAGATCCTATTACAGTGCAGATATTATGAATCATAGGTCTGGAGTGGCCTCTGAGGCTGAATTTCCAACAAGTTCTCGGGTGCTACTCATATGGTTTGGGGTGCACACGGAATAGGAAGAAGCTAGCTACTTGAGAATTTGACTCTCTACTTCTTGTGTCTGATTCTCTTTTTTCCTCTGGCCTTTCTAGTATTTTATTGAAGATCTTATGTGCTAAGAGTGGGAATCTGTACCCTGTAGCTTTTCAATAGGGCTAAAAACTCTTATTAGTCTTGAAGTTGCCATTTTCTCCTCTAAACTATGTGAATAACCTTAATTATTTTTTATCTTTGCATACATAGGCCCAGAGTTTTGTTTTATATAATTCTATGATTATTTTGTGGGCTAATATCAGAATTTAGAGGAAACCTTTTAAAAACATATAAGCAAGTCTGTTTGGAAATATTGGTTTACTTAAAGACTCAGAACTTAATTTAGAAATAAAAAGGAAGTCATTTGATTTAAAATGGTTATTTTGGTAATATGGGTAATATCACGTTACTATGGAGCAGAAGTTTACATTTTCATTGAAATGACATCCACAAAGAAAAATACATTTGTAAAGAAAAAAAGAAGGAAGAAAAACATTTTTACCACAAGGTGGCAGTATGGTATATATACATAAAAAAGATTCCAAATGAATGATGATTTCAGATAGATCTCTGAGGAGACTATTTTGACTGTCAAAATAAATAGCATTTCCTAATGCAGTGGTGTGCAGAAATGCCTTAGCAAAGCTACTTATTTGTGGCATTCTTGTATAACCACACTCTAAATTGAAAGCTCTATAAACTGGGCATCTTCTTGGGCCCTAAGTGAACATTTGCAGGGGACAATTTTCAATTAAAAAAAATTGCATTGTAATATATATTTTTTATTTTAGTTTCATTTAACCAATAATTAATATCATAAGTTACATGTAAATATTCTCAAGATGTGAACCATATATCCACAGAATATACTTAATTTAAACTTTTTATATAAAGAATAAATTAAAAGTTTTGAAAATATTTTACTGTTCCACTCTTTGTTACATTACATTACTTTTATTTAAACTTGAAAATATGCCTCATTCTCTTTAGCTTTTTTATCTTAGTCATGAAGACACTTGTATTGCCTACTTAAAATTAGATTGATTGCATTGTGAACTCTGTCAACAGTTCACTGGAAAGCTGAGTGAGATTAAGTTTACCTAAGCAGTGTCTAACAGAAAGGTGAGATAAATATTGCAAAAGCCACAAAGGTATCTAGATGAATGAGACACTTTTTTCCCTTTGGAAAACGTTTGGAAGGGTCATGGTAGAGGATGTTAGGGTTCTGCAAAGGACAAAGAAACAGATTGAATTATTCAATACCTGTTCTGTTCTTTAAACAACTTTTCATGAGGTGAAGCTCTCTTCTCTATATGTCTGGAATTTGAAAATACCCTCAAATGCCAGCTGCAAGTCAAAACTTTTGGCAGCTAACTGGGGATGAGAAAAGGAAAAATGTTCTGGCTGGAATAATGGGTGGAATTCTTCTAGTTGCTGCCATTGGCAGGATGCCTGCATGTCAGTTCTTCTGGAGGCTGGAAATCAGCCAGAGTGAAGCTGGGGCCAAAAAGCCTAGGAATAACACCTGTGCAGTTGTGTCCCTGGCTCTTGCTCAGAATATTCCATGCAAGGCAATAGGGACTGTACTTTTGTTTGTTTTAAACTCTGATGAATGGTTGGGCAGCATTACATAAATTATTTATGTTTATGAGTGAGATTCCCTTAAAATCAGTGCTTAGAAGTGAGCAGTAGTCTTTTTGGAATTTGTGAATACTAAAGACTTCAGGTTTATGAAATCTGCCATACTAGAATGCTCTTTCAATTGCTTATTTCAATAAAAACCTCTGTCGTTTGAAATAACAATATCAATCAATGATACATTAGGATGGTTATAGCGGTTACCTGACAGAATTAAAAAATAAGGAGAGAAAATAACCTAATATTGACATTGTAAACATTTCAGGGACTGTAATGTCACAATCAGAAGTGATACTGGAAGTTTATGCTGATGTGAACTTGAAACCACAGACAAAGAGGGAGAGATATTAAAACCATAGTGTGTTGTTTTGCAGTGATGCAGTGGTTAATGAAGCAATGAAGCCATCAAAACTTAGGCCACATTTACATATAAAACATAAAGACATAAGTACAAAACTGAATGTAATATATGAGGGATCATACTTCTGAATAAAACTATCATTTAATTTAGTTTACTATCAGTGACACATTCAAAAAAGGCGACAAAGTTTCCTTTGCCATTCTTAAATTAGGTTGTAATATAAATAATACAAATTGCACTATTTTACTTTCCCAATTTTTCCGATGAAGTTAAGCTATTTAAAACATAGGTTTGATTAAAAACTGTAATCGTTATGGCAACAGCCCTATATGCCTACAAGGCCACAATCTTTTATGACATTGATATGGGGAACATGGACAGCACACGATTGTCAACTGGATTATATTGGATCCTTAAATCTTAGTGTAAGTAAATAATCACAATGGACAACACTTTAAGCCTCTAAGTAATCATAAATGTATACTTCAGTATCATAACCAGTGACTAAGAAGACTCATGTCATGGCCAAAGATATCCAAGATTGGGCAAAGAGACAAAATATCTCCTTTGTTTTCCCATCTGCTTTATTACATTCAGAAAATGCATGTCATCTAAGTGGTAAATAGAATGTTTAAAGTTCAACTAAAAATTCATATCCCATCCTTACAAAAAGCAGAGCTACATTCCTGGCTGAAGCAATCATGGAAGTCGAACAAACTCAAAGATTGGACATAGCAACATGGATCACGAAGAGACTGTTTTCCTAACAATGACTGACACAGTGGCCTCGTCAGGGTGAGACGCAGCTGCCCTAGATGTGGATCCAATTCATTCCAACGCAATACAGATACAATTTAGTTACCTCCAAAGTTTAACATTTGTTTTTTCTCCAGAATTGTTTAGACAGTTCATGATAGGCTTTGGATTGGCTAAACCGAGCTTGATGATGGTGGCAGTGGTTATCAACCTTGATTACAGTGAGGAAGCTACCTCACCACTGCATGACCAAGGAGTGAACATCCTTAGTTTGGAAGTAGTTGATTATCTTGTTCAGCCAATACTATTAGGATTAGGCAAGGGGATTAGGCAAAGGGATGGGCGAAGGGTGAGAAGACCTTAGGACATACTGGTGCCAACATGCTATAGTCTCATGGATAGGGGGTCTGAGAAAGAGAAATATTATAGCTGTAGGCCCTGGAAATCCAGAGCGAATGAAAAAATGGGAAGGAGGCATTTATTGATAATTGATAAAAAGAGTGAGCTTTTTTTCTAGGTCAGGTGGAAAGGAAGAGCCTGCCAGCACTATCAGTTCCCTTCTTATAGGACTCATGCTTCTCTTCCTGTTTTTGGACATCATATACTTGCTTTATTTCTTAACCTGAGAATACTTCCACATTCTCAGAATATACGAGCATGCCTATATTCTAAAAGTAATTATGAGAACTTCACCGTCACAATATTTTTAGTTAGGTAAGCCTCCAATCATGTCAACTCTTTGAGTTTATACTACAATATCTAATCCTAAAATGTGAGTTTTTTCACATGAACATATAGCTATAATCAAGCACTACAAAAGGAGCTTTGTAGCTGGATCAGTTCTCAGCATAAAAGTGCCCATATACCCAAAGAAAATTGGCTTTGCAAGATGGATGTTCTGTCCTGGGGCACCATGTATATTCTGCTGTCAGAGTTCTCTTTGGGGCTAGACTTTTGTAGATCATGTACCCAAAAGCCCTGCTAGATGCTTTGTTGGGTGGTCCCCCTTGATCTCACCTCTGATAATTGTCTATCTTTGTTTAGATAAGTAGGAGGGGGAGTTGCCCTGATTCTGGTTATTTGGCTGAAGAGGCACATTTTGAGCAGTTCTGTTATAAGAAGTCCTCCCCTGGTCAACAGAGACACTGGATACTTCCCCATAGTCTCTTTGTTTTTAATGTAACAGGCTTCCTCCTAGGAGATGCTTGATTTAATGTTGAATGAAAAATGAGTATATTGACTTAGGGAATATTTATCTACAAATTCGGAAGAACAAGCATTAGCAAGGATGACTCCCTGTGATGGCAGACAAGGTTGACTCTTCAGATAAATTATTCCATGATGGGAATCTTATACTTAATATCTACCATGCATTGTATCCTTTTCCTATCTGAGCTCACACAAGCTGCTGCTAAACGAGGAGGTAACACTTCTATCAGTTTGTCTCAAACAGCCATCATTTGTGTGAGGCATTACTCATGTTGAATCTTTACTCGGAGCTTCTTTTGGGTGAACCTCAACTGCTTTCTGCCTTACCGCATCTTCAAGCCATAACACATTTGGTTGGGTTAATCTCCCAAAATACATGCAGATTTTGACTACTTCTTACCAGTTCCACAGATACTGTTCTTTTCTAAGCCACCATCTCCTCTGACTTCTTGCCAAAACCTACATAAGGTTCCTAGCCTCCTCTATAGTATGTTTTTCACACAGCAGCAGTAGTCTGATCATGCCACTTCTCTGCTTTAAATCCTCCAATAGCTTTTCATTTCACTCACAGTAAAAATAAAGGTTTCAAGGTTATATAAGAGGCCTAAACATTCTATTATAACAGGCCCTCTTTCTTCTCCCTGCCCCATATTCTAGCACAGTTCCCTTCCTCACTCCACTCCAGCTTCTCCACTAGCCTTGCAGTTTCCTCAGTGTGCTAATTATGCTTCTGCTCTGAGGTCTCGTGTTTTCTTTGTCAGAATGCTTTCCCTCTTCGCCTCATATCCACATGGCTTGCCCTTTCTTCAGGTCTCTGTTCAAATGTCACTTTATTAAAGATAACTTTCCTGATGACTTTATTTAAAATGAAAACTTCTGCTTCTTTCATTCCCTATCTCCTTTACCTATAACATTGACATATTAGATGTTTTTGTCTAGTTGTCCACTTACTTATTGTTAGTTTTATCTCCACTAGAATGTAAAGTGCTTTTTAAATACAGACTTGCCTGTTCCGTTTATGTTTATATTTCAGTGCCTAGAGTACTGCTTGGCAAATAGTGAGTCTTGATTAATATTTATTGAATGAATGAATAAAATGTGGCCTGTGCTGTCTAGTTCATCACCATCTCCATCATTCGATAACATCTGACATGACCCTATTTCACTCCTCTATATAACCTGCCTCACCATGTTGGTATTTGGATTTGTGACTCTTGGCCTGTAGCTTAGAAATGAAGGTCATATAGTTTTATAGGTCATGTAGTTTTGAAACAACTGTACAAATATACAGTTATTAACTCTTTGAGAAAAACATAAAACTCTATTAACAACATCTCCCTGCCACTTCCTATCCCCCAGCAGGAGTGAAAGTCCAGGATTCAAGAACAGAGGCCTTGCCTTCTTGGGAAAAGAGAAAATACTTCATTTTTTCCCAATGAGTCTATAGTAGTGACACAAGGCTTAAATTAACTCCTTTGAGGTAGAAATGTGATAAGTAATAAATATATTTGTATAATTTTGGATAAATGTTTTTTGAATGAAAAGGGATTGTACATAATTTAGAAATTATTTTTATTTCAGATCAGAATGATTTACTTGACTGTTATGTTAATACTTTGTTTCTTTGCCTCACCCCTTGTTGAATAGTTAAAGCATATTTAGGGACTGAGGGAAAGGAAATTATTATTTAAAAGAACTCTTTTAGTAATCTTTTATATTTAATCAATTTATTAAGGTTTAATTTACATTCAATGAAAGACATTCATTTTAACTGTTCTGTATAAGTTTTAATAACTGTATACACTTGTAATCAATTGCATCCCAATCAAGGTACAGAATATTTCCAGAACTCCTAAATTTTGCTGTACTTCTTCGTAATCATTCTCCCTTATTTTCTTTCCCAGGCAACCACTGATCTGCTTTCTGTCACAATAAATTAGTTTTACCTATCTTAGAATTTCATGTAAAATGGGCCATACAATAGTGTTTTTATGTCTGATTTCTTTTGCACAGCATAAAGTTTTTGAGAATCATCTGTGGTTTACATATATTAGTAGTTTGTTCCTTTTGATTACTGAGTGGTATTGTTTGAATGTACTAGTTCATTCACCTGTTGATAGAGTTGTGAGTCGATAGGGATGTTGCCAGTTTTTGGCTATCATAAGTGAAGCTCCCATGAACATTTCTGTACAGGTGTTTGTGTGAATGTGTTTTGATTTTTTTAAAAATAAATACTTGGGAGTAGAATTCCTAGGTCAAGTGCTGAATATATGTTTAATTTTATTAAAAAAATTTGAATAACCTTTTATTTTTTTGTAAAGGGAAAACTTTGTAATTTATCTGCTTTTCACCATGTTCCTATTTTCATAAGTCACATTTTTTTTTTCAAGTGGGAGTAATGACAAGGTTACTGCATTTATTGTCAATTGTGCTGGTATAGAAATTCAGAAATGGCGTTCAAATAGGGGAAAAGTTTTCTTTCCCTAATACTGTGAGGCTAATTGATGTGCCCTTTTGTGGCTGCTGAAAGGATTAAATGAACTGAGACATAAAAAATGCTTAACACAGTGCCTGAGACGTTGTTCATATTTAGGGATGTCAGTTGTTGTAATTATTATCTGACTTTATTAATAAATTAGGATGGGAGACACGTCTTGACCCAACTGCTATAGAAGTTAAACTATGACTTTGTACTGTGATCATCTTTCCTGAAAAGCTTACCTCGCAACACCCGAAATAGCTTATTTATATGCATTATTAGCTAACAATGTGTGTTCATCTATACCAAATACATGAAAGCAAGTTCAGAGGATCAAAACACAGAAAAAGGCAGACTCCAATAACATCACCAACTGTGAAATGAGACAATAAAATAAGAGCAGAATCACAAGGTGGAAAACTATAATAATTTAAAGATGAAGAGTTTACAGTTTTCTAAAATAAGATAATTTCATTAAAACCTATGACTACTTTTAACTTTTGCTAGGTCAACTTTGGTGCTTAAACCTTTTCTCTGATGAAAGAACCATGCTGACAGTGTGCAGTAAGCTTCACTTTCCTACCTTTAAAAAACACACTGATCTTTAGGACTCCTTAGTCTGTGGGTGGTATTGTTAAACCTAGAGGTGGAGAGAAGAAAAAAAATAAAGTTTATAAAGAAGCTACATTTTTTAAACAAAGGGTAATTCTTCCTGTAGTGTTAGTTTAATCAGAAATGAGAATCATTTAGTTTTGTTCCTCAGCAAAAGGCCTTTAGGAGAGCCTGTTGCTGATTTTCAAAGTCAAGGGATCTAAGGTACTGTGAGCAAGCTCTGTTCCCAGTCAAAAAGAATTATTGAACACCTCCTGTGTTCAATACAGCAGCAGATTTGTGTGATTAGTTTTCATTTTTGATGAGGAATCAAATTAGAATTTAGCTGACTTTGTTGAGGTAGGTGTAGTGATTCTTTTCAAAATGAAATTGAATAAAATCTAAAGAATTGCAGTGGTAACCAGCCACATTAACCATTTGCTGTTAGAAAAGGCTTTATTTCTGTAGTGAGCTTCAATGAACTTTGTCAGTTGATAAGATGTGCACAAACTCTATTAGTGTTCTTTAGCCACATAATTTGACTAAAAGTTGAGAATGGAATCACCTCCTATTCACCCCATTGGTGAGGGAGGAATTCCTGCTCTAGGTTTATAGGTTTATAAAGATGGCTGAACGTACAACAGCCAACACTGGACAGATGATGTCAACAGCTCTTGGAATTAGTGCTGTGTCATGAGGAAGCCTGGACTTGTCTCTTTGTGGTTGAAAGAACAGAGTAAGACCCAGATGAAAGCAAGGATCAACTACCAGACAGGTAGATATACATTTATTCACAGCCTGGAGGAAAAGGGCATCACATGCCATACAGGGCCTCATAGGTTTCACTCAAGAATGGAGTGAACAACTATGGGCTGTGGTGGGGCAGGCTTTGTGGAAACAGAAGGTGAGGTGCCTCCTGGTTGTAGTGGAAGGGGGTCATTGGCTTGTTTGAATAATCCCACAGACTGGCAGAGAACTTAAACTTACTTTCAGGGTAAGCAGGCACTGCAGCTGGTCCATTTGATAAGGACGGTTATTTAGCTAGGGGACCTTATTATGCACAGAAGTAGAGTGAGAAGGGGATCTTGTGGTTAGGCCTTTGAGTCCCTCCTGATTTCACTAGGTAGTGAGACAGCATATTATATTGGATTTTGGTTTTAAACCTCATACCATACTGTCCAACACATATTTAATGAGAGCTACTATGAGCCAGGCAGTGTGCTAGAAGCTGAGGGAAATTAAGACAGATAATATATCACCAACGTGTTGGAAGGGTTTAACGTTTAATAGAGCCAAACAAGTAAATAGGTTAAGTGTTAAATGAGCTGTAACAGACATGTAAATATAGGACCTGAGGACATGAAGGAAAAGTAATCAGTCTTATCTAGATAAGAATAGTTTCCCCAGCAAAATGCTTGTTTTCTTTCTTTTTTATGAATAAGGAAAATCATAACAAAATCTATCCCAGAAGAGATTCATTTATGTACTTTTTGGTAAAGATTAGATTATATGTCCATATCTAATTCAGTTCCTATTTAGGTGCATTTAATAACTGATTAGACAAGTCATCATTTAGTCACTGGGGTTGGGAAGAGGGTGATGAAGAGAATGGCTGTTCAAAAAGTCAACAAAATAATTTTAATTCTCGTATAATTCCTCTTTTACACCTGTTCTCTCGTTCCTTCTCTTTCATCGTCTCGTTTCCCCCTTCTTCTTATTCTTCTCCTCCTCCACACCCTCTTCCTAAGATGTAGGGAGTTTCATAGTTTGGTAGACATTAACAGTTTTTGCCTGATCTTCTCATATTTAACAATCATTCAGTCCTGTCAAGTCTGGCTTCAAAATATTTGTAGAGTCTTTGCACTTCTCATGTCCACTGTCACCATCTTGGTTTTGGCAAGTGGAGTTCTTTGCCTGGGCCCTGCACTAGGGAGGGCTCTGTAAGCCACAAATGATTTATTTAACAGCATAAGGTACCTTTGTTAACTGGCTCTGGTGCTCAACACAGACACAGCAGATCCTTAAGCATAAACATCTAATAACATGATTACCCTTGTTTCTTTCCCAGGGAAACAATTCTTCACTATGCTTACTGTATATTCTTTAAGTCAACAATGACCACATAAAAAAGCAGTGGAGGCTTGGGGATGTTTTCACCAATGTCACAGATTTAGTATATTAAGAGTTGTGCAACCATCAACTCCTTTTTAGTTTAGAATGTTTTCATTACCATAAAGAGAATTTCTATACCTGTTAGCAATCATTCTCTATTCTCTTTTCCCCTTTCCCATCTCCTAGTGCACTCGGCAACCACTACACATTTTATTTCTTTACCGATTTACCTGCTATGCATATTTCATATAAATGAAATCATATAGTATGTAGTCTTTTGTGACTGGCTTCTTTTGCTTTTTGAAATGGATTCTTGAATAGTGCTGCATTGTTCTTCAGTAGGACAATATCTCATTGTTCTTCAACAAAGAAGAATGTTTCTCACCTTATTCTTCAACAATGCTATATTGCTTTTCAGTGTTCATTTATTTACTTATAAAATAAAAAATTCCCCAGACATAGGAAGGGTATTCAAAAGATACTAAATAGCCCTAAATATGTTCAGTAAACTTCTTATTCTTAAGATCTCAGCTTAAATGTCACATCTGAAAGATATCCTTGCACATCCAAGTTAAAGAAAGACCCATTCCTATTATTCTATCTCCCAGATCCTTGTTTGTTTTTTTAAAGCACTTATGATAACTTGAAATAATTTTAACTGTCATTGAGTGAGTGAATGACTCTGTGTGTGTGTGTGTGTGTGTGTGTGTGTGTGTGTGTGTGTGATTGGTCTCCCTTACTAGAGTAGAGACTTCATGAGCAAATGAGCACTATCTCTATCACCACTGTTGGACCTCCAGCATTTGGCACAGTGATTCAAAGTAGGCAATCAGTTTTCAAACAAACAAACAAACAAACAAACAAACAAACAAACAATAAATAAATAAATAAGTTATTGAATGATAAAAAGAATGTAATGGGAGGTAAATGCTTGATGGAGAATAATGATGAAGAATTAAACATGGAGACTTTTCTTAGGTGTAAAAGAGCCATGAGACATCCAAGTGACCATGTCTTCTAGGTAGACATAGTTTCTAAACACAATTTTAAAGTTAAACAGTACAGAAGGACCTATAGAAAAAGGCAATATTCTCTTGATCTACTCTACCCTCAGTCCATTTCTCTAGAGAAAAAAATTTTAAACTATGTTTAGCTCCTTTAGTGATTATTGCCATTATCTGTATCTGCAAATATGATGCTATATTGCCCTTTCTTATTTTATCAACTTCTGAGTTATCTATTGCTATGCTACATGGGACTGTAATCCATTTACCAAAAATATCTGTCTTTCTTCTCACCTCCTCTTAATAGTTATATCTAAAATATTTCTGTCGACTACACTTGTAAATTAAAATAAGTTGCTTAAATCTTCTGCTTTCTATTGTAAACAGTTCCTCTTATCTCCCCAAGTTGTAAGATAAAGATGTTTGCGTGTCAAGCCTTCCTTGCACCTTCATTTCCTATTTGCTGAAAGTTGTACTTTTAGTTTTGTATAGTCGAGATTAATAACATTTACATTCTCCTGTCAGACAATCTACTGGCTGCTCAAGTCATGTCACCTTTGAATAGGTTTTCATGTTTGATCTATATTGCTTGTATCATTTTTATTATTATTCCTGGAGAAACGAATTCTGTTTTTTCCCTTGATGGATTAATAAAAACCCCACGTGTTTTCTTTACCATCTTGCTAATATCTTCTACCTTCTTATGTATTCTCTACACTTTTTAAGAATCGATTATTTCCTTTTCTTGAAACCACTAATTTCCTGTTTTAAATTGGAGTGGTTACATGAACAATGGCTTTATTGTACAATTTTCTGCTTTTCTGGAGGTTTACGTTTCCTTTCTTTTTTCTCATAAAGGCAAAAACATATATTGATACAAAATTCCCTCTAGTAAATAAAATTTCAGTAAGAAATGTAATAAATTCTACAGGTTATAGATTACTGACAAAATTCCTGCTAGAGTCAAAGCCATAGCTGAGAAGGGGAACACACATTAATCCAAATGCTGTTTTCTGTTGATATATGAGTAGATAGTGCAGGTGAAGACCTGTTCTTTATCATTTGTTAAATATATGAAAATATTTTGAGCTTGAAAAAACAGTTTACATACTCTTAGAGGCAACATATAAATAGATATCCAAGAAATAAATTTCTGAGTCTGTTTTATTTATCAAGTAGTATTAAATGATAGAAAATATAAATTTATAAAGCACAAACACACACACACACACACACACACACACACACACACACACACACACACACTCAGGCATGTATATAAAAATGCCTGATTGGCATTGGAACCAAACGGACATAAGGCACTGTAATTGTGCAAGCATAACCATCTTATCACATTAATGTGCTCCATTATGTGAGGATTAAACTTTTCCATTTATCTAGCTTGCCATAATGTTTGCATTCCAAGCAGAAATGAGGGATACAAATTATGCTTAGGCAAGGGGAAAAGCTTACATTGAAATAATTATGACAACTTACAGTAGGCAATGTATAGAAAGTTTGCAAAGTGCTATACACTTAGATTTGCTCATCTGCTTTCCATAACAACTCTGAGAAAATGCATGTGGCTATATTAACTCCATTTTATTGCTGACAAAACCGAGGATCAAAAAAAGTTGTTACACTTTTCAAGGGAACTGCTGATAAGTAGAACAGGAGGATTCAAACCCAAGAAATATGGCGCTTAGTCTCTTTGCTACATTACAAAATTTTCTGTTTATTACCTGTTAACTTTTATTATTCAGACTACATCTGCATATTAAAGAAAAGATGCTGGATACGTGTAGGCATCCAGAATGCTCATACAGGTGTTATTTATACTGCACTGTTCTTTTTAAAGGTCAAAGTGTAGTAAGGACAGAAGACCTAACTTTCAATCCTGGCTTTTCCAAGGAAAGTTTATGATTAAGAAGACCAATATCATGTGTCTGTAGCACTCTCCACCACACCCCCCATATAAATTAATATCCAGAAAATCATTAAGATGGGAGAGATGACTTCTTTCCCATCTCAAATATGCTTTAAATTATTAAATTATTAAAGCATATTCCCACTGTCTTGCTTCAGAGATGTTTATGGGTTGATTTGATGCATTCTTTTATTTACTATATAGTTTTTGAGCAACTAATATAGG
This sequence comes from Macroglossus sobrinus, assembly GCA_004027375.1. Lineage (NCBI taxonomy): Eukaryota > Metazoa > Chordata > Mammalia > Chiroptera > Pteropodidae > Macroglossus > Macroglossus sobrinus. The sequence goes on along the minus strand of PVKZ01000097.1, from coordinate 1,390,313 downwards.
TCAGCACAATTCAGAATATAAACAAAACAGCACAAACAAAATGATTACAGATTGTGGTCAATATGAGGGAAATAATCAGAGAAAGGCAATGTGCTTTCAGATAAAGAGGTCAAGAAAGCTTCTCTGGGGAAGTGACATTGAAACTGAGACCTGGAGCAAAGGTACTCAGATGGGGAAAGAGTTTAGTAGCCTGGGAACTGACAAAACAGCTGTGACCAGACTCTATGGGCAAGGAGAGAGTGAGCAGGATGTGATAGTAGAGAGGTTGACAGGACCTTGTAGATGATGTAAAGAGAGCGAAGTTTGCTCTGAATGCAACAAAAAGCCATTGATGTGGCTTAAGCAGAGGTGATGTGATCTAATTTACACAGAAAAAAAGATCATTCTGGAGGATCTAGTGGGAATGGGTGGAGCAGGGGGACAGGATAGTTTCAACATGAGGAGACAGTGATATGGGCTATGATTGTATCAGTGGAGTCGTGGAGAAACGGGTTTTACCAGAATAAATTAGTAGAATGCATTTTTTCCTTGGGTTTAGAATAATGAATGTAACTTCAATTCTAGAGGCCAACTCCATAGTTGCTACTGTCACTCACAAAAGTTTCTTGAAGTCAACTGATTGCAGACTTTAACTACATCTGCAATATACCTTCACAGCAACCCCTAGATTAGTGTTTAGTTCATCAGTCTGGCTCAGTTGACACATAAAACTAACGGTCATAGTCATATAACTAGTAGACAGCAGACTGTGATGTAAATCCAAGTCTGTGTGCTGTGAAAGGCTAGGATCTTAATTTCTACGTTCTGTTAAAAAATTGTTCTAGGCTGTGGGCAGAGCATGATCTAAGATTCTGGGTGGTAAAGTAGTGGGAATAATCCAAGATTGAAAAGAAAGCCGCTATGCATGAAGTATACAGATCTGGGGGAGGCAAGAGATAAAACAAGAACACAAATTTTGGTAGGCTTCTAACAGGTATCTGCCAAATACCAGCTGTGTGATCTTGGGAAATTATATAAACTCTCTGTTACTCTACTTTGTAAGATAGGTAATAGAACCTATTTCCTAAGGTTGATTAAATAAATTAATATATGTAATGTACTGGTATAGTCCCTGGCACAGACAAGAATGGCATAAATGTTAGCTGTTTAAAAAGAAAGAAAACATAATCAATATTAGTCAAGATATGAAATTACAGAAATGATAATATATATGATTATATAAAAGTTAAAACTTCCATTTCTCCTTTGACCCATCATAATCAAAATTTAAGAGCATATGTCAATCCTGTTTGCTCTAAAGTTAAGAAAGTGAGATAGCCTAAAATACATAAAATAAATCAATACTCCTGTATGTAAATGTGTGATTTATATACACAAGCATTCAGAAAAGTGAAAAGAAGACTGATAAATGCATGGGAAGGTTTAATAATAAATCTAATGAAAAATAATTTGAGTGCAATATTGTTTACCTAACAAAAAAAATCATTATGCATATGAGGGTATAGGACGATAGGCACTTACGTATATCGAGTTTGCAGTATAAATTGATATGACTCTTCCGAGAAGCACTGTGACAATAATATGTATTCAAATGTTAAAATGTCCCTTGCCTGGTAATTTCACTTAGTCTCCAAGGAGGAAATATTGTGATGTATAAAGATATTCATTGTAGCATTATTTATAATAAAGAAGCATTGCAGAATGTCTAAATGAACAGCAATAGCGAAATGTTTATAGCTACCTTATTACTACACAGCCATTTAAAATTATGTCTATGAATGGGATGAGAGAAAGGAGGAGATGTTGACCAAAAGGCACAAAGTTTCAATTATACAGGACGAGTATAATTGGGGAATCTAATGTACAGCAAGTGACTGTAGTTAATAATACTGCATCGTGTACTTGGAAGTATTTCATGTAGATTTTTTTTTTTGGTTCCCAAATTTTATTTAAGAACTAATATAAAATATTCCAGATAAATGAGTTTTAATTCTCATCTTTCTTCTTTTCTTCATCCTGGTTAATCTGAAAGTAACATAATTTGTAACTCTCTTTGCTGTTAGCAACTATGTGCAACAAATCACGTTGTAGATTATTCTTCAAATATATTTTTGTGAGATATGTCAAATACCTTTTGGGAAAAGGCACCTCAGAAGTCACAGTGATCTTGCTCGTGCTCCTTTCAATGGTTACAATCCCTCCACCGAGATTTCCAGCTTTTCCATTCACTTTGATTCTCTCCTGAAGAAACTGCTCAAAATTGGCAGCATCTATAATTCCATCTTCTACAAGATGAGTGCAGGCAGGGGTAGACTTGAGAACCTGCTTCTATTTTTTTTGCCCCTTTTGCCACAAGCTTTTTCACAAGCTCTATGGTGGCAGCAGAGGCAGTCAAGTAGATTTTAAGTGTTCTCACCTCATACACACAAAAGCAGTAACTATATGAGATGATGGTTATGTTCACTAGCTTGATCAGGGTAATCATTATATTATGTATGCATATATTAGAATATCACCTGTATATCTTAGATATTTATAAGTTTTATTTGTCAATTATATATCAGTAAAGCTGGAAAAATGAAACTGAATAATTTTGAATACAAAGGAAGATGTCTTTGTTAAGTGAAATATGAAAAGTAGAATATGTCACTATGATATATATCTACATATATATTTCTATCCATAAAAATATTTATATTCATAGGAAACTAACCCAAAATGTTTATTTCTGGGTGGTAGAATTATAGGTAATTAATGTTTTAATTTATTTCTGCACCTTTAAGTTTAATTGAAATAAGAATGTACAGAAAAAGAAATTGCTATTCTATTAAAGGCAGTGAGCAGGAAGTTTCAGTGTAAACACTCTGTGCTCAGGCCATACAAAGTAACTTCTAGGTAGTTTCCAGATGTTTAATGCATTCTTTTATCTCTTTTTCCTATCATCCTTTCAACTAAGAAATGTTCCCTCTATTTTCTATGTTCCCCAGATTCCTCCATCATACTTCTAAGTTTGAGCATTACTTCCTTTGTAAAATATTCCCTGACATTTCTCCTCTTTTTCTCCTCAAAAGCTGGGTACATCCTTCCTTCCTAGTGGTCCCATAGCATCTGCTATAGGTAAGGGTAGCTTTAAATTCTGGAGACATAGGCAATATATATATTTATTGATTATTGTTGCTTTGTAGGATAATTTGAGGTCAGGCAGAGGCCTCCAGCCTTATTTTTTTTCTCAGGATGGCTTTGATAATTCTAGTTTTTTTTGTGCTTCTATACAAATCTGACAATTTTTTGTTTTATTTCTTTAAAAAATGTGATGGGATTTTGATGGAGATTGCATAAAATCTGTAGAATGCTTTAGGTAATATGCTCATTTAAACTATTTTGATTCTTCCAATCCAAGAACACGAAATATCTTTCCATTTCTTTGTATCTTCTTTGAGTTCTTTTAATAGGGTCTTGTAGTTTTCATTATATAAGTCCTTCACATGTTTTCTTTTCTTTTTTCTCTTTTCTCTTCTCTTCTCTTCCTTTTCTTTGTTTCTTTCTTTTCTTTTCCTTTCTTTCTTCCTCTCTCTCTCTCTCTCTCTCTCTCTCTCTCTCTCTCTCTCTCTCTCTCTCTCTCTCTCTCTCTCCCTCGTTATCTTTACCAGGTTTTGGTATCAGAATAATATTGGCCTCATAAAATGAGTTGGGAAGTATTGCTTCCTTTTTGATGTTTTTGGAAGAGTTTGAGGAGAATGGGTATTAAATCTTTGAATGTTTGGTGGAATTCACTGGTGAAGCCATCTGGTCCTGGACTTTTACTTTTTTGTAGGTTTTGGTGATTGTTTCAATTTTCATACTGCTAAATGGTCTATTTAGATTTTCCAGATCTTCTTGATTCAGTCTAGGAAGATTGTATTTTTCCAAGTACTGGTCCATTTCTTCTAGGTTATTAAATTTTGTTATTATATACTTTATTATACTACTCTTGTATGATCCTTTGTTTTCTGAGATGTCAGTTATAATTTCCTCTCTTTCATCCCTGATTTTGTTTGTTTATATCTTTTCTTTTTTTTTTCTTCAGTGAATCTAGCCAGGGGTTTGTCAATTTTACTGAACTTCTCAAAGAACCAGGTCTTTGCTGTATTTAATTTTATTTATTTATTTATTTTTGTTTTTAATTTTATTTATTTCTGCTCTAATTTTGATTATTTCTTTCCTTTCTGCTGACTTTGGGCCTCATTTGTTTTTCCTTTACTAGTTTTTTAAGATGAAGCATTAGTTTGTTTATTTGGGCTCATTCTTGTTTTTAGAGATAGGTCTGTACTGATATTAACTTTCCTCTTATGACTACTTTTTCTGTGTCCCAAAAGTTTTGATATGTTGTACTATCATTATCATTCATTTCTATGTATATCTTGATCTCTGTTTTTATTTCTTCTGTGACCAAGTCTTTCTTTAGTAACATGTTGTTTAATCTCCATATATTTGTGGTTCTTCCTGATTTCTTTTTGCAGTTGATCTCTAGTTTCAAAGCATTATGATCAGAGAATATGGTTGGTGTGATTTCAACCCTTTTATATTTGTTGAGGCTATCTCTGTGTCCCAGTATGTGGTCAATTCTTGAGAATGTTCTATGTGTGCTAGAGAAGAATGTATAAACAGCTGTTTTGGGATGGAAGGCTCTGTATATGTCAATTTTGTCCAATTGGTTTAATGTGTCACTTAAGGATGTTATTTCCTTATTGACTTTCTGTTTCGATGATCTGTCTATATCTGACAGTGGGGTATTTAAGTCCCCTACTATGATAGTGTTTTGGTCTGTTTCTCCCTTTTGTTCTCTTAGTAATTGCTTTACATATTTCAGGGTTCCCTGATTGGGAGCATAGATATTAATAAGTGTTATGTCTTCTTGGTGCATGATTCCCTTTATCATTATGAAGTGTCCCTCAGTATCTCTCTTTACCTTTTTTATTTTGAAGTCTATTTCATCTGATATTAGTACCACTACTCCTGCTTTACTCTGACTGGTATTTTCTTGAAATATAATTTTCCACCCTTTCACTTTGAGTCTATATTTGTCTTTGGAGCTGAGATATGTCTCCTGGACACACCAAATGGTTGGGTTTTGTTTTTTGAGTCATTCTGTACCGCCGTGCCTTTCTATTGGTGAGTTCAGTTAATTTACATTTAGGGCAATTATTGAAATATAAAGTCTTCTTATAGCCATTTTATCTTTTCTTTCTGGTAGCTCAGTGTTTTCATTGTCTCCTTGTCCTTGTGTTTGTGTTTTTTTAATTTTGGTTGGCTTTTGTGGGTTTTGCCTCTGATTCTTTTTGTTTTATGTTATATATTTCAGTTCTGAATCTTTGATGTGTGGTTACCATTATGAATGTAGAAAGGATAGTCTCACACACACACACACACACACACACACACAGACACACACACACAGTCATCCATTTTCTTCTGCGTGTGCCCTATCTCCATTCTCCTTTGCGAATTTGGATCTTTGAATCCTCCCCTTTTCAGTCATTGTTATCTCAGTTGCCCCTATGTATGCTGAACGTTCATTACTATCTTGCTATAGCAATTATCTTATTATTTAAGCTTATAATGCCCTGTTCTTAGGAAGGGTTGCACTCCTTTGCTTCTATTTGTCTGATAGTCACTTTACTTCTAATTATGTATTTTTTTTGTTGCTATTATTTTGTTTTAGGTGGGCCGACCTCTTTCAGTATTTCCTGTAGTGCAGGCATCATAGTGGAGAATTTCCTCAATTTTTGTATGTCTATAAATGCCTTAATTTCTCCTTCATATCTAAAGGAGAGCTTAGCTGGATACATTATTCTGGCTGGTAGTTCCTTTTACTTAATAGTTTAAATATTTGATTCCATTCCTTTTTGGCATGTAAGGTCTGAGCTGAGAAGTCCAAGGATAATTTAATGGGTTTACCTTTATAAGTTACTGTTTTTTTCTCTCTGGCTGCCCTGAGAATTCTATCTTTGTCATTAATTTTTGATAACTTTAAGACAATTTATTTTGGTGAAGGCCTTTTTGGGTAGATAATTGGGTGTTCTGTTGACTTTTTGAATTCCATGCTCTAGCTTATTCTTTAGATTTGGGAAATTCTTGTCCATTATTTGTCTGAAAATGCTTCCTAGTCCCAGCTCCTTTTCCTTGCCTTTGATAATGCCCATTATACTTATGTTTCCTCTCTTGATAGTATCATCTAATTCTTGTATTTCTCTTTCATTATTTTTCATTCTTCAGTTTCTCTTTTTTTCTTCTGATTTATTTCTAGATTTCTGTCTTTGATATCACTGATCCTTTCCTCCATTTGGTTGACTCTAATTCCCAAGCTTGCTGTTTCATTTTTCAACTCTTGCAGTGTGTTCTTTATATCCAGAAGTTCTATTTTTTTTGAAAGTTTCGGTCTCCTTGCTCTGCTCATCTAGATGTTTTTTTCAGATTCTGAAATTGTTGATTTGAGTTGTTTTGGATCTCATTGAGTTTTTTCAGAAGTACCATCCTGAAGTCTCTGTCATTTAAGTTGCATATTTCTATGTCTGTAAGCTTATTTTCTGGAGATTATTCTCTCTTTTTCTGGGATGCCTTGTCACCTTAGGTGTTAATTGGACTATTTCTCCACCTGGGCATTAATGGAAGTGTATTCTGCTGTTTTTCCAGAAAGAAGTTTTATTATATAAAGGCCTCTCTTTAGCCTGCTACAAATAAGACACTTTTCTTTTGGCTTCCAGTAGGTGGTGTCTAAACCTCTTGGATCCCTGCTTTATATAAAGCCTTAATAATGTTTTGTTTTATTTTGTTTTGTTTTGTTTCTTGTAGAAATTTAATCACACTTGCTCTTCTCAGTTTTATTCCCTGTCAGTGTTAGCAAACAGTCTGGCTGCTTTTGCTGATTCCCCTGAGGCTCCATGGTGTTTGGTCTCAGTGGGTGGGGATGGGTCCTCTGGGTTGGGATTTGGGGGCTGTGGCCCAGCCTCGGTTTTGCAACCATGGCCAGTAAAAATCTATTGTTTCTCTGTAGTCTCTTACTATTTCTCTGTTTTCTGCACTGATGACTGGGTCCTGCTGCCGGCTAAATAGAAGTCCTGGCACTTCCAGGCAGGGTTGTTCAGGGAAGTTGCCATACCTTCTCCTCTTACCCTCCTCCTGCAGGGAGCTCTGGAGGCTGCAAAGGCAGTTTCTTTATTTCTCCCAGTCCACCACTCAACACTCGGGGGTTCTGACCTGTGGTAGCTATTATGCACAAATCCTATGCTCAGATGTGCTGGTGTGCAGTTTGGGTGTTTTTTGTTGAGTTTTAGATATTCAGCTTCTTGTTTCAAGGGGAGAGATCTGAGGATGTCTCTCATTCCGCCATATTTCCCAGAATCCCTATTTTTTTAGACTCAAAATATCAGTGCAATTATATTGTATTTGTCTTTCTCTGTCTGACTTATTTCACTTAGCGTCATACCCTTTAGGTCTACCCATAGCATTCCAAAGGTTTCATTCTTTTTTTGGTGACTAATATTCTATTGTATATATGTACCATAACTTATTTAGTTAATTGTCTATCAGTGAACACTTAGGGTGCTACTATATCTTACCTACCATAAAAACCTGTGCAATGAACATAGAGATACATATATCTTTTTTGAATTAGTATTTTGGGTTTCTTTGGATAAATACACAGAAGTGCAATTGCTGGGTCATTAGGTAGTTCTGTTTTTAATTTTTAAAAAAATCTTCATACTGTTTTCAATAGTGGCTGCACTAATATGCAATCCCACCAACAGTGCATGAAGGTTTTCTTTACTCCATATCCTTATCTTCACTTATTTGTTGATTTATTGATGATGGCCATTCTGAAGGTGTAAAGTGTGGTTTTAATTTGCATTTCTCTGATAATTAGTAACATTGAGCACGTTTTCATATGTCTATTGGCCATCTGTATGTCCTCTTTAGAGAAATGTCTACTCAGGTGCTCTGCCTATCTTTTAATCGAATTGTTTAATTTTTCAGTTTTAGGTTGCATGAGTTCTTTACATTTTTGGATATTAATCCGAAAAACACCTCTTATTAAATGTATCATTGGCAAATATCTTCTCCAGTTCAGTAGGTTGTCTTTTTGTTTTATTGATGGTTTACTTTGCTGTGCAAATACTTTTTAGTTTGATATAGTCCATTTTTTAATTTTTTCTTTTGTTGTCCTTACCCAGGATGACTTATTAGAAAAAAATATTACTAAGAGCAATGTCATTGAGTTTGCTGTCTGTTTTCTTCTAGGAATTTTTTGGTTTTGTGTTTTACATTTAAGTCTTTAATCCATTTCGAGTTTATTTTTGCTTATGGTGTAAAAAAGGTGGTCTAGTTTCACATTTTTTGTATGCATCTGTCCAGTTTTCTGAGTACCATTTATGAATAGACTGTTTTTACCTCACTGCATATTTTTGCCTACTTTGCATTAGGTTAGTTGACTATATAGGTGTGAGCTTATTTCTAGGCTCTCGATTCTGTTCTGTTGATCTGCATCTATTTGTATGGCAGTACTATGCTGTCCTGATTACTATAGCCTTGTAATATAGTTTGATATCAGGTAGTGTGATACTTTCAACTTTGTTCTTCTTTCTTGAGATTGCCATGGCTATTCAGGGTCTTTCATGGTTCCATATAAATTTTAGGATTATTTATTCTAGCTCTGTAAGAAATGCCATTGATATTTTGATAGAAATTACATTGAATCTATAGATCGCTTTGTGTATGGTTAATTCTTTCTATCCATAAACAAGGTATACACTTCCCTTTATTTGTACCTTCTTCAGTTTCTTCACTGTCTTATAATTTTCTGAGTACAGGTCTTTTACCTTCTTGGTTAAATTTGTTCCTAGGTATTTTTCTTTATGCAATTGTAAATGGAAGTGCTTTCTTAATTTCTCTTTCTGATACTTCTTTATTAGTGTATAAAAATGCAACTGATTTCTGAGTATAAATTTTTGTATCCTGCTACTTTCTTGAATTCATTTACAATTCTGACAGTTTTTTGGTGGGATCTTTAGGGTTCTCTTTATATAATATCATGCCATCTGCAAGTAGTCACAGTTTTACTTCTTCATTTTTCAAATTGGATACCTTTTATTTCTCTTTCTTGTCTGATTGCTATGGTTAGGACTTCCAATACTATGTTAAATATAAATGGTGAAAGTAGACATCCTTGTCTTGTTCTGGATTATAAGGAAAGTACTTTTAGTTCTCCCCTGTTCAGTATAACATTAGCTAATAGTTTGTCATATATGGATGACCTTTATTATGTTGGGTATGTTCCTTCTATGTCCACTTTTATGAGAGTTTTTATTCTAAAGGGATATTGGATGTTGTCAGGTGCCTTTTCTGTATCTATTGATATGGTTGTATGATTTTCATCCTTCATTTTGTTTATGTGGTATATCAAGTTAATTGATTTGTAGATGTTGAACCAACCTTTTATTCTGGGAATAAACCCCACTTGATCATGGTGTGTGATCTTTTTAATGTATTTCTGAATGTGGTTTGCAGCTATTTTGTTGAGAGTTTTTGCATGTATGTTCATCAGTGATATTGACATATATATTATCATTATTTTGTAGTACCTTTTTATAGTTTTGGAATCAGGATTATGGTGGCCTCATAAAATGCTTTTGGGAGACTTCTCCCATCAATTTTTGGAAACAGTTTGAGAAGGATAAGTATTTTTAAAATTTCTAAATATGTATTTATTATTGAGTAAATTATATAACTTCTATAATAAGAAAAATAGACCTTTAAAAATTTTTTATACTTTTAAAAATTAAAGATGACATATATTTTAGTTTCAGGTGTATGACATAATGAATAGACATTTATATAACTTATGAAGTAATCACCCTAATAAGTCTAATATCAGTATGACACCACACATTGGTATTATAATACTACTGACTATATTCCCATGCTATACTCTACATTTTCATGACTATTTTGTAACTACAAATTTGTACTTCTTATCTCCTCCCTGCTCTGATACAGAACCATCAAAATGTTCTCTATATCTATGAGTTTGTTTCTGTTTTATTTCTCCATTTGTTTTGTTGTTTAGATTCTACAGATAATTGAAATTGTGACAATTGTCTTTCTCTCTCTGACTTACTCCAATCAGTACAATATTTTCTAGGTCCACCCATTTTGTTGCAGATGGCAAGATTTCATTCTTTTCTATGGCTGAGTAATATTCCATTTATATATGTACTGCCTCTTGTTTATCCATTCATCCACTGATGGACACTCAAGTTGCTTACATATCTTGACTATTGTAAATAATGCCGCAGAGAACATATCGATGCATATGACCCTTCTTAGTAGAGTTTTGGGGTTCTTCAGATACCCAGAAGTGTGAATACTGGATCTTTTTTTGTCTCTTGTTATAGCCTTTGTTTTAAAGTCTATTTTGGCTGGTTTAAGTATTGCTATCACAGCTTTTCTTGTTTGTATGTTTCCATTATCATGAAATCTCTTTATCTATTTTTTTACTTTCCATCTGTGTGAGTCAATCTGAAGTGTCTCTTGTAAGCAGTATATGTGAGGGTTTTGTTTTCTTATCCATTCAGCTATCCTGTGTCTTTTGATTGGAATATTTAATTAATTTACATTTAAAATGATTATCCAGAGGTCTATAGATTAGTGGTTACTAGTGAGGTGGGGATAGAAGGGGGAGGTAGATAGGGTATAGGGGGTCAAAAATAGAGTTTAGGGGGAGGGTGAAGTGCGTAAAGGAGATCAAATATATGATAGATGAAGGAAACTGGATTTTGGGTGGTTAACACACAATAGAATATACAGATGTCAAATAATAATGTACACCTGAAAATTATATAATTGTACTAACCAATGTTACCCCAATAAACTTAATTAAAAATTAAAAATAAAAATAAAATGATTATTGATGGATATGTAGTTATTATCATTTTATTATTCATATTTTTAAATTTTTTTCTTTTTAAAGAAGTCCCTCTAACATGTCTTGTAACATTGATTTAGTGGTGATGAACTCCTTTAGCTTTTTCTCATCTGGGAAGCTCTTTATCTGTCCTTTGATTCTTAATGATAGCATTGCTGGGTAGAGTAATCTTGGTTGTAGATCTTTGCTTTTCGTCACTTGACTATTTTATGTCAATTCCTTCTGGACTGCAGTTTCTATTTTGAAATTAATTGACAGTCTTATGAGAGTTCCCTTATAGGTAATTGCTATTCTCTTGCTGCTTTTAAGATTCTCTCTTTGTGTTTAACTTTTACATTTTAATTATGATGTGTTTGTGAGGATCTGTTTGGGTTTGTATTGTCTGGAAATCTCTGTGGTTTGTAGGCTTGTATGTCTATTTCCTTCACCAGGTTAGAGAAGTTTTTCATCATTATTTCTTCATATAGGTTTTCAATTTCTGGATCTTTCCCTTATCCTTCTGGTACCTCTATGATGCAAATGTTGTTATGCTTGATGTTGTTCCAGAGGCCCCTTAAACTATCCTAATTTTTTTGGATTCTCTTGTTGTTCATTTGATTGGATGTTTTCTGCTACCTTATCTTCCAAATTGCTGATTCAGTTCTCTGCTTCATCTAATCTATTGTTGAGTCCATCTAAGGTAATCTTCATTTCAGTCATTGTATTCTTCATCTCTAACTGGTTTCTTTTTATGATTTCTATTTCTTTGTGTAAGTTCTTACTGAGGTCATCTATTCTTCCCCTCAGTTCATTGAGCATTTTTTAAACTAGTGTTTTGAACTCTGTATCTGGTGGATTGTTTGCCTTCATTTCATTTAGATCTTTTTCTGGAGTTTTGTCCTGTTCTTTCATTTGGGATATTTTCTTTGTCTCCTTATTTTTGCTGCCTTCCTGTATTTGTTTCTGTGTATTACGTAGATCACCATCTCACAGTCTTGGCATGCTGGCCTTATGTAGTACTTGTCCTGTGGGGCCTGATGGTGTACTTTCTCAGGTCACCTGATCTGGGTGCTCTAGGAGTGTTTCTTGTTTGGGTTGTATGTGCACTCCTGGTATAGTTGAGCTTTGACCATTGTTGGCATGCCAGTAGGTGTGATTGACCCTCAGGTAACTGGCTCCCCTTGACTATAGTTGATAAATTGTGTGGGTACTGACCCTATGGAGTAGGATTCAGGTTAGTGCGGCTCTGGTGCCTTTGGGTGTGTCATTTGTGGAACTAACTGGGTAGTACTTTGGTGTGGTCTGAAATGAGCTACTGGGTATATTGGTTCTGGGGTCTCTTGGTTGGGGCTCTGGTGCAGGTTTAGGCCAGCCGCACTAGGTCCTGCCCAGGGCCCCCTGGTGGGAGCTACAAAGTGATCTGCAGTTTGTAGCTGCCTGTACTGGCCTTGGAAATGCCTGGGTGAGGCTAGGCTGTGAATTGAGGCCTGCTGCCACTAGGGGCAGGCTTGAGACTTCTTAGCAAGAGGTCCAAGGCCAGCCGTTTTTCATTTGTGATTTGTGGACCTTTGATAGATTTTAGCAAAATCTGCAGTGTGGGTCGAGGCTGGCCTTGTTAGGAACAGCTGCTGAAAAATTTGGGCTGGTGCTCAAGTTGGATGGAATGAGGTTTCAGGGTATTACCAGGGCAGGGGAATCAATGTTATCCAGGCTGATGGAGATTCAGATTTAGCACCCATCAGCACCTGTAGATTGTGTGGAGGGCGGGCTTAATAAAGGAACAATGGTGCTTGTCAGCACTTTTTTTCCTGAGGAGAGCTGCGCCTCCAGCCCTTGCCCTGAAGTTACTTTTCAAGCTGTTGTCTCTGCTGGAGCTAGGGGCAGGAATTTGTGGGTGAGTTTGTGTGTGGACCTTTAAGAAAATACCTAGGTTTACAGCTGCCCTCTGTCTCACCTGAATGAAATCCTTGCCAATTTTCACAGCTGGATGCCATGGCAACTTCTCTTCCTGGCACTAATACTGTGGTCTTGGGAGCCTGGTGTGGGGCTGGGACACCTCACTGCTCAGGGTGGACCTCTACTACCAAGATATCTCTCCTGATTCTTATCTACCACACATGAGTGTGGGCCCAGTTCATTATGTGTTTCTGCCCCTCCTACTAGCCTCAAATGTGGCTTCTTTATATCCATAATTACAGTTTTGCTCAGCTAATCTTTAGGTGGTTCTCAAGGCAGGTTATTCTATAATTTAATGTAATTTTGATATGCTCATGGGAGGAAGTGAACACAGCATTTATCAAATCTTTTTTGGAACCTGTCCTGTTACTATATTCCTGAATGGTTTATGTTAAAATGAAGAAAATAAGGAGATAAAAAACCTGGATATGAAGGAGAATAGAGTCATCTACCATAGATTTGGTAGTTAAATTTTTAGCAGTTGTAGCAGGTGGACTAAGAGGTAGAAAAAGAGAAAAATAATTGAAGCACAAGCCATAATAGTGAGAACAATAGATTTTTGAATGTCCCGTGACCCCATATTTCCCTTTGGCTTCAGTGAGGTGCAAAGAGCATAGTGAATTTTGAATTTTGTTTCCTGGGCTCCCCAGTAAGAGAGCTTGAGGTAAAAGCTCAAGTCTGAGTGCTTTATTGGGGAGCAAGATCCTAGCGAGTAGAAGTAAGAGGTACAGGGTCATCAAAGCAGGGGAGAGGATGCATTATAAAATCAGCTGTGGCTATGGTTGGCTTTTGCTCTATCCCATGGGACCATTGGAAAAGGCCTGTCTCAGGACCTTATTTTTCACCTCTCATTTCTTATTGATTGAAGGTCACCCTATGAGATGTTCAACTTTTCCTGCATTTCTCGTTTATGCATTGATGGATACGGAGCATGTCCCATGCCTTGGTACAGCACTACTCAAATTATGATCTGTGGATGGCAAATTATCATTAATCCATGATAAGTACAGAAGTTAAAAGTAAGTGTTTAGAAATTTTCATAGCATTTTATGTCTGTTGAATCTAATAGTAAAAAAATCAGGCTTTCTTTTTGCATGCTTTTTTTTAGTTCATTTTTTTTGCTAGTCTTTTTTATTGCATTTTAAAAAGTGTCAGTAGCAATGGATTGGGGAAAAAATGACTCTTCACCAATGATAGTTTAAAAAATGACTGCCTTAGTTTAAACAGGAAAACCTTGTGCAGGAGGTGACAGCTTCATTGTGCAGGTAAGAGGTAAGATAATAGCAACTCTCACCTGATGAGGTTGATCAAACCCTACACAGAACTGGTCACTGCAGAGCTGGCTGGAACATGTGACCAATCTCCAGAGAAAAGAGAGACTGGGAGGTTTTGGAGAAACACTGAGAGGTCGATACTCATCTGGATAATTTAGAACAGTAGTTCTCAAATTTTATGGTCTCAGGATGCCGTCAGAGTGTTAAGAACTGCTGAGGACCCCAAAGAGCTTTTCTTTAAGTGGGTTATCATTTACTCATGTTTCTATACTAGAAATAAAACTGGAAAGTATTTTGAAGTAGTTATTTATAAGTTTACGTGTGATAACAATAAATCTACTATATAATGACATACATAAACAATTTAAAATGATTACATTATAATGTCAGTTATTCAGTGAGAAGGGTGGCATGGTTTTATGTTTTATCAAATCTCTTTAATGTCTGGCTTAGTGGAAGACAGCTGATGTCCTTATCTGCTACTGAATTCATGTGTCGTGAAAAGTAGATCCTTTATATATCTAATAGATAATTATTAAACATTTGTCATGTACTAGCCTTTATGATAAATACTGATGATACAAGTATGAAGAAGATTCCATTCTCTGTCATTTGGCTTTTAAATTTTAGAGAGAAAAGTAGATGAAAAAATGAAAAAACAAAAGTATGGTGTGGAAAGTGTCCCAATCTAGGCAATGTTCTGAGGGAGTAGGTGGGTGTGGCCCTTTATACATAGAAGGAACTGGATGTAATGCATGGCAGATTATGTCCCAATTTAGTATAATTGTATTTAAATTTTAAGTAGATAGAAGGGGCACCTTTTTGGTATAGTGTGAGAAGCATTCACATTTCACTAGCCCGAGGCTGGTGGAGTGACACAGGAAGATAAATTTAAGAAACAAAAAAGGGATTTAAAAAAAATGAAAATAAATGCTGAGGAAGATAGCAGAGTAGAACATAAAGGCAAAGATTGAAGAAATGATAAGCAGAAATTATTATGTAAAGAAATTACCAGAGATGGCCTGGACTTAAGGATGAGGATATTAAAAAGACTTTTAAGGGGCTATGGGAATTTTGAAAACTAGGACAAGACATCTGTCATGTATAATTTATTACCTAGAAAACTGTTAGTTATAAAATTCTGGGAAAGGAGAATCAGGTGTGGAAAAAGGTACTCCAGCAAAAGTTAATGTGCTAAAGCAATATGCTTTCAAAGTCAGTTAGTCAAGATTATTGAGAATAATGGGAGGGAGAGTGGACAGCTATAGTTAGAATTTATGGGGTTGTAATAACAAAGAAAGGAAAAAGAAAAGCCAGAACTTTTTGTTCTAGCAAAAATATTGATGCTTATAAATGTTTGAAAGACTAGAAATGATCTGGACTAAAGGGTAAAACATATTTATTTTTTTAAAGGAAATAAGGTAAAAAGAAACAATGACCACTGAAGACTCTTAACTTTGAAATTTGTTTTTACTTAAAAAATTCTAGTTCTAAAAAATTTTTCTAAAAAAATAATTTTGAATGTTTTTATTAGAAAGCAATAGATTCTCATTATCAAACATTTAGGAAATGTAGGAAAATTAATCATAGCTCCACCATTTAATTTTAAAATTTAACATTTTTTTCAATTTTTTCAATGCATGCTCTTTGTTTTGACACTGGTAAAATTTTGATAAAGCCATCTAATTAGGTTTTATTTGATCATAGGACAAAATTATAAATACAAATACTTTGTAAAATATTTTTATAAACAAAACAAATGAGAGTCAAATGAAGTTGTATATAACTTGCTTCTCATATCATAAGCATATGTGTATTGAGCTGTATAGAAACAATTGCATGTGCTCAATCTTGAGCAAGTTTGGCTTATTCTAGCAGGCAAGGAGGAATTTTTAGTGAGTTGTGGTAGTGTCTCAGTTCTTTCTAGGTGCTATAACAAAATACCTCAAACTGAATAGCTTATAAACATCAGAAATCTATTTTTCACAGGTCTGGGGGATGGACAGTCCAAATTCAAGGTGCCAACGTGATTGAATGAGGGCCCTCTTACTGAGAAATACTCCAGAGAATGTCTGTTTTGCAGCTTATTTTATACATCAGAATCAAAAGAGGAGAGGTAAAGAGGGTTACATGATGTCATTGGTGGTAGATTATGGGGGTGGAGAAATCTCTGGAATAAAAAAAGTACACAGAGACACAGGCTTCTTTTACATTGGTAGGTACAGGATAGTTAGCATTTATAGTACATAGAGCTAGTATGTGGGCAACAGGATAACAATGTAGTCTCATTCTCTGGTGCTTGTGATTGTGCCTTAGAAGGGCCTGGAAAAGAAAATCACTCTGACATCTCAAAGGTGTATTATCTTAGGTAAAGACTGACTTCTGTCAAGAAGGCTACAAGCCTAGGATGTGATTACCCATCATGACCCACTTTTAGTTAGGTACTTCTATATTTCAACCACCCTGTATGGTTACTTTCTGTATCTGAGCTTGTAGGGCCAGCCATGAGGGCCTTTTCAGAGCTTGTTAGTTTTAGTATATGGACACTTTTTTTGGTCCACAGATTTATATGGATTTCCTAATAGAGCAAACAAATAATTCAGATTACCAAAGAAAAGTTAACCCCACCTTCTGTGGAATATACATTTATTCTTGGCTTAAAGCGTAAGTGGTTGCCAACATTCCAATTTTTTATAGAACAGAGCATTAGGTGAATTGTCAAAACAATGTCTAAAAACATTTCTGTAAAAAAATCACCATCCTTCATTTGTGGTGCCATACCAAGGTAGCTCTGAATTAATAATTGTGAAAAATTAACAGCAACTTCCATTGAGAACAGAATAAGAAGAACAAGACTTTGTAATACAGCAGAACTAGTGTTTTAATGCTGATGTTACCAAAAGGGACTATTTCACAAGCTCCTGAGATTCCCCTGGAGTCTCCCATGCTATAACAAGTTAAATAAATGTCACTTGTCTTGACTACAGGTGTTCTCTTGGTGGTCTTTGTTTAATGGGCTTTGACACTTGGCTCCACATTAAAACACCTGGAGAGCTTATAAAAATCTCAATACTTGGCTATCTCTGGAACAATTAAATTAGAATTTCTGGGGTTTAGGTTTGGGCAGAAGAATTTTAAAAAGCTTCTCAGATGATTTCATTGAGCAGCCAAGGTCAAAAACCACTGGGTTAAGTGATTATATTGGAGGTGAAGGATGCATCAAATAATAGCTGAAATGTACTTGCAGCCCTGAAATTTTAACCTGATATTGTTTTACAATGGTTCTGCTAGCTGTTGCTTGTGAAACTGTCTTTATTGAAGGGAGAGGAACATGGTGAGTTGGAAGAAACACTTTCTTGATGATATTCATGATTAGCCTGGAAGAACGTAGAGAGAGATATTGACAACATTTATATTTGGTTCTTGGAATGAAAGCAAATGAGGTTATTTGAAATCTCAGTCTGACTGAAATGCAAAGAGTTGTGTGTTCTCTTTTCATATTACCTTGTTAGATCATCTAAATGTTAATATTTTGATTTAACTATTGCTTTCTTTAATCTGGTCTTTTAGAGTTGATGGTTAAACATTTAAATATGTTTGTTTCTAAATATTTCTGTTAACAATGTAAATTCATTTTTCCTTTGGGGCAATGGTAATTATGTTGTAGAGGTTCAAGGAGGAATATTTGAGACTTTTATATTAATACTCTGTAGTAGAACGCTTAATTAACTTGTGTTTGCCATGTATGTGATTTACTGCAGTGCAGAAGAATTGGTGACAGAGGCAGAAAAACAAAACAATCATTTCTATAAAATATGCCTTAAGCTAGAACATGAAGATAAAACCAAACTTTAACTTTTTCCTTTTTAGTTCTGTTTAAGGCTTAAAGAACGTGCTTGTTTTTGTTATATTGGACTGTCCTCCATGTGGAGCTGAGTCAAGCCACCTCAAAGACATGACATTTTTGATTAGGTAGTTCACATTTAGAATATTTACCAAATATTTGGTATTTAATTATGATTTAAATTAATATTTGAGTGAAGACAGTTCTATTGGTGCAAGGAGGCAGACTGAAACATGTGGCACTACTGCTGGCCAAGCTATGTTTATGCTTCACCTAGAAATGTAAACAACCTGCAGGTTCAATTGAAAGAATCATCAGTTTTTCTAACATAGCTGCCAGAGTTGAGCAAGAGTTGCGAGAGGCAAGGAAGGCCATCTTTGCTTATAATCATAGTCCAGCAAATAAGTTTTATTTTTCTCACCTCTGAGGTTCAAAATAACCAAAATTTAGCTGTGCTCCTTAAGGATTGGGTTGGAATAGAAGATCAGTTAATATATTTAGATTCACTTTTGGATTGCTAACAGTTGTAATATGGTTAAACTGAACTTTGACTGATTTTGTTTTTTTTTCATATGAAATTTTTTATTTGTTTCTCTCCATTGTCATAATGTCTAAGAATCTATCTAAGCCAAGCTGCCTCTTTCTGAGCTTGTGAATAGATGACCATGGCTTTGTATGAGTGGTAGAGTGATATTATGAAATGGAACAATTAACAATCTGATACATATTATTACAAAATTGGTTAGCTGTTTAAACAAATGCTTGTTAATATACTACTTTTATATAGCCAAATGGAATTTTCTTTTTATGGCTTTCTCTTGTTAGTTCTTGTGGGTTTATAAGAAGTGTCACTGACAATGCTCATCCCTGAGACCATGTACTTTAATATTCTTTATCTTCCCTCTTTTATTTATATCCCTTTCCAAGAGCCTTGGCTCTCAGAATTAAGTTCTTGTTGCCAAAGAGAGCTAGAAATTCTGAGAAATGAGGCCATGACTGCCAACTTTATAGCCTAAGCCTAAGAGAATGAAGATGAGAAACTATTTCAGTGGTGTTAGAATCTCCTGTTTTTTTTTTTTTTAAATCTATTACTAGTGCTTGGCTCCTTCCCAGAGAATCTTAATTAATAAATCAGCGATAGGGCTTTGGCTGAAGGATTTCTAAGTTCTGTACTTGGGGATGATGGCAGCTCCTGGATTCAGGACTCAGAGAAGCTGGTACTTTCCATCTCTAATGGACACACATTTCTGTGTGAGTCTACACGGTAGGTGGGGAGATTACTGACCTAAGAATCTGGGAAACTTAATTCTTAAACTAGCATCACCACTAATAAGCCCTGTTATGTCCAGGCATATTGTTTCAACTCTCTGACCTTTAGTTTTCTCATACATGAAGTTTAACTATGGTCCTTTTTAGAACTGAGACTATTATTTTAGTTTTTCACTAAAAAAAAAAATCTTTACATATGTCTAGCATATGTATTAAAAAAAACCCATCAAATAATTTTGTGTGTGAACAGAGGTGCTACCAGTGCTAAATTAGTATAAGGCATTTAAAATAATTTAATTTTAATTTATAATTAATATCTAAATAAGTTCTAACTTTAGTAGAATTACTTTGCAATCCTTAGAGATGAGGTCTGGATTTATAAATTCTTGAATTTTATCTATCCAAGAATAGCAGGAGTTAAATGATCACATAATTCAAATGACTGTTCCATGAGGTATATAATATCTATAATAACAATTATAGGTATTCAATTATAGATGACTTTTAAAGTTGGTTTCTTCTTCAGTATCTGAATATACTTTATTTTAAGAAGCTTTATATCTTTTGGTTTTCATTGTAGAGGAAGAGTGGAGGAGGGTGCTATTTGGACCATTATATTAACATTCATTATACATTTACATCAGAATTTATTTTAGCAACGTCTTTAAAAACAAAAAAGAAGCAATTTGACCTTTATTTTGGAGAAGGACGGAGGTGGAGGGTGGTGAATATAGTTCTGCCTTTCCTTGTCAAACAAAAGGGGAAAAAACTTTTAAAAATAACCCACCAATCTCAACCATTATATTTTAAGCCACAGGAGCCTGTGAGTTATCTTTCATATTGGTTCTATCACATAACCACAGAAATAACACAGCAACTCCCAAAGGAGAGGTCTAGCTGGGAAGCAATTCAAACAAATATATATTATAGAAATGTGATTGTTCAGTGTGCCATTATAACTGCTATTTATCTTTGCCTCTTAATCTGTAGTTTTTTTTCATTCCTCTCTTCACTTTATCTTTTATGTGTCTATGCTTTTCCATGGATGCATGCCACAGAAAGAATGGTTATGAGACAATGACATTGGGGAAAATGTTCAAGGAATTTATTGGACTTCAATGTCACTGAGTAGTATCTATAATATCTCTGAAGATAGAGGCATTTGAATTTGATTATCCTCTTTCCCCTTTTGATTTGCATCCTTGAAAGGAAACCTAGTTGTGTTCAGGATGAAAAAGACTTTATTTTAATACTAGACAATAAAAATTTACCTTCTAGAAAGTGAGCAGTGTTCATTAGGTCGACCATCATTATAGCAAGTATTTAATTCTTGCTTTCTTGTAGGACCATATTTTCCAATGAAATAGTGGCTCTATTTGACACAGAATATGATAAGAGGACAGAATATTAAAAATATGAATTGTGTTGGCCTATTATTTATTACTGATAATAAATTTTACTGTGTAAGAAACCACCTGAAACAACCGTCATTTTTTTTTCTTGTATGGGTAAATAATTTGGGCTGTGCTCAGCTGGGTGGTTCTTTTGCTGATCTCTCTTAGATTCATTCATATGGCTACATTCTATATCTCTAGTAAGGCTGGATAGTATAAGATGGCCTCACTGACATATCTGGCAGATGGTACT
Source organism: Macroglossus sobrinus (assembly GCA_004027375.1). Lineage (NCBI taxonomy): Eukaryota > Metazoa > Chordata > Mammalia > Chiroptera > Pteropodidae > Macroglossus > Macroglossus sobrinus. The sequence continues at coordinate 1,369,384 of PVKZ01000097.1, read as the reverse complement.
GGCTTCTGGCTGGTTGTCTAGGGGACGACTCATCTTTGCTCCATATAGTCTCTTATCCTCTAATTGATTATACTGGGCTTCTTCATGGCAATCTCAAGGCAGCATTCTAAAAGGGCAAGAAAAGAAGCTGCAAAATCTCTTGATGTTTAGGATTTAGAGCTCTCTCAACATCAGGTTTGTCCAGATTCTTGGTTTGGGAAAACAACGTCCATCTCTAGTTGGGAGGAGCATCAAGTCACATTACAAAGGGACATATGTACAGAGTTTTGAGGAATTTTCTTAGTCATCTTTGTATATAATCTGTCATAACTTGCCCTCTGGCAACAATAATTCACATTTCTTCCACATGAAAATATACTACCCAACCCACAAAAGTCTATATTTATATGGAAACATCCTTGAAGTTTGAGATTTCATCATCTAAATCAGGTCCAGATGTGGTTGAGGTTTTTTCAGTGCAGTCCCTTTGTTTTGACACTTCTTGATCCAGAAACCTGTGAAATAAAAGGATATATATATATATATATATTTTTTTTTTACACACAACGTACAATAGTAAGACTAAACAAGGATAACTGCAATAAATATTTGTATTCAAAAAAAGGAAGCATGGGAGCACACAGCTGTCACCTGCCTATAGATATTCTGAAATCTAACCATAGAAATTAGTTTCTTTTCATTTTGAGTTACTCAGTCCCTTTTACTATAAGCTGAATGTGCTTTTGCTAGTACAACTATCCTAAAAATGTTCTGCATTTCTTATGAATCTTATCAGGATTTACTACATGCCCCAAAAGCCACACTACAATTCTTTTTCAGACATATCTCTATTTTTGTGTCAGAATGTTGTGAGACAATGCCATAATGTTCTCAGAAGTTCTTTATTTACCTGAGTCTGCGAGGTTCTACCTTAAATATTCCTGAGGTCATGCAAATAGTTTTTTTTATCCATACCTTTGATCTGATCTTTGCTTGAGGTCATTTCTTAATTTTGGAATCCTTTGCCAGCTGGAGAGACTGGGGATAAGAAATAGGTTTATTTTCCATCTCAGCAACTTTTTTTAAATTCAGTTTGCAAACAATAAATTCCCTTTCTTTTTCCTTTCTTTCTTCCTTCCTTCCTTCCTTCCTTCCTTCCTTCCTTCCTTCCTTCCTTCCTTCCTTCCTTCCTTCCTTCCTTCCTTCTTTCCTTCCTTCCTCTCTCTCTCTCTCTCTTTCTTTCTTCTTTCTCCCATTGGCTTTTCATATATAGTTAGAAATATCCAATGTTTTGATTTTCAACATACTGACTAGAGGTCTCTTTAGCCAGATCAAAAAGTTTATTAGGTACATTTTCTAACTTTCAAATTATGGTATTTTTTATCATGCAATAAGATATTATTACTATTACAATTATAACTTATCATGTTTGCCACTACATAAAAATGGTCACTCCTTTTCCAGCCTCTAATAGTATTTTCTTCACCACATTCAAGGCTCTATTAACAATTTTCTCATCCCTTTTTATACTCTGTGTACCTCCTGGTACCAAAGCCAATGATAAATATTCTAGATTTTGTGGCCACGTTTCATTTCCAGTACCGATTATTGCTGCATAGCATTCCAAAACTTAGTAGCATAATACAGTAATCATTTTTGTGCTCACAATTCTGTGGGTAAGCAATTTGGGCTGCAAATGACTGAATGGCTCTTTTTCTTATCTCATATGGGGTCATTGATGTGGCTTCAGTTAACTGGCAGCTTGACTGGAGATGGGTGGTTTGAGATGGCCTCACTCACATATCTGGTAGTTGTAGATGGGCTGTTGGCTGGTTGATCTGTAGGACTTCATCCAGAACAGCTCGGACAAATGGTCTCTCATGCTCTTAGACTCTTGCAGTTTCAACACAACATTTCAAGAAGGCAAGAGCAATTGCTAAATGGTTTCTTGAGGCCTAGACTTGGAAGTCATGGCCATCATTTCCACCATATTCTGTTGGTCCAAGCAAGTGACAGGAAAAGCTCAGATTCAAGGTGTGGGGAAATATTCTCTTCCTCTTGATGGAACAAGATTCAAAGTAAAGGGATGATGTTCATATAAATATGGGAATAATTTTTTGTGGCTCTCTTTGTAAATAGTCTACCACAAACATTTAAATGGATATTTAGACTCTTAAAGTAACTAAAATTACACAGGATATTTTAATCTTTTTGTTAACTGTAAAGAGAAGATGGTTCAACTGTACACATATTAAAAAAGAATATTTTGTTACTTGTGAGATGAAATATGGAAATAAGTAATTCAAGACAGTATAAAAACTGGGCTAGAAACAATTGAGTATGTATCTTACTGTTCATTTTTAGATACAGAAAATTTATGAAAAAGTATCTTTCTTTCTCCCTAAAGCTGAGATTTTCAATCTATTCTCTTAGTACATATCTTTAAAATAGTAGCTCCTGATTTTCCCAATCACTTTTTTTTTCTCAATAGCTTAATGTAATAGAGTTCTTTATTATCTCTTCAACTCTTGGTCTAGTTATCTATTAAGCTAAACAGCCTCTTTTAAAAGTTTCAGGATAAACTTACCTTTTACTTTGAATAATTGAACATTAAAACCATCTTCTATGAGACTATGAAATAAAAACACCATTGAGTAAGTCTTTTTGTTTTGAATATAGTGCATACTTACAGGCCCTGTTCTGCATGAGACTTCTAAAAGGTTATGTTTTTATAACACGGATTTCTAGGAGACTAGATTAAAGATAAAGAGAGCTTATAAATAAAGTAGAAATTTGTAAAAGGCTAATATAAGAAGGAAAGAAAGAAGGGGAAAGTGAAGAAAGAAGGAGAAAGTGAAAACTCTATGGTAACATGAAGTAGGAAAGATTCTCAATATGCTTTTTTTTTTTTTTTTTTTAGGCGAGGCAACCATTGGTTGACCTCACAGATTGCAAGGACCTTGTCAGTTTACAATCCCTTATGTTTTTATTTTTTACACCTACAGCACCTGGTCTTCTAGGTGGTTGCCATCCAAGTACTAACCAGGCCCGACCTTGCTTAGCTTCTCAGATCAGATGGGATCGGGCTTGTTCAGGGTGGCATGGCTGTAGACTCAATATACTTTGATGGTTATTTCTTTGAAATGTAGAGAGACTGGGTTTGGGGGATAAGTACTTTTATTTATCCTCTTGCAACAATATACATGCTCTAAAAATGCGCAGTTTTTTAAGGTGATTAGAGCAATTGTTATTCAACTAAATACCTCATATTACCTTATACACCTTAGCATTGCCTCTGTGTTAGACTATGTATAAAAAGCCATCAAGTTGGCTTCAGAAAACTAGAACATTATGTTGAAATGAGAAACTGAAAAGTCAGCTGCTATGTTTGCTTGGAATATAAGACATTTAATCTTTCATTTTATAACCTTGCAGTTTCAAAGAAAAGCATTTAAGACAGGCAAGAGACTAGAAAACTTTATAAATTTTAACTTTCCAGCTCAAGTAACATGAAGTCATTGTTGCTGTCCTAGAAAAGGTTTATTTGGAATCATTTATTCTGTTTGATGAATGCAATGACAATCATGAAAAGAGCCCCCTTTTTATTTTCTCACTCTTCCATAATGATATTTACTGTTTGCACAGTGATCATTCAATTTTCAGAGATGCTCACCACCTTCTCCTGCTGATTAAATTTCTGTTTGGTTTCACTGCCCAGTCTGTTGGATTAAATTAACAAATTCTGTTTGCTTTAGTGGGAATGACCTGCACCAACCTTAAGCTTACACAAAATAATAATCTCTTCAATGATATATTATCTTCTTCTAAAAAAAGTGCAGTGAAAATGTTATCTTCAGCTTGCTAGAATTTGCAGCAGGCCTGCATTGGTTGTTTTAATATACCAGAGACCTTAATCTTCCCTACCTTGTAACTCCTTTTCTTTGCTGTTTTTAATCATTCCTGATCTTCCAAAGAAGCACCAAATCTTGATTACTGTAAAGGAAGACTTTAACATGATCTTTTGGTCTATAGAATGTCCCACTCTTGAAAACTGCTTAAATCAAAGGGCCAGTTAAGGATGATTAAAACCTTTCTTTTAAAAAAGTAAATACAATTTTTATTGAATTGCTTTTTTTCTACCTATTTTATTTGTTTTATAGCTAATAGCTAACAAGAAGTATTGAGAAGTTATTGAAGAAAATGAATTAAATTTTTTGATATAAAAAGATTTAAAACTGTAACAAAATTTTATAAGTTTTACATGGAGCCTAAGCCACTGCAAGCATTATAGCAAGCATTAGAAAATTAAAATGATATTTTCTAAATTTCAATTAAAAAAAAAAGAATGACAATGGTAGAATAAAGAATAGGGGCTGAGGGGAGTAGTGTGGAGAAAAAAAAGTCACGGTCTCTATACTCCAGGGATTATTGTGGCACATAGTCTCTGTATATTTTCAAATTGACATTATTTCTTTCTCATGAACAAGGTGAGTGAGGAGCAAAGAGACACAGTAACTGCTTGAGATCATACATAGTACACAAGCAAACTGAGGTCTACAATGTGACCTTAAGTCAATTTAGTGCTAACACTTATTTTTTCTTGACAAAACATTCTCTGTCTTTGAGAAATAATCACTTCCAGATTTTCAACCGTCCATTCTACTTTCTGCACAACATTACCCATGATTCTGCATATCACATGATAAACACATAATAACATAGGTTTTTGGGGAAACTTTCTCCCTACAGAGGTTCTTGCTTATTATATTTATCTTTTAATCTAGTTGGATTCTTTCTTGCAGTTCAGTGAAATCCAACTCTCTGTTGTCAGAGAAAAACCATTCAGGGATCATTCAGGGCATTTTCCTCACCTGTAGGAAACTCAAAAAAGTGACACTGCGAGTGAACCTGAAATGGAAGCTGTGTCTCTGCTTCTCCATTATTCAGTTTCCGCTTTCTAAGAGTGAGCATCTAGATGTACTGAGTTTGCTTTTGATGGGTGAGTCTTTTTGAACAAAATTACCCTTTACCACAATTCAGGTACTTAATCTGGAGCCCAATGAAAAAAATAATGATATGGTTCAGTGTTGGAAGAAAGTAACTGATTTGGATTTCCTGAGAGATTGTTGGTAGGCTGTACCTAATGGGCAGTTAAAAGGCATTGTGAAGGATAATTGTGATTATATTAGATTTTCACCATGTGTGTGGTGATGGAGGACTTGCTATATCCATTTTCCCTATTCTTCCTGCATTTCCGCCCACTTCTCTACCACTTCAGTGCCGCCTTGGGGTATGATGTTCTTTAGTATAGCATGTTACCCAACAACCTGTTCCAGCTGGCCTTTTCCTCTAAGGTCCTGCTACATTAGTGAGCAGTGAAGAGGCTTCTATCTGTAAATATATTCATAGACTTATCTTTCTCCTCAATTTGAAGAATCTGTTTTGTTAGTTTCAGAGAAAGTTCTACCTCTTTTTTTCAAGTTTTTGTTTAGCTCCATTGGTCCTACTCTTTTCAAAGAATCCATGCCACATATCTTCCCTGAGGTAAAGAAGTACAAGGTCTGCTTTTTCTCTGAGTTGGAAAAGAGAGGAACAAAAATTTAAGTATCAAAACTGTGTCTGCTATGGTATTATGGTCAGTTACAATATTTTCCAGCCTAGCTAGAGATTCTTGGACTCAATATTGTTCTGTTTCTTGTTTGGCATTATACAAAATAAATAATAAATTTTTTTTCTACTTTTAACCCAAGAGGAATAGTTTTGTTTAGTGATATCAGGGGGCTCTTATATAAAATTCAGCTGACTCAAATTCAATCATAGAAAAATAATGCTGATACCAACCAACAGGACCCTCGTATTGTGGCATAGGCTGCAGGAGGAGTTAAGGAAGGGATTGAGAGTGTGACAGTTGGACAATGAGCTAGGTATCCTTTTTTGTGTGTCCCTCTGACACAGTCTAGAATGTAGGTGATATCTTTCCTAACCAATTGATGGTTGTTGCTTGGGATGAATTTCAAGTCCTGGATTTGCCTTTGGTTTATTAAATTTCCAGGTACCATTATTGCCTATTATTGGCATTAGCAACCATTCCATACTTTTTTTTTAAAATTAGTTTTATACTCATGCACTGTGAGAGAGTGCTGAGGTTATTAGGCTAACACTTTTCTAAGGGTACTAATTTATTAGTACTCTTCCTCTATTCCTCAGGTTATCTGCAAAAGAATTTCAGTCACTCAACCTTTCTTCATTGAATTCAACAAAGAATTCAATCTTTCTTTATTGTACTTCCTCTATTCCTCAGGTTATCTGCAAAAGAATTTCAGTCACTCAACCTTTCTTCATTGAATTCAACAAAGAATTCAATCTTTCTTTATTGTACTTGAACATTGCTCTTGAGACTATTTCTTTTTTTTCCCTCAAGTGAGTAATATTTTTCACTGTCATTTTCATTGACTCAACATCAGTATCAAAGACATGATTTCCAAGTAGTTGTGAGTAATTTGAGGTTTCCAATTGATCTTTGCAGTTCTTTTTCTGCACTCGAGGTGGAGGAACAAACAAACAGAACAGTTGTAATACATTGAAGCAGAAGGAAAAATGGGGGCTTAAAACTGGGTTGTACTCTAACTGATTGATTTGGGACTGACACTGATGAAGGACAACATTCCTCAGTAAAGAGTGATGAGGTAACTAGCTATTACTCAGATAGCAGGGTTTTTGTACTTTATCACTGTCTGTGAGCAATGATAAGGACTGAGGCGGCCTTCCAAACTATGCCACAACATTTGTAGTGATTGGTAGGCCTTGAACAAGCCTGATTATGGGCTGGCTATTTATCTTTTCAGCAAGAGCTAAAATATACTTGGACAATGTCATGATCAATTTTTGGTGAGGAACTTTCACATTAAAATAGAACAAAATGAAAATAGGTAAAATAAAAGAAAAATAACCAAATGTATGATATTGTCAAAAGGATCTGTGATTATTTTTCTTTCTTAAAAGGAGAGATTGAGTGTCAGGATTTAGAGATGGTGTAATAGAGTGTCATGGTTTTGATTTGAGTACAATTAATTTTTAATCTGTTTGGGGGAAAGAACTGTCTATTGGTAATTCAATATAAGATCAATGGTGAAGTGCCAAAGAGCCATTAAACTTCCTATTCTGGCAGTGCTAGCTAGGGCAGACAGATAGAGTTATTAACATTAGACCCTTTTCTTCCTTACTCTTTCTAGGTGTCTATATTCAAAATTTTAGTTTTAACCATTTCTCTTTTATTCTTGCTATAGTAATTCCTCTCCCTTCTTTCTTGGTTATTTGACATGTTCATTTTTCTTGGGATTAATGTTGCTTATTTGTTCTCAAAGTTATGAATTTTATTTCTACTATACTTTAAGCTCCATATACTTTGCCTTATGTTTTAAGCAAGAAACCTAGGACTACTTAATGTGTATGCACTATATGTTTCTTGTATTATATGTTTTTTAGATACTTCATGCATATGATTTAGTGAAGGAGGAAGAGGCATTTTTCCTCTTCTTTAGTCTTGACAGTGAAACAGAGCACAAATATTCCTTCTCACAAATAATCACAAATTTGTTGACAAAATATGAATTGTAACTCTGTCTCCTGATTCTTAAGTCTGTGTGTGTCTGAGTTTATGTGACTCACAAGATTCTGAGTGTGAAGTAAAATATAGTAATATCTCAAGTGACTCACTGACTGGAAAGAAGGTGGAAGGTACTATCGTGGTACATACAGGTGTCATAAGACCACACAAATGAAAGCTATCACTCTAACTATATGTAACTTTCTTCATAATAAAAGTTCAAAATCCCCATTCTGTTTTGTTAGTGCTAGAAACATGTTGGTTCTGCAGGGAGGGTATCACTGTCACAGAGAAGAGTTATGTTTGGAGTCCTCGATCTACAGAGGCAGAGAGGTTTAGCACCATGCAGCCTATATAGGGTTAATAATCATAGAAGTATTTACATTACCTGGTATCAATTTCTTGAATTTCTCCTCTACACTCACTTGAAATGTATTCTGGCCTAACCTTAAGCTCTTCCCCTTGTAGGCTTTCCAAAGTGGGTTATGTTGGACAGGTCAGTATCTGAGATTTCGTGATAGAGAATTAGAAAGAAAAGGGAAACTAGAGAGAAACTTATGGAAGTTTTGTTTGTTTTTGTGGTGGGGCAGGAGTGGGTTGGGAGCACAACCATTATGTGAGAGCAGAAGTGGAAGAGGAAAATGATGATAGACCATATTTTCTTCCACATTTGAGAAATACAAATAAAAGATTTGTTATTTTAGTTTGACATCATTTTTGGTTGTATGACCTGTGTTCTGTAAAGATGAATCCCAGTGTTCTACTGCACTATGTGGTCCAATCATAAGCTTGTTTTATGCTTCTGAAGGCATGAAAATTTAATTTAAGAAAGACCCAAACTAGACTACTATGTGGCTTGAACAATAATGGTTAATTATTGTCACCACCTTAGGGAGGAGAAGCTTGAGGCTACTCTTGGTCGGTTAATGTCTGCTGACTGCTGGTTGCCTACTGTGTGTGAGAGACAGTGTTATGCAGTTAGCATGACAGTGTTGGTAATCCTGTAAGCTCTATAGGAAAACAGAAAACTGCTTCAACAGCAGAAAGTTGAAAAAAAATTGTAAAAGTAAAATACTTATTATAAAAATCTAGTTAATGTCAAAAGTCAAAAGCAAAGGTCTCCTTTGCTTTTATTTTCACTTTTCAGGCATTGCCCCTACAGTTAACTGTTTCATGTGCAGAACAAAATATATGGTATAATTCCATTTCTGTATAGAAAAACCTCAAACCTGTGCTTACTTGTACTATATAGGCAAAATGTGATTCTAAAGGAAAGTAATCTTTCAGTTATATAATCCATTTGTGCTTGATATCATTTCTAATTTTGTGTAATCTAGTTGGAATGTGAAATAGATTTTACTTGCCTGCTCCTTCCTAAATTTAAAGATCATTTTCTATATACGTATTGGTGAAGGTCCAGTCAGGAAAACAGGAACCACACTAAGTATTTCAGCAAAAGGAATCTAATCTAGGGAACTGGTTAAATAAAGCTGAAGGAACAAAATAGGAAAGCCCCATGATTATGACTATCCCTAGGGCTGGACCATGAAAGGAAAAGTTTAGGGTTTGTAGTCTCTAGAAGAGTACAGACTCCATAACTTGAGGCTCAGATTACTGAAGGGGAGTAATGACCTGGCTATTGTAGTTTCTCTGATGAGGGTGAGATGAAGCTAATTCTAGGAATGCCAATAGCTGCTGTCAAGATGACAGGCCAGTGCTAGATGACAGAGACAGGAAGAAGAATGAACAATTTCCTTCTCCCCTTTTTCTGTTTTCCAGTCTCCTCCCAGAGTCCCCTACTGGATACCAAATAGGGAGCAAGCTGACAAAGGACAGAGTAGTTTTCAGGGTCTTAGCCACAAGTATATAGAGTGATAGATTGCAGTGGAGATAATATCTTCATAACCAGCATAATATTAATGATCATTTAAAGATATTTCTGAGTTTAGAGTTTTTGACTTTAGGTTGTAGCTTAGATGTGATAGTTTCTAAAAGTGGTCAAAAATTTGGCATAAAGCAGACAGGGTGAGGAAACCCATTGTAAGTACTCTTTACTAGTTGGATCAAAATAATGCTTTTTTTAGGAAATGGTGAGTCTAATGCCTTCAAGTATTAATTTAATTAATGGTGATTGTTTCTACCACTTAGGTTTAGCTTTTAATTAAACATCTCAAAAGACATTACTTCTTATTATTGATTCCAATGCCAATATTTAGAACAATTTTCAGCACATTATACAGGAAATAATATATACAGGAAATAATTACCACAGTAATACATGGTGGAATTTGTGTTCTCATTGGAGAGAATGAGGATCCTAGAATCCCATTTCTATTACTGTGATTCAGTGTTATGCTAACAACGACGTATGGTTCAAGGTTTCCTTAGGTATCTAAAGCACAGTGGATGGTCTTACCACAACATCCTTCTGCATATGAAATCAGCTAATGTTAATTTTATCTGTATAATTATCTATATCAAAAGTAGCCTTAAGTGTGAGAAATCCAAAAGGGACAAAATATGTGTGTAGCATTTTTCTTTAACAGAAGGACATAAGAGCTTTAGTATTTTCAGCCTTTTTTCATATGCTGCTTCCTAGGCCATCAGCTTTTTGGGGAAAGCATCATGAGTGTGCAGATGAGAGGAGGAGTGGGGAAGAATCTTGCTGGGCTTGCTGATTGTGTTAGTCTGCTTGGGCTGCTGTAACAGTGTTACAGACCAGGTGGTTTAAACAATAGAAATGTATTTTCTCACAGCTCTGGAGGCTGAAAGTCTGAGATCATGGTGCCAGGATTGTTGTTGCTGATCAGGGCTCTCCTCTTGGCTTGCAGATGGCTGCCTTCTCACCGTTTCCTCATATGGCCTTTCCTCTGTGACTCCAGAGAGTCCTTTGGGTCTCTTCTCATAAGGATACTAATCCTATCAGATCAGCTTCCCTCCCAACTGCCCTCATAACCTCATTTAACCTTAATTACTTCCTCCCCAAATACAGTTACACTGGGGGTGGGTGGGTGGGGGTAGCATTTCAACATATGAATTTTGGGAGGACAAAGACGTTTAGTCCATAACACTGGTGTTTTCTGCTTCCTTGATATTCTCAGCATAAGGTCTAGGTTTCTCAGTTTTTTCATTTGTAAAAATTAAGAGAAACATTTAAAAGAACCTGAGAGCTAATGATGACAGTTGTATCCCTTGCTGTTAATTTTTTGACTGGTAACTGCAATGTCTGCTCTTAATTTTTCTCTAGAGTAGACAAATTTTACTTTTGATTTTTATTACTGATTTTAAGTGAAACTAAAAAGTAAATTCTTTTTTATCTATAAAATATTCTCTTAGTACATGAAATATTTTACATGACATTTCTAGCTCAGTATTTAAAAGACATTGCTCATTTTATTATATCCTAATTTCTCTCTAATCAAGCCTCCAGTGGACAGCTGGTTATTTGTGTGGAGTTCAAATGAATATTGTGTGTCTTTTGGCTTTTTTTTTTGTGTGTCTGTTAATATATAACTTGGTAGTTTAGAATCACAGGCCTGTATGTAGGCTGCATTGTGAAAGCAGATCAGCCTACTCCAGAGATATGAGAAGCTAGATATAGACATTCCTCTTTACCTACCACACTCTAATGGAGAAATTATTATGAACAGAACATAAAATATATTCTGAACATTCTTTTGACACTTAGTTTATATTAGAACAATCTGAATAAATTCAGATTGCATACTGTGTTTTTACTTGTTAGGCTTATAAACATGCTCAGAGGTTATTTAACACAATGCATAAATGCACTATAATTTACATAAGTGTGGTAGAATGCTTGATTTTCTATTCTATAATGGGATAAGCAAATTGATCATTGGAGAAAGTATAATGAGTAGAATATCTACTATAACCAAAGAATCCTGAAATTCACATTTTTAATTGACTAGCATCCTAACATATTATTCTTCCAACAAAAGAAGAATTTACTGAATTCTCAATAGAAGTGAATGTCATTGTTTCCCAACTCTATGTTTTTGAATCAACTAAAAGAGGAAATTGAAACTGAAAATTTCACTTTTCAAGTTCATATTTTTTGCAAACGAAAGTACTACTTAATACTATTTGGTGAAATAAAATGTGCCAGGCACATTATATGCCAGAGAAGACTATGCTAGGTAAAGGGGATTTAAAAAGGTGAATAAATAATAATTAGGTCTTTATAATATATCCACAAATATTACAATAGGTGGGACTATTAAGATAATAGAAGAATATGCTTGATAAAGAGCAGAGGTGATACAGTGGAGGGAAGACTCTTAGAGCATGTAAGCCCAGAGAAGGGCTTAAAAGAGGATACTATCTACTGACTTGCAGCATCTATTTCTACCTCTTCAATGTCCTTTTACCTTTTCAGGGTTCAGAAGGCTAAAAACTATACTGAGATGCTTGAGTACAAACTTTGCAAAGCAGGAGAGAATAGAGTCATTTTTCCATTAGCAGTGATGGCAGCTATATAAAAATCCAGTAAACATTGGTTTTTACAGTGATCAGACTCCTTGTTTCATTACCAAGTCAACAGTCTTGGCTGTTGGGATAATAGTTTTGCAGCTTTCTGACCTCAGACCGTCAGCAGCAGTCTTCCAGTTTTTGGATTATACCTGCAATGTTGTGATCTGAAAGCTTATTGGTGGTCCCTGACTTGTGCTCCTTCCATACTTTAAATAGTTTTGTTGGCACTTAATTTCCTGCATTAAATGCCTTCCTGTCTGACGTACTCAGAGTGGTTTCTATTTTCTACATTAAACTCTGAGTAATACAAAGGTTTGGAAAGTGAACAAGAACTCACCAAGTGAACAAAGGAAAAAAGATCCATGCTACTCAAAACAGAGTGCAAAATTAATGGAGGCCATGAAATACTATGCTTATATGAATTAAAGTAAGTCATTGTTGGAGTATAAGGAAGTGAGAAAGATAGGAAATGAGGCTGATGCATTAAAAAGGCAAGAGATTATGCTATGAGTTATATGCTTTTCTAAAGCGGACATCAGGTATCTGCTGAGTTAATTTAACCGGAGAGTGGTGCTATGAAGGCAGTTTTTGGTAGCCTGTTCTCATGACTCCAGGAAGGATAAACTGGAGGAAGATTTTCAGAAAGGAGACAGGGCCCAGGGAAGCATGTAGAGTAAGAAATTATCAAAGAGAAAATTCTATTCAGACTTAGATCTTTGAAGTAAATTATTATTTTTTTTCATAAAAATGTTCTTAAGAAAATACATTGTGCGGGTTTGTTTTCTAATAGTCTTCCATTTTAGAAATAATTAAGGTTTTAGAAAAGTAGTTTTTCTTTTTAGTGCTCTGAGTACATCTCCTTTCTTTACTATCCAAAAGAATCTTCAGCCTCACATATTTTAGATTTTCTGGAAAAATATGTTAAGACAAAAAAGAGCTACTGATCTGTGTAGAAAGGGGATATTTTAGTCTTCCTTTGATGTTTGCATTAATTTAAATAAAAATTTCTTTTTAGAACACAAATAGATTTATCCCAAACTTCTCTGCTTGTATTTTATTGTAGCACTTGGTGAGAAGTAGGATAATAACAAAAGAATTAGGGGCCCTGGGGAAAGATGCATTTGGTAATTAGAATCAGAACTGGCATGGTTAGTCCCAGGCACACAAAGCTACTGCCAAGCTGTTGGAATTGTTGCATTTGTTCATTCCACACCTTCTTTTCACAGTTTTTTCACACTGTACTCTTTAAAAAATGAGCCTCTAACTTCTTTTCCTTAACCCAAGAGAAGCTGAACAAATAACACAGAACACTAAGAATCAAATGTTTGCAAAAATAGTTTGACAATTACGTATGTCTTTAAAAAGGCAAACAAAAGCAAGGAAACATTTTTTTTCTTATAGAGTGAAATTCTAATGTAGTTCAAACTTCTAAAAAGGAGGAAGTAGGAACTTGTTAATATTGGGTAGGTATCTTAGTTAATTTGGGCTTCTATGACAAAATACCAGATGGATTCGCTTATGAACAACAGAAATTTACTTCTTACAGTTCTTGAGGCTAGAAGTCTAAGATCAGGGTACCAGCATGGTCCAGTTCTGGTGAAAGCTCTTCTTCTGGGTTGCCAAATACTGACTTCTCATTGTGTCTTTACATGGTAGAGCAGAGGAAGGAAGCAAGCCTTCTCCTGATTCTTATAAGGGCACTAATCCCATTGATGGGTACTTCACCTTTGGGATCTTATCTAATCTTGAATATCTCCTGAAGGCTCTACCTCCTGACAACCTGGGGGATGATGAGTTTTAATATATGATTTTTTTTGGGGTACACAAACATTCAGTCCATATTCGTAGGTCTCTTCTGCACTCTTGCCAAAGACAGACCTTGAAGAAAGGAGAAAATTCTCTCTTCTTGTAAGCAAAACCTATTTGGCCTTTTGCAAAGAAGCAGAGTTATTTGCCAATAGACATTTGTCTATAAATGGACAATTCTACATATAAACTAAAAAGTAATGGAAATGTGTTTTCTAGGTTAATATTATTTATTAAATAATTCAATTAAAGAATTTCTTAAAAAGAATCTTTCTAAAAATGAGCATTTATACTATGGAATTAAAATTAATAATTTTCAAAATTACTAACTCAAGCATTCTCATTTTAATTTTCAATACTTTCTAAATAAGGTTGGGGAACTTCTTAGCCATATTATACTCTTCTTCCATCATTTAAGTTTCTGTCACCCTTTGCAAACCACGTCAATCTCTAATAAAATGCTTATTTATCAGATCTTTGAATATTAAGATTGGAGTTTTTAGTCTCATTTATAAAGCTGAAGAATTCCCTCTAATTAATCAGTGTTGCTTTATTTGCCCTGTTTTTTTTTTTGACAACTGCACAGATCCATGCATTTTGGGGACTGAAGGATTTCTGTCTCTTTCATCATGCTTCTTGAGAAATGTTGATTTCTGGGGGAATTATTATTATTTTTTATATTGGAGCTTACTGTATATGTGCTTCATCCCACTCTCTCTGTTTTGTGACCTTTGAAATCCCTGTATTGCTCTCTCATCTACAATAGTGAGAGAGATATTGTAGCTCCTGGATTTTTGGAAAGAAGAGAAATACTTTTAAGTAAAATGACTCTTCTCCAATATATCTTGAGCCCTCCACAGTGCCAAAGGTGTGGCTTTATAATTTACATGTCAGGGTATCAATAAGTGGTGAACTATAGCAACTTGGAAGGTTCAGTTTAACCATTTCATGGTTAGTTTTATGCTGGCTATAATCCTTTATGCTGACAACTCACTATTCCAAAATCATTACATTTTATTTCCTCCCTGCTTGATCACACAGTTCCCTCCGTCAGGAATGCTTTTCAATTTCATTTATTACTTGTCACACTGCTGTCCATCCTTTGAAACCAAGTTAAAAGGGTTCTGTTTCCATGAGGCTTTTTCTATTAACTCCTGATTTAAGTGATCTTGTTCTCCTTTGAAGCCCAGATCTGTTAATTTTACTATGTTGATGACATTCTAAACTATAATTTTGGTTGCTTGCCTGTCACCCTTATTATCTTACATAAATAGATCTGACTTTGTCCCCCAAAAGTTTCAAAGCAGTTATCTCTCTTGTTAGAGGTAAGTTCTTGAGAATAAGATTATTATATATGATTATATTAATTATCATAACAGATAAACTGCCAAATCATAATAGTTTAACACAACTGAAGTTTATTTTCACTCTTACGACACTGTAGTGTGGTCTCTGATGGGCAGTCTTCTGTATGGTGATGTAGCAACCAGGCTGTTTCCATTTTTGGGGCACTGCCATCTTCAACCTAGACAGTGTGGCATTCACATCTTAAGATATATAAATGTTGAATTCTTATGTTATACACCTAAAAGTAATATAATACTGCATGCCAACTCTAATAAAATAAAACAAAACAACCAAAAACATGGGCTTCCAAGGATTTCATGTAAGGACAAAGGAGAATAGAGATCACATGTGCTTTTAAAAGGCTGGCCCCAAAAGATTCGCTTTTCTGCTTAAAGTCATAGTCACCTGGCCACAGCCAAATGCAAAGGAAGACCAGGAAATACAGCATCTGGCTAGACAACACTTCCTTAGACACTATGGGATAGGAACACAGATCTTTGATGAACAGGTAACTCTGCCACAGTGATATAAGCTGTCATAGATCTCTGCAGCTCCCTTGCCCATAGGATGTACTTGATACATGTTTGTTAAAAAAGAAAAAAAAGAATGAATGAATAAATAGCATATCCCAGGTCAAGGATAAAGGCAATTAGAAGATGAGTACCACAAGTTAGCATGTGTTTTACAGCTACTGGATGTAATAGTTCACAAACTTAATGTGGGTGGTAGAATACGTATTTGCTCTAAGGGAGAAATAATTAGTTTGAGATTTATATATGCTCTTTAACTATGTCTTATTCTAAAGGTCACAGATTATTGTACAGAAATAGTAATGAATACTTATGAAAATATATAGTCATCTTTTTTTCCTGAGTACATTTTATCACTTAAGCACTTCAAAAATAATTTATTTGCCCAAGGAACATTCTAGAAGGTATGTTTCAATTCTAGAAAATAATTGTTCCCATTGTTGGACAAACATTCATTTGTTCTAATGATTAAAGGAGTATTCTATTACCTAGTGAAAAGCTCAAATTTTTGAGAGGCAGGGACAGTATCTCATAATTTTTAAAGGAATAAAGTGGTTCCTACCCTACCCCCGCCCCCAGGAAAGATTTATTGGTGCTGCTTTTGCTATTGTTTTTTTTTTTTTTTCTTATCAAGAGGCAATAGATGGATAATGTTACAGAATGACAAGATGTCAAATGCACAGGCTAAGGACAAGTATCTCTTAATGCAACATGTGTTTTGGAAGCTTCTAGAATCCATTAAGTTGTACAAGTGAATGAAATCGATAGCTGTTAAAAAAATTAAAGCATCAGCCTTGGTATATTTCGTCTGCAAGTAAAACAAAACACTTTAGACCTGAATTTCCACTTCATTTTATATGTGTGTTTATTCAGGAATTGTTATGCCTTATCACTTTTATTGTCCTTTTATCACAGTTGTGTGAAAAATTACAGTTGGAGCAGTGCTCATGTTTTTACTAAAATACATTTTATTTCATGCTATGAAGCAGATTGCTAACGTTTGCTACTTTTATTATTATGGCTTCATGACTCCCTCCACTCTAGTTAAGGTTGTGTCAGTATTTCTATGAAAAAAAACCCTTTTATTTATGTACTTGTTTTACTCTATGATTGTTTTAGCTAAACAGAAGTGAATTTCAGAAGAACTCATGCCAAGTTAAAAAAGGTTGGGCAAATAAAACCTAAGCATAAACACTGACTATAAATTCCATACAACAAATATTGCATCTAAAATGAAGGTAAAGTTCAAAGAGGATTATTTCTACAGGATTTGGTAAGAGGCACCTTTAAGATGTGACTTAACCATTTGCATTCTTGAAACTGAGAGTGGTAGTATGATACATCAGATGTCAAGAAATCAGATGAACTGTTACAAAGTACACTCTGGGTTGAAACTTGGTGTACCGACTTTTATCTGGAAGCATATGAAACACTTGAGGTGATGGGGCTTCTAGAAGTATAATACATTTTGAATAGGGAACTGAGGTTTCTTCCTTACCACCCTAACTTAAAAGGGATAGTGCTCATTTATGTTTGCTGGAGTAAGGACCACACCGTCTGCGCTCGGGAGCATCATTCTAACTCTTTTTCTACATTTGACTTAGAAAGTGCTGACACTAGTATACTTTTTTTCAAGTCAGCTTACCACCCTCTTGGTAAAACAACTGGAAAATGTAATCCAATGAACAAACATTTTATAATTTCATTTTAAAACGAATTTGTCTTGCCAAATGATAATCCACTCATCCATTAATATGGACAGACATATGTCAAGGGAAAGTAAAAACTCGTGCCTGAGACAAAGGGCTAGGAAGCTTGCAAGTGTGAGAGTTACCAGGGAAAATGTTCTGGTTGCTTTGCTAAAATTTTAGTTCCTGTCTTACTTTTCAGCCAAATTCCTTGTTTTTTCTCTCTTTTTTTAATTGGCACAGGGATATGGATAAAATTAGGGTGTATGCAAAACTTACCTGCCACCCCAGCTCTTTAACATACTATGGACTCTGTGAGCTGATAAGGAATAGTAACATTTGAGACACAGAGTTAGAAAATTGAGTATAGTTCTAAACCAGAGCTCCTGAAATGTCCTGGCAGCACTATCCCCAAAGCTAAGGCAGGGCTGTATAGTCAGAGACTTTTGAATGCTCTTCCTCATCTGCTGTGCGTTTATTCGATTATCAAACATTTCTTGGCCCTTGAAACAAATAAGACTGGTATTGAGAATGTGTATCACATATAAGGAATTTTGAGAATCTGTGGTTATGTATAACTATTATGGTTTGAAGTCTAAGACAGTAAACATTTCAGAGCATTAGAGGGTAGTCTAATAACTGTGATCAAATTGAACAGTCAGGCTGGGACACTTGCAGCACAAATTCAATTGGTTTCTAAGGCAAGAGGAAGTAATACAGCCTACGGCCATTCAGGAAATCATTGTAGCAAATATAGGTAGACAACTGAAAAAATCATCTCAGAGGCATGAATTGCCTTAATTTACATAGGTGGAAGGGGGAAATTCTGTTTGCATTTCCAGCACAACTCTCTGAGACTTCCTTGCATCTACAGAATGCATTGAATCTGAGATTTGCTATGCAGGTTTGGGAGGGAAATTATGTACTCTACCTCAAAGCTGCAAGCTGAACATTACAAATCGATGCATCTGGGCTGTGCTGGAAGAAGATACACTCAAAACTGTTCAAGGAGAGAAAAGCTCCTCTGTGTATGAAAGCCAGAATTGGGCTGCGTTTGCTTTTGTTGTAAAAATCTATTCTGTTCAAGTCCCAGCTAATGAAAATGTGCATCTGTAAATAAAAAAGTCAAGAGAATGTATTAATCCTGCAGCTGCTGTCCATTGAACTTTACTTATAAAAAATAACTCAGTTTTCTGGTCTGAATGTTCTTGCTATTTAGCAATGTAATGGCAATTTGAGGGGGACAAAGTAAGTATTGAAATGTATTTATGTATAACAACCTTGGCAATAAAAGCAGATATGCAGTAACTGTACAGTCATTTGCTTTTATAACTGTGTGGATACTTGAGGTCTAGAGTCTGACCCTCAAAATCCATCACCTGGCTGTTTAAATTGTTTTATTTGCCCATGCTATTAATTAAATTGTTTCTCTAACCTAGGACTGGCACTGTGCTTTGGTCACCGGGGCAACCTTCCAAGTTTTATAATTGGAGAAAAATAGAAAGGGCTCCTGACCAAAAATTTCTTCCCACTTACATTCTAGGATGATGAAAATGTTGTTGTTGTTTTTTTAATTGTTAGACTATTATTTCCACTAGGAAGGATAATATGTTAGCTAGAATTTATAAAAAAATAATTCATGTCATCTATCACAATCCACTGTAACTGGAAATGAGGCAAGACCTCAAATAAAAAGAAAACAAAATATTTCAGTTCTGTCGAAGGAGAAAGATCTGAGAATTGTGCTATCTTTAAAAGATTAGCTCTCCTAGATGGTTGGAAAATTTTAGATCTTGGCACATATCCCATTGCTAGTGTTACCATGGAATGGGCAGGAATGGGTGTAGCTTATTAAGAATAATTTTATTCTAGGAGAGATGTTCACAGAGAGGATGTCTGGTTAGAACACATTAAAAGTGACATTGAAGGAACAGCCTCAAAGTATCTCTCAAATCAAGAACAGAATGTCTGATTAGAACCAAAGAGATTGTAGCATTCAAGTACCAACAAAAGTAAATGAAATTGTATAGTCACTGAGCTGCCTTTTTTTGTGGGGGGAGGGATTTTGTCAATTTATTTATATATTAGTCTTACATTTTGTTACTAATACTATGATTTTATTAATAAGAAGGATTCTGCCTTTAATTCCCAGAGACAAATCCTAGAGGTAAAAAGTGACTCCTAATTTTTCAGGATGTGTACTTATTTATCTCTTGTGCTGTTAACTCACATTTGGTTTTGATTAATACTGGCCAAAATATACAAAAGAGGACGATTTTAATGCTCAATAAACAGTTTATGCCACAGGCACAATGTTTTTGTTTCTTGTCTTTTAAAATATTCAAAATAATCAGCAAAGAATTTATTGAAATGGCTTTTAAAACTGGCCATCCTCGTGGTTTGTAATTCTCATAGCTTCAAGAGTTTGTTCTGGTAAAATTTTGTAGTGGTTAGGGAAAAGTCAAGGGTTTCTTTAAGTATCTCTTTCTTAATTCCTTTACTTACAATTTTTAATTTGCCTGCAGATTTTTATAAAGAAAGTACATTAACTTCCTTATGCAAATTGCTGCCTTGTTCCTTCATATCCCATTGTTCATGGTGGCCATAGCAGAAATAATTTTTCTTTTCTGCTAAGCCTGATTGCGCCTACCATGCTCATTACTTCCTGAAACAGTGAGATTGATGGCAGTATTTTACATTCACCTGACTGTTCCTACCATCTCTACCTATCCATTTTCATTTTTATGCCTTTTCATGAGAGGCAAGTGTAGGAAATCAAATAAACTTGCGTAATTCCATTTTGAAACTCAGCTGATTGTTCTCTATTTGAAGGGTGGCAACTAGACAATAGGAGGCAGCTGGATGAAGTCCAGGGTTTGCTGTGTGCTGGTGGATTTTAAGAGATGGTTAATAGTTTCTGATGCTGTTTTTCTAGATTTTATTTGATAATGGTAATTAAATTTTAGATAGGTACTTTGGATGATTGGTTTCATTCTTTTTCCTTATGAGAAAAAAAATTATCTGTGTAAATTTGTGATTGTGTTATTTTTTTTTTTTTGGCAGTGAGAAAAATAGCCTCATGTAAACAGGCTTTTCCCACCATGGTACTGCTACTAAAATGTTAATGTTGATGGGCATTTGTAATTGACTTATATGCTGAGCACAGAAATTGTGCTGGGATCTTTATGAATAAACAGCATGATCCCTGTTTATCATCTAAGTGTTAATCTTTTCTACAAATGAGAAGGTTCATTCTACACCTAGTTTTATACCTTGAGCATTGACAGCCTTCAAATAGTACACAGGACTATTTTTAGAGTCCTTGGAAAACAGCCTGGGGCATAACTTAGGTGTAATGATTTATTGGTTATTCAGTCTCAGGACAATGAGAGTGATAAAAAATGGTACTTAAGTAAAGAAGGAAGAAAGTAAACACAAGGAGGTGCATTACTAAGCAATCCTTTGGTTCACAAAGAGACACAGGTGGTCTTCTAGAGCAAGAGGTCTCCTGTCAGAATGTTTAGAGGCACCTTGCTTCCTAATAGTCCACCTCAGGGGTGAATGCAAAGCAATGAAAAGAGAGTTTATTGACTGGCTCCCTCCATCTCTAGTTTCTCACTGGTCAAAGTAAAGTCTATTGGGAGTTGACACTTCCACATTTTTGGGTTATATCACTAGATTGTGCAGTTAAAAAATCCAGATCTCATGTCATGTAGCTGGATATTTTACCTGAGTCAGGAAGTGGAGGGAAGAGACAGATTACAGGTTTTGTCAGCTGCTGATGTCTGAACCACACAGTATTCTGGGTCTTAGAACTGGTCGATGAGGTGGTGACTTAGTGAAATTGAATGAAGGCCCAGAAGACAGGTGGATTGGGGAGAATCTGAGGCTATGCATTTGATGTATCTAATATGAGTATATTCTCTCCCGTTAGCTGTTCTTTGCTATATACCTTGACAAAAAGTTGTCTCTTTTTACTCATGTTTGCTTTATATATTTATTTATCCCACAGCTTTTCCTATGTATTTGTTTTTATTTTTTGTGGGACAACTTGTCCTTTCTCCTTCTGGTCTTTCAGAAACTAAGACCACAGCATGAGGAAAGGGCACTGCTTGGTTTAGAAAGTACCAAGTTTAAAGATGCTATTCAATAATGCATAATGTAATTTTTTCAACGATTCAATGAAGATATAGTTAATTGTATTAAAGCAATTTGTATTCTGACCGTAACTATAAATGTTAACAATTTGATTATTCACAATTACTTAAAGTACTTTAAAATCCTCTATACAAAAATTCATATGGGAATTATAGTAATTGGTAATATGCCTGGATACAAGTTCATGTGAAAGGAGAGGTAAGATGATCTTCTTTTGAAATATATTGACTGTATTCAACACTAGAGTCAGAATTGACCATAAAGTAGCTTTGAGATCTTAACTAATATTCCTAACTTATGTCTTCTGGGTCCAAAGCTTAATTACTAGTTTGTGACTTTGAGCAGTTATTCATCTTCTCTAAGTCTTTGTTTTTTTTTTTTAATATGTAAAATGGCAATATTAGCATTTCACTGTGCTCCATAAAGCATACAAGATTTCTTTTTTTATTATTATGTAAAAAATGTTATGACTTAGGTACATGAAAATATTTTAGTATAGACCTTTCAATATTTGAAATAAAAGTGGCTTTCAGACCATATTCCTCTGAAATCGTAAAGGCCCCACAATGCTCCTTTCCTATTAAGAATTACCATAAAAAAGTTGCTTTATAAAGTATAAAGTACTACACAAATTTAAATTTAAAAAAAGAATTATAATTTTCAAATAATATTGTGTTCAAATTACTCTTCCAACTGTGTCCCATTTCATTTATCGTCTACCTTGTTGCCCACTACTACTACAACCAATTCAGATTTTCATTGTTTCTTTGGATGGGATTCTCTTATAACTCTCTTATCAATCTCTTTTGGATCCGTGATTATCATGTTAAGAAACATTCTACTAAATATTTTAGTCAGTCAATCATTTGACAGATATTTATTGAGCAACTGCTATACGTTAGGCATGATTTAAAGCATTAGACATTAAACAGTGAAAAAGGCAGAGTTTCTAATATCCAGATCCGTATTCTAGAGACAGACGCATACATAAATACATAAGATATTTCTAGTACTGATAGCTAATGAAGGTGATAGCAGTGAGGAACCTGAGTGAGACTGAAAATCTTGGGGAGGAGGACTGTGCCCCCTGGGAGAAGGGTCTACTTGCCTGCAGTGCTCTTCTATTGAAGGAAGAGCTTGAGCAGGCTGTGTTTGTTTGTCCCTTGTAGCTGAGGATTTGTTTGTCTTTATTTTTTGTTACTACTTACCCCCAACATCTTTAATTTGACATTAGGCCTGCTGAAGTGATTTTTGAAAATAAGATTATCCTATTTTTCTCAGTTCTAAGCTTTAATAGATATGCAAAATTCAACAACTGAGTCAGATTACTATCTTTAATTGTCAAATATATGGCTTTATTATAGGCTGACATGTTTCAGGAGATCAGCTTTTAGTATGTAGAGGTTTCTTGTTGATGACCTCTAATTACTTTCCCAAAAGCCTCCAAGTTTTAATATGAAATGAGACAACACATAATTTAAATTCTTATTCAATATTTAAAATTAATGGCAATAATTTGTTTAAACATATTAATAATTTGAGTTGCTTATGGATACATCTTTTTGGTTTATCTTGGAAATATATTCTTATATATTGTTGCATGTAACTGGATAATACTTTTTGTTATTAAGATTTTTTCTTCTTATATTTTCTATTTTGCCATTCTTATATTTAAGGAATTAGCTGGCTCTGGGCTCTTTTGACGAGGGCAGGTATGGGGCAAATCAGAAAGTGAAGTATCCCATAAGGCTTTGTAGCCATTCATTTATTCAAGAAATATTTATGGGCCTTTCTAAGGGCCAGGTACTGTATTGTCTGGATGCCAGGGATATCGTGCTGAACAAAACAGATTAAAAATAAACAAACCCTGCTCTGATAAACTTAGATGAAGTCATAAGAGTGGACCTTAAATCCAATATGGCTGGTATCCTAATAAGAAGAGAAAAGTATCATGAGAAAACAGAGAAACATAGAGAGGACTCCACGTGACAGCAGATGCAAAGGTTGGAGTTATACAGGTGCAAGCCAAGAAGTGACAACCACCACCAGAAACTAGGAAGAGGAAAGGAGTAGTATATTTAGAGTCTCAAAGTGAGCATGACTCTGATGACACCTCGAGTTTGGACTTCTATCTTTCAGACTGTGAGAGAATACATTTCCCTTGTTTTAAGTGATACAGTTTGTATTATTTTGTTATGGCAACCCTAAAAAATGAATACAAGTCATAAGGAGAGTGAAGGTGAAATAGAATAAAGGAAGATTACAAAATGCAAGTGGCGGGGTTAAAGTAAGTAGCTGCATTGGAGCCGTTGCCTAAGAAAAGAAAGTGGTTGCTGCCCAGGAGAACCAAGAGGGTTTTCTTGGCAGTGTATTAGTATGCTAGGGCTACCATAACAAAATACCAGACCAGGTGGCTTTAATAACAAATTTACTTTCTCATAATGTTGGAGGCTAGAATTCCAAGATCAAAGTGTTGGCAGTTTCGGTTTCTAATGAGGTCTCCCTGCTTGACTCGCAGATTGCTGCCTTTTCACCGAGTCCTCTCATGGTCTTTATGTGCATGCATGTCTATGTCCAAATCTTCTCATAAGGACACCAGTCAGATTATATTAGGGCCTACCCATCTGACCTCATTTTTAATTACCTCTTTCAAGGCCCTATCTCTAAATACAGTCACATTTTGATGTACTGGTGAGACTTCAGAACTTTCACATGTGAATTTTTTGGGGGGCACAATGCAGCCCAAAACAGGCAAGGAGAGGGGCATGTTTGCATACCCAGGAACTATGAACAGTGAGAACTGGATCACAGACTTTCTAGCTTTCCTTAGAGGCAGCCCACTTTTGTCTACACACATGGACTATAGTAGTTCTTTTAGACAGCAGATGGTGAAGCTTTCATTTTGTTCGTTAGAAGTACCTCTCTTGGTACTTGTTCAACAGGAACAAGTTTCCATATCCCAGGTATGCATCTCCCCTTAGACAACCTTAGTGCTCATGTAAGCCTAAGAAAAAGATACCTAATAGAAAGGTGATGGATGGGAGTCTTCTATATCTGTATTGAGTGGGCTAATAAACCAGCTTGAGACCCATGATATGGGACAATTATTAATGACACCCCAACTACAAATATTCAGTATATTTTATTTATAAAAAATTATAGAAATAAGTATATAAACTCTCCAAAAAATATAAACTTTTAGAATGTACTTGATTAAAGAAGTGTCAATTGTAGTCAACAAGGAACATAAGAGATTAGAAGAACAAAGATGCGAAAAACATGAAGTACTTACTCTTCCATTTATTAAGAGTGCAATATACCAGTCTTGTTTATTTCTTGAAAATATTACCTTAGTGTATTTTCATAAGAAATGGCCAGCAAAGCTTGCTTCTCAGGGGTTTTGGGGATATAGGCATAGGTACCACACCCAGCCTTGAAATGCAAAGTTAGAAGCTATGACCAAGGCTAGTACTGTTTGGATGGTGTCACTGCTAGGTGGAGGTTAATAGTGTTTGGCAGTATATGTTTTGTTTGGCCAGTGCCTTCAGGTCTGCATGTGGTAAGGGTAAGAGTGTACAAGGCCTGGGTAGCCCTGCTGCTGTGACATGTGGGGAAATGTCAGTAGTTACCAAGATGGTGCCAAGCTGCATCGCTGGAGGAGTGAGGAGGGAAAAGAAAGTGCAGGAACAGAAAGTGTTCCTCATTATGTATTCAGCAAGATTTGTCACCATTTCACATTGATCCTTTATGTTTTATCATTAACCTAAAACAATTCCTAAAATGCTTGTTGGCTGTGGTATGTTTAGCTAGGAGTGAGATACAGGCTTTTAGATTTATGGTCGATTCTTGACATTTGCTAGGATGTAGTAGGGCCATTTGAGAAAGTTTAAATTCTCAACTAATAATATAGCCATCATTTGTTGACAAGGAAAAGACTGCATAGCTGTGTTGAGAGGCATCTACCTCTGGGTTCACTATCTCTTTATCATAGTGTTTCTCAAAATGTACAGAATCACCTGGAGTCTTGTTAAAAATGTAGTTTCCTTGACCCTACATCAGATCTACTGAATCAGAATCTCCGTCTTTTTTTCAAGCATTTCGTGTGATTCTTAAGAACACTACAATCTGAGAAGTACCATAGATAGTATTCATATTTACATATGAACAAAAACAAGCTCAAGGTTTTATTTGTAAAAAGATGCAGTTATAAATGTAATATATGACAGTGCCTAGGCTCTAGTGACTATTATTTCTGTCAGCACCAGAATCATCAGAGAAAACTTGGAGAGGTCTCTTTTTATTTGCCCATTTTCTCTCATTCTCTTTCTTCTTCCCCTTACCAATAAATAACAAACATAAACCATAAAAGAAATAGGAAAAAAGCAAGTGTCTTTTAAAACAGTTCATCTTGTGTTGAATGGAGTACACTGAATATTGTGAGAAATTTATAGGAAGTAAAAAAAAAAAAACTCAGGTGAACAGTTTTACTAATTCTAACAATTCCTAGTTGGTAACACATTATCATCATTAGTCTATGTATGACCCCCCACCAGCTCTCTATATGAAAAATTACTACTAATGGAAGAACTAGACATTTGTCAGTAATGGACATTTACTTTTGTGTGCCTCTTCTGTTCCATTTTTATAGACTGCCCGAGGCATATATACTATCCTAAATTTTGTCATCCTTTCTTTTTTGAAAAGTATTTATTCCATGTATTTATATGCCAAATAATATATTGTTTAGTTTACTTTGTTTTTAACTTAATAAAAGAGCTTATGACTTTACAACTCTCTGATTTTCTGGGACATGCCATTTTAATTCTACTATATTATTTATTCATGTTGCTGCTTTTAGCCAAAGTTTAGTCATTCTCACTTTTGTATAACATTATATTATGATATATACCATAGTTTATTTATCTATTTATTTATTGATAAGAATTTTACACATTTTCCAATGTTTTAATGGTATGGACACTGTGACCATGCTTATTAATTAGTTCATGTCTCTCATGTAAACATTGCTGTTGGTACAGTCTTGAAACAAAATTACTGGGTTACAAAATCTGCTTACATATACATTTTTGAGATAATGTCAAATTGTTTTTCAAAATTGCTGTAGCACTAGAAATATATTTTAAAAATCACATAAATTTCCATTATTTTTAACACTCATATTGTCAGATTTCTTTTTTTTTCCAAACAGGTTTAAATAATATTCCATTATGTTTCTAATTTGAATTTTTTGAATCACCATCGTTATTCATTTCTTTCTATGTTTATTCTCAATAGGTGTTCCTTCTTCTCTAAAACACCTATTTATATCTTTTGCCTATTATATATTTTGTGTTCTTCTTTATTGGTTTGTAGGAATTCTTTATATATTTTAATACTAATCCTTTGTCAATTTTATGTGTTATTAATTATTTCTCCGAATTTTAGCTTGACTTTTTACTTTTATTAGGGTAGATTTTATGAATATATCTTAATGTTAATCTAATCAAATTTATCAGTTTTTAAAAACAATTTGGGATTTTTTTTTGTCTTGTTGAAGCTATCCTTCCATACCTTAAGAACAGGAAAATATCAACTTATATTTTCTTCTAGTTTTAAAGTTTTGCTTTAAACATTAATATTTTAATATAGCTTGAGCTGACTTTTATGTTTGAGATGAGGTACTGAATTTTTTTTTATGTGGATAATTAATTTTTTTAGCTCATCTTGAACATTTCTTCTTTTCCCCCCAATTGACGTGTCACCTCTTATACCTATCAAAATTCCATATATGGTAAAGGCTTATTTCTGGGATGTGCTCTTTTCTATTGGTCAGTTTTTCTTTCCTTATGCTAATATATTGCCTTTTAAACATGAGTCTATATATGATGGGGCACATCTTTTTCTTCGAAGTATTATTCTTGGTTCTTTGCTCTTCCATAGAAACTTTAAAACCAATTCTATAAAAAGTCCTATTGGCATTTTGATTGAAAATGCATTAAATTTATAAATCATTTTGGGGAGAATTGATATTATTATAATCTGAAGGCTTTCTATCCATGAACATGGGATAGATCTCCATTTATTTGGGTCTACTTTATTGTTTTCATTGAAATTTTATAACATATCATTTGTAATGTATTTTGTAATTTTTTTGGTGCTCTTTGGTGTAATTTTTTTCTCCTCTCTTTTACTAAACATTACCTTATATCTTCTAATTTTTTGCTATAATCTTGGGTATGTGATGTTATATCTTTCTCAGAATATTACATACAAGGGTTATATATATCCATCTGTTCCTCATGAGAGGTGATAACTTTGATCACTTGATTTACTATAATTACACTTCCGTAACCTCTTTGCAAGTAGTAGACATTAAGGCCATGTAAATAACTTAAAGAACTTACTCTTCAAGGTTTGAATCAGAGGAAATCTCAGATTCAGTTTAGTCTATTCAGCTTAATATGTAGTTATATTGTGGAGCCTGTGGCATCTGTCGGTAACTTTGCTTTTTCCTGATCTGCTGGTCTAATCAGGCTATGTGCCACCCTGGTCCACATTTACTCAGATTCCCAGCAGCTCAGGTATCAACTCCCACTTTTACCATGGCCTTGGGCAGTTCTGCTTAGGTTCTAGGCTCCTAAATATCCCCATTTCCACTATTTGCTGTTCAACACTCAGGTCTAGATGGTCTGCCAGTATTTTATGTGTTGGTTGTGGGGGATACCTTGAAAGCTTTTCTACTTCCTGTAAAACCGGAGTGCCATATGTCTGAGGTTTGGTGGTAGCAGAACAGGAAGGTCTCGTAGAGCTTCTAGTTAGTCTTGACTTTGGAAGCCAGTGACCTCTGGGACTCTTAGGGTACAATCTGTCATTTTATGAAAATATTTTTCTCTTATTAACTCATTCATATTTGATACCATATTTGAAGTACTCAGCATTAAAAAATGGAAAGCAAAATTAGGTTATTTATTTCTTTAGTTGATAGTTATGGATTGGGGAAATCAAGATGTTTCTGAAATGTTAGACTGCTTCAAAGTTGAGGTCAGCAAGGACATTCCTTGAAACCTATGACAGGCAGAAAACTGAGTTGTCAGATGATCTATGGTTCCAACCAGGATGATAATATCTAGATCCTTTAAAATAGTTTCGAAACACACAGGTATCATAAATTGAAAGAAGCTATAAAGGGTATTGCTATTCCTTTTATAATTTTTCTTTACTTTTAGAAAATTACTTTTTTTCTATGAGCTTGAATACAAGAAAAAACAGTTTTCGAAGATTTTAAATTGTCGTATACATTAAGATAAATGTTATAATTTTTTCTCCTTTCTTTTATTAAGGAGACAGCTATATTCCATTTTTTTCACTTATTTTGTAATAGCACTGTCTGATTTGAAAGATTTCAGGTTGAAAATCTATAGGTCATGAATAAAAAATACCATTGGGATTATTGAAATTGCTGGAGGCTGGCATTCTGTAATGTTTAGAAGCACATTACCCAAGTGTCATTGTAGCTGCATGTTTGTTTTTTTTCTTGTTTTTGAAAAACAGGGTTGTTATGAAAAGGAATTGATTACAGAAATTTAATAATTCACTAATTTTTGAAGGGATTTATGATTCCTAAAACTCTTATGTAACTTGGATTTTTGGTTTAGAAAAAAACCCAATTGAACAGAAATAAGTTTTGTATTTTAAAAACTATTTGAAATAGGACAAATTAGTTTATACTTGATTTATACCTGGAGATGAATACAAGTCCTATGGCCACTATTTTTTTTTCAAATCTGCATTTATTTTAACGATGTTGTCAGAACACTTTTTGCATTGTATTAGTTTATCTTTTGAGAACTGAATTAGTTTCCCAGGGCCGACTCAACTACTACAAACTTGGTGTCTTAAAACAATAGCAGTGTATTCCCTCTCACAATCCTGGAGACCATAAGTCTGAAACCAAGTTGTTGGCAGGCTGTGCTTCCTCTGCACACAGGGGGAGAATCTATTTGTTGTCTCTTCCAGCTCTGAAGGCTGTTCACATTTCTTGGCTTTTTTTTGTTTGTTTGTTTTGTCCTGTTGTTGTGTGAATCCATTCATTGCCTCTGTGATCATATTACCTCCTCCTCTTTGTGTAGCTTCCTTTTTATGTGTCTGAATCAAAATCCCTCTATTTTTTCCTTATAAGGAGACCCATGATTACATGCAGGGGCCACCAGGATGACCTGGAATCTCTCTCTCTCTCTCTCTCTCTCTCTTCCAGCTTCTAGTTTCCCTCTAGTACCCATTACTGGCGGTATCTAAGAGACTAGCTGACAGAAACAAAAGATTGTTTGCAGAGTCCTAGCTCCAGCACCACAAAACAGGGTGTAGACAGGATAGGTTTGGAGCTAGGAGTCCATAGATTAATAACCATCTTATATATGATTGCATTATATATAAATGAAAACAAATGAGATGACATAAGTAATTTTAACTATAAAGCATTGAGTCTTATTTTCTTTCCTAAGTTCTGAAGCATCATATAACTCATTGGGAGTGAGTGAAAAAGTCAGTCTGCTTGGGAACAGATGCTGCTTGTTTATTGAGAGGAAAGTGGACAGTCAAGCTGATTGCTTATGTGATTCAGTTGCAGGACTCTTGAGGTAGAGCAGTGACATTTCCAGAAATGAGGTACAAACTTTCCTGGGGCCTACTGGTGGGAGAGGGAGTGGATGGAGGAATCTATGATGTTATCAGGATATGATGATGACTGCATTGAACGAAGATGCTTTTGTACCAGAGAAACAGCCACTATGTTTATTCTTGAGAATCATTTAGAACTGCTGCCAAGTGCCCCGCTTAATCATAAAAAATAGATGCAATTTGAGAAAATTATGCTCCTGGCAAGCTATTTTACTGGAATCAGAGGGCAGTTTGATGTTTTCCACTTATGTTTCCTCTTGAATGGAGATGACTTTTAGTAAAAAAGTTTTGCTTTTGACATGTCTCAGGATAGATACTTTCTTGTCCTCCCATACTGCCCCTTACCTTTTGCATAGAGGTCCAGACTGCTATGTATGACTCCTCACATATAGTCACAGAACTCCAATAAAAAATAAGAAGTGGAGGAATAGGAGAGAACAAAGACCTCCATTGTAGAGTAATCTTTATGACTGGAGTACAGTTTTATAATTGTTTCTCTGAGACATTTAATGGTTTCCCCAACTTCTCATTTCATGCAGAAAGCTGCTTTTTTTTTTTTAACATGTAGGTTGTTTCAGAATTTAATGCTTTTTCTTAAGGTTTATACACATTCCAAGAAGACTAATTCACTTTAAAAAGTGAAGTCACTAGGTGAATTTTGCAAAAACAGTTTTTAATGTGACTCTTGTGCTTTGCTTATTTAAAACAATGTACTGATTAAGAAGAACTTAGAGCCAAACTATGAACCCTAAACTGGAAAACAATAACTGAAACTAAAACCAATTAAACTGTCATTATTCTTTTTACTCAGCTACAAATCATAGTAATTAAAAAGTAAACAAATAAAGACACACAAATAAATCACAAACCAGTTCTAAGTTTTTTAAAACAGCTATGGTAGACTCTCTAAATATTCTATAAACTGAATCAGGATTTCATTCAATGAGACCCAGGTTGAAACCAGTGTTCTAACAGTGACACAAACTCTTGATGTTTGAAATGCAAGATAAGCACATGACAAGTTGCTTATTTGTAAACCTGTTGAGAGCCAAGGATAAGACAGTGCTGAGCACTTATTACATGCTTAATAAGTGACTGTTAATTGACTCAAAAATTTATTCTATTATAATTGGCTGAATTCACGATCACCTCTCAGCTTCGTATATAAATTCAGCTATAAATTGTAGTTGGAATTCATCAGATAAGAATTAAGGTATAAATTGTAGGTGGAGTTCATCAGTTAAGAATTAAGGTAGCCTTTATGTATCCCTTTTATTATTATTTCTTACTCAGCTTTAACCTCTCTTCCCTTTGACCTTACCCCATATCCCTGAGGTAGACTTGGACATGTAATTCTTATCATGCAGCATTATTATTAATAGGATTTACAGCTTTACATTTGAGTTTGATTTATGTATGAAGTAAGAATTGAAAGATGACAGTGCCTGAGTTTTGAATGGGTCTTAATTGTTCTTATTTCAGCACTTAGTGTTTGGAGAGAATATTAAGCTTTTTAGATTTTCTTCATCTCATTCTAGGTTAAATGATCTGCTACAAAAGGCTTCTGTGCTCCACTGATGTGCTAGGAATTATTTTTCTAAAAGAGAAGACTGAAGTTAAATATTGATTAAATGGGATTTAGTTCTTGTTTTCAGTTATTCTTGAGGTTAATAAGTATAGGAGTCTTGCCTTCTACTGGCAAGACTTTTCATAAGAATTGTGCATATATTTTATTCACAACAATTTTCAGCTTTCACTTAGAGAAGATGGTTTCTGCCAATGCACATGCCCGCAGTTCCTGTGAAAGAAGATGCTATCTATAAAAGAAAATGATAATCAATATCCTTGATTTTTTCTTCACCAGAGAAACTGCTTGTGCTGTGAAGGCTAAGTCCTTCCATCTGGAATTAGCCTAAAGTGTTCTACTGAAATAAGAAATGTACCAGCACTATGCTTACTCCTGGTCAAGGCATGAACCACACCAACGAAGAGTGTTACTTTGTAAACATGGACCATGGGGTTTTGGGGTGATTATAAATAACAGTGAGACTGAGGTGAGACCCAGGAAGGGCTCTATTATTGAGGCTGATTATGTAGTAGGATTATGCCTCTGTGACCAGCGGAATTAAAAACAAAAACAAAATCCAGCTGAGATTCCATTTTAGGCTTTCTGGTTTCAAAGTATTCTGTGCACCTATTGGTTACTGCTGATTCAAAAGAGAAAATGCTCATACAGAGGGAGGGCAGAGGAGCCCACATCTGGCATCTCCAGATTCCTTGCTTTGAGGCAGTCTTTGGCTGAAATGCATATCCTTACTTAACGCTGTTGCTATATTATATCCTTTAAAAATATTTCAAGCATTGTATCTTTATTCAAAAAATATCAGAATTTTGTTGACGTTTAGACTGGCTCTTTATTTTTCAAATAAAGACATTTTGAGCAGTTTTAGATCCACAACAAAATTGAGAGGAAGATACAGAGATTGCCCATATATCCCCTTCACTCACATACACATAGCCTCCCCGTTATCAATATCACCCACCAGAGTGGTACATTTGTTACAATTAATGAACTTATATTGACACATTATGATGACACAAAGTCCCTGGTTTACCTTAGGGTTCATTCTTTGTGTACATTTTATTGGTTTGACAAATATATAATGATATGTGTCTGCCATTATAGTATCACACAGTATTTTCACTGTTTTAAGTATCCTCTGTGCTCTGGCTATTTATCTCTTCCCCCTAACCCCAACTAGTGGCAAACTCTGATCTTTTTTACTGTCTCCATTGTTTTGATTTTTCCAGAATGCCATATAGTTGGAACAATATAATATGTCACCTTTTCAGATTGGCTTCTTTCACTTAACAATATGTATTTAAGTTTCCTCTGTTCTTTTCATGTCTTGATAGTTCCATTGCCTGAATTTACTAGTTTATCTACCCATTTACCTGATGAAAGATATCTTGGTTGATTTAAGTTTTGGTAATTATGAACAAAGCTGTTATAAACATCCATATCCAGGTTTTTGTGTGGACATAAGTTTTTAATTCCTTTACATAAATACCAAGGAGCACGATAGCTAGATTATATGGTAAGAGTATGTTTATGTAAGAAACCACCAAACTGTCTTCCAAAGTGGCTGTACCACTTTGCATTCCACTAATAATGAATGAGAGTTCTTGTTACTCCACATTCTTGACAGTATTTGGTATTGTCAGCATTCTAGATTGGCACCATTCTAATAGATGTTTTTGATTTGCATTTTTCTGGTGACACATGGTGTGGAGCATCTATTGTATCCTTTTCCTATAAAAACCCATAAATTCTTGAGCATTGTCATTCTGGGTCAATGAGTCTTCTTTAGCAATTAAATTCTGTTTAAAGGCCACCATTAGAACACTACAATTGAGAGTTTCTTTTATATCCTTGCAGAATGTATTACTTGCATATTTAAAATTTTTACAAATTAAAATTATACCATTGATAATGCTTGATATTTTCCTTTTTAAAAAATCATGTGAGCATGTATATTATTTTTAGTTTTAAACTAAAAGGAACTATAAAAACGCAAATATCTCAGTTAAATTAAAAAAAAATCTTACAACTCTGTATAATTTATATATTTTTTAAACAAGCATTTCAAATTGCAACAAAGTAAAGTTACATATCATTTGTGATAATTTCTTGGGTGCTTCTAATGGAAAAGTGCTTTTAATTAGAGGTGTCTAATATCTAGAGCATTTTGAACATGCTGCATATTAGTTAATGTTTTACTTATATTTTTCCTTTACATTTAGAATTTTTACAGAATTTTTCTTCAAAAGTATGTATTTTCCTGAATTCTATTCTCTAGGATTAAATTTGACTTCATATATCACTCAAGGCTTTGGTTAAGTGAGGCCTTGAGCAGTTGCCCATTTGTTTTAATTGACTGCATAAATACTTGTGTGGTTGGGTGCACATCGTGACTCCTCATTAGACGAAACATCTTTAAATAGTTGTTTTTATTTTGTTGAGAGATGTGGGTATTTGTCTCTTGGCAGTGGGGGACAAAAGTAGGGTAGGACCATCCTACCCTTGAAGAAATGTGCAGTATATGAATGGACAAATGGTGGGTCAGGAAACTGAAAATCATCTTATACAGGGCATAAAGAGACAAATTCTAGCCTCCATTGCTATGTGATGTGGTGGTGTAATAAAAACTCATTTAATTAGGGTATTTTTACTATCCCAATACAATCATATCTCACAATAAAATATGAAATCTGCTTGCTAATAGTTTCAAAAGTCCCTTGCACAGTGTTTTTACTTTGGACTTAACAAACGAGGTATTTAAAAAAAATTAATAGCTTTTTAGAATCTAATTTGCAGAAAGTGGAAGAATAGGAGAGGGGTGTGCACGCATGCATGTGTGTGTGTGTGTTCACCCCGTATACTGTGTAATCTGGTTCACATACCTACTATTGTCTATAAAAGCGGGCAGGCTTTTATTTTTCCACCAAATTTTCTCATTTTTAATATTTTGCATGGAGTTAACTTTCCAGTTTTAAATGTTAGAATATGTTCAGCGCTTAGTTGGCTTCCTATAGAACTTCTGTCTTGAGGATCAACAGAATTCTTTCTTCTTATGTGTTTATTAATATCTCTTACCTTTAACAATCCTTTCAAAATGTCTTTCTGATATGTCATCTCTGCTATTCAGTAGTTTCTACTGTATGTCATATGCATGAACATGGATTCATAAAAAGTGATATAGTGGAGAATATCAAAGAATCATGGAAGGAATGGCAATTTTGTTTCATTGAGATTTTGTTCACTACAACTGCACTGAACTTCCGCTTGAAGATCTGCCCTCACAGTTCTCATTCTGCTCAGAAGTCTATGAAACACAAGTGAGAGCAAGGTTCTGTTTTCTCCTTCAGCTACTGTCAGTCCAAGCACTTCAAGGAAGACAGTATTGATAGGAAATAGAAGAAAGAGTTAAAAACAGAGAGGAAATGGAAACCATGCATACTTAGGCAACTAGAAAATTCTCAGACCATTTAGTAAAATTGTGCTTTTTCTTTAAGTCAGGAGATTCTAGTTGGTAAGAAATTTAAGCAATTTTCTTTCCGTAATCATTAACATCTTGCTTTTAATTAGCAGAAATTCTTCAAAAGTTAAAAAATGAGAATACCTAAAATCAAGGGAAATTTTAATACAAAGCATATGGAAAACCTGATACAGAATATATCAGATTTATGTTCATCCATCTGTTATAATAAGTTGCATAAGGGTTGGACAAATAGGAAATTCATAATTTGGAAATTTATTAAGAAGTCTGTGTAATATGCTTATGTTTAATGCTTCACTTTTTTTCTATCAAAATACAGCATAAGATTAATAGAACATAGATCCCTGATAAAGTATATGATATAAAATTTAAGTATTTCCAACATGCACACACACACAGCTGTAGTCATCAAGTAAATACTAAAATAAAATCAAAATAAAATAAAACAAAATCTCCCAAAATATACAAAACATTTTATGTGTGAATGACTGATGTTGAAGGCCCCCTTTCTTTAATATAAGCAATTTAGAGTAACAGAAGTGAACATTTTTAGTACCTATCATATGCCATGTATTATATTTATAGTTCATATTTAATTGTTATAATGATTATACTAGTCAATTATTACTTTACCCTTGTGAAAAACTGACATATTAGAAATTTAGACATATTACCAAAAACAACTAAGTTTTATCTTGTTATCTTACCCCATCCTCTTCTTTCTTAAAAAAAAATATGACGATTTATCTTAATCATTTAACAAGAAGTCCAGAGGCAGGCAATTGCTTATGTTAGTTCGACAGCTCAGCAAGTCAGAGCTAATTTCTCTGCATATCTCTTGGCTTTTCCTTCATGGTTGCAGTATGGCTGTAGCCATTTCAAACATCACTTTCTGTATGCAAGGGAGAAAGAAAAGGACAGGAAAGGGTAGTACCAGCCACATCTGTTTCTTTTTGCAAAGAAAGAAAAAATTTCTCATAGATATCTCTAGCAGATTACTGCTTACTTAAAAAATTGCCTTTAAATAATAAAGCATAGCAACATCTAAGAAGATACATAACTTGAATATACAGCTCATGATTATCACAAAATAAACACCTAGGTCAAGAAAAAGGACATTGTTAGCATTCTAGAGACCCTCCACCTTGCACTCTCCTAATTACTACAATTTGTAACCCCATCCCCCCATATTACAATTATACTTTTATAAAAACCATGTCAATGCTTTTCTTTATTATATCCTTAATATGCATAAACACTATAAGTTTACAAGTTTCTTGAACTTTTAAAAATGAATGGAACCACACTGTTTTATTGAGTCTTTTTCTTTCAGTATTTTATTTTAAATATGTATCAAATTTATTTCATGTAATCATGGTTTGTTCATTTTAATTTCTCTATATTATTTAATTGTATTAATATACTTCAATATATTTATCCATTATGTTGTTGAAGAACATTTAGGTTGCGTTTAGTTTTTGGCTAATGCTGATAATACTCTAGTGAATATTCTTATTAATGTTTCTTTTTGGGCATGTGAATACCTTTCTATTGGATAGTTACATGGTATATTGAAGCTGACTCCCACTCACATGAGCTAATTATACTCATCTATTCCCAACTCTGAGTTCAGTGACATTTTGTTGGTAGCTTGGAATCAGTCACGTTGAGTGTTTACTTTATGGAAATCAGCAAATAGTACCAATAAGAAGTCCCATCTTCCACCAGAGAACTATATATTAAAGATTTACTAGCACAGCACTGGGTATTTATATAGAAATGAATTTGCTTAGTCATCAGTTATGTCTTTCACTTTTAGCATATGATAAGAAACTGCTTTCAAAGAAGTTGTATCAATTTATATTCCCATAAGCAGTATAGGATAATACCTATTTTTCCATATCCCTGCTGTTTTAATTTTACCCATTTTGATGAGTGTGTAGTTGCCTTTCATTGTATTTTTAATTTGCATCTCCCTTATGACTAATAAGTTTATGGCCAATCGGATGTATTTTTGTTTCAGTTTTAATTGCTTAATAATAAGTCTTAAAATCAAGTAAACATATCCTCTCATCATATTCTTTTTCAAGAACATTTTGACTACTTCTTGTGCTTTGGCCCTTAACATTTATACATAAATTTTGAAAATGTTATTTTAATCTCTCTCTTTCTCTCTTCCTCTCCACCTTTCTCACACACGCATACACACACTCCTTCCCAAAGACACACCTGTCTGTTTTTTAAATTTTTACTTCATGGAGCCTTACTTCTAATTAGAGAGACACACACACTAATAATAATTATAAATATAAATGTATCAGAGAAAAACTCATTAGGATTACAACAGGAAATATACACAGGGTTTCTTTATTCCATTGCATTTTTTATTTTATTTATTTATTTTAAAGTAATTAATGTTTTTAAGGTGACATTGATTAACAAAATCCAATGAGTTTCAACTGTACACTTTAACAATAAGGCATACATATATTTACACCGTGTGTTCACTGCCCATAGTTAGATTTATTTCTGTCACCACATATTAGACCCCCTTTATCCCACCTACCTCCCCGCTCCCCCAATCTCTTCCCTTCTGGTAACCACTAGTCTATTGTTCATGTCCATAAATTTCTGTTTGTTTGTCTTGTTCATTTGTTACTTTTAGGTTTATGTCCCACATATGTGATATCCTGTGATTTTCAACTTTTTCTGTCTGGCTTATTTTATTTAGCGTAATTATCTCGAAGTCCATTTATGTTGTCACAAAAGGCAGTATTTCATCTCTTCTTATGGCTGAGTAATATTCCATTGTACATATGTACCATAGCTTCTTTACTCAATCATCTATCATAGGAAACTTCAGTTGCTTCCATGTCCTGGCCACTGTAAATAGTGCTGCTATGAACATCGGTGTGCAAATACCTTTTTGGATATGAGTTTTCAAGTCTTTGGGGTAAATACCCAGTAGAGGGGTGTCTGGATCATATGGTAGGTCAATTCTTTGTTTTTTGAGGAACCTCCATACTGTTTTCTATAGTGGCTGTACCAATTTGTAGTCCCACCAGCAGTGTATAAAGGTTTCTTTTTCTCCACATCCTCTCCAACATTTTCTTTTACTTGTCCTATTGATTATAGCTATTCTAACAAGTATGAAATAGTATTTCATTGTGGTTATGATTTGCATTTCCTGAATAGCTAGTGATGTTGAGCATCTTTTCATATATTTTTTGGCCATTTGTATGTCCTCTAGGGAGCAATGTCTGTTCAGGTCTTCTGCTGATTTTTTTTTTTGATTGAATTGTTTGTTTTGTTGTTGTTGTTGTTGTTGTTGTTGTTATTGAGTCGTATGAATTCTTTGTATATTTTGGAAATTAGGCCCTTACTGAATGCACTGCTTGCAAATTTATTTTCCCATTCAGATGGTTGTCTCTTTACCTTGTTGACGGTTTCTTTTGCTGTGCAGAAACTTTTTAGTTTGATGTAGTCCCATTCATTTATTTTTGCTTTTACTTCCCTTGCCTTTGAGGTCAAATTCATAAAATTTCCTTTAAGTCCAAGGTCTTTGAGTTTAGTTTCTATGTTTTTATCTATGTACTTTATTGTTTTAGGTTTTATATTCAAGCCCTTAATCCATTTTGATTAATTTTGGTGTGTGGTGATAGACAAGAGTCTAGTTTCATTCTTTTGCAGGTGGTCTTCCAATTTTTTCAGCACCATTTATTGAAGAGGCTTTCCTTCTTCTATTGTATGTTTTTGGATTTTTTGTAGAAAATTATTTGCCCATATAAATGTGGTTTACTTCTGGACTCTTGATTCAGTTCCATTGGTCTATGTGTTTGTTTTGCTGCCAGTACCATGCCGTTTTGATTACTGTCTCTTTGTAGTATAATTTGAAGTTGGGCAGAGTGATGCCTCCAGCCTCATTCTTTTTTCTCAGGATGGCTTTGGCAATTCTGGGTCTTTTGTGCTTCTATACAAATCTGATGATTTTTGTTCTATTTCTTTAAAAAATTCCAATGGGATTTTGATGGGGATTGCATTAAATCTGTATAATGCTTTAGGTAATATGGTTATTTTAACTATGTTGATTCTTCCAATCCAAGAACACAGAATATCTTTCCATTTCTTTGTGTCTTCTTTGATTTATTTTAATAGGATCTTGTGGTTTTCATTATATAGGTTCTTCACATTTTGTTAGATTTATTCCTAGGTATTTTATTCTTTTTGTTGCAATTGCAAAAGGAATTATTTTTTCCACTTTTTTTCTGACACTCATTATCAGAGTGTAGGAACACTATGGATTTTTGAATGTTGATTTTGTATCCAGAGACTTTACTGTATTTGCTTATTGTTTTGAGTAGTGTTCTTGTGGAGTCTTTAGGGTTTCCTATATAGAGAATCATGTTACCTGCATGACAATTTGATTTCTTTGTTTTCTGTTTGGATGCTTTCTATATCTTTCTTGTGCCTCATTGCACTTGCTAGGACCTCCCATGTTATACTGAATAACACTGGCGATAGTGGACAGTCTTGCCTTATTCCTGATTTTAGAGGGAAGGTTTTATGTTTTTCACCATTAAATACAATGTTGGTTGAGGGCTTGTTATATATGTGCTTTATTATATTAAAGTACTTTTCTTCTAGAACAATTTTGTTAAGTGTTCTGATCATAAACGGATGCTGCATGTTGTTGAAGGCTTTTTCTGCATCTATTGATATGCTCATATGATTCTTATTTTTTTAATTTGTTTATGTGGTGTATTACATTAATCGATTTGCATTTGTTGAACCATCCCTGTGCCTCTGGAATGAAGCCCATTTGATCAAGGCATATAATCTTTTTAATA
The DNA here is from genome assembly GCA_004027375.1 of Macroglossus sobrinus. NCBI lineage: Eukaryota > Metazoa > Chordata > Mammalia > Chiroptera > Pteropodidae > Macroglossus > Macroglossus sobrinus. The sequence goes on along the minus strand of PVKZ01000097.1, from coordinate 1,329,193 downwards.
TGTTGCTCTGTTGTTTTTGCTAGTTTCTTATTTAGGATTTTTGCTTCTGTGTTCATGAGAGATATTGGTCTGTAGTTTTTTTTTTTTTTTATGTGTGTGTGTTATCTTTACCAGGTTTTGGTGTCAGAGTAATATTGGCCTCATAAAATGAATTGAGAAGTATCACCTCCTCTTCGATGTTTTAGAACATTTTGGAGAGAATAGGTATTAAATCTATTTTGAATGTTTGATAGAATTCACTGGTGAAGCCATCTGGCTCTGGACTTTTCCTTTATGGTAGGTTTTTGATGTTTGTTTCGATTTCCATAATGCTGATTGGTCTATTTAGATTTTCCAGTTCTTCTTGATTCAGTCTAGGAAGGTTGTATGTTTCTAAGTACTGATCTATTTCTTTTAGGTTATTAAATTTGATGTTATATACTTTTTCATAGTAATCTTGTATGATTTTTTGTATTTCTGCAATATCAGTTGTAATTTCCCCTCTTTCATCCCTGACTGTGTTTATTTGTGTCCTTTATCTTTTTTCTTTGATGAGTCTAGCCAGAGGTTTGTCAATTTTATTAACCTCCTCAAAGAACCAGCTCTTCGTTGTATTTAATTTTTTCTATTGTTTTTTGTTTGTCTGTTTTCAATTTCATATATTTCTGCTCTAATTTTAATGATTTCTTTCCTTCTGCTAACTTTAGGCTTCATTTGTTCTTCCTTTTCTGATTTTTTAAGATGAAGTGTTAGGTTGTTTATTTGGGCTCATTTTTGTTTTTGGAGATAGGTCTGTAATGATAATATGAACTTTCCTTTTATGACTGCTTTTGTCACATCCCCCAAATTTTTTATGTTTTACTATCATTATCATTCGTTTTTATGTATCTTTTGATCTCTCTTTTTATTTCTTCTCTGACCTAGTTATTCTTCAGTAGCATGTCATTATATCTTCATGTATTTGTGGTTCTTCTTGCTTTTTTTTGTAGTTGATCTCTAGTTTCAAAGTATTATGATCAGAGAATATAGTTGGTTTAATTTCAACCCCCTTATATTTGTTGATGCTATCTCTGTCTCTGTATGTGGTTGATTCTTGAGAATGTTCCATGTGCACTAGAGAAGAATGTATAAGCAGTTGTTTTTGCATGGAAGGCTCTGTATATGTCAATTATGTCCAGTTGGTCTAATGTGTTATTTAAGGATGTTATTTCTTTATTGATTTTCTGTTTGGGTGATCTGTCCATATCTGACAGTGGGTTATTTAGGTTCTCACTGCAATAGTATTTTGCTCTGTTTCTCCTTTTAGTTCTGTTAATTATTGGTATATTTCTAGGCGCCCTGATTGGGAGTATAGATATTAATAAGTATTATGTCTTTTTGGTGCATGATTCCCTGTGTCATTATGAAATGTCTCTCAGTATTTTGCTTTACCTTTTTTATTTTGAAATTTATTTCATTTGGTATTAGAACTGCGTCTCCTGCTTTTCTCAGAATGCTTTTTCTTGAAATATAATTTTTCACCATTTCACTTTGAGTCTAAATTTGTCTTTGGAGCTGAGATGTGTCTCCTGGAGGCAGTGTATGGTTGAGTTTTGTTTTTTGGTCCATTCTGCAACTCTGTGCCTTTTTATTAGTGAGTTTGGTCCACTAACATTTAGGGTGATTATTGAAATATGAGGTCTTATAGACATTTTATCTTTTGCTTTCTGGTATCTTGGTGTTTCCATTGCTTCCTTATCCTTGTGTTTCTGTTTTTTTTTTTTTTTTAATTTTGGTTGGCTTTTGTGGATTTTTTGTTTGTTTTTTTTCTTGTGATATGTTATATACTTTGTTTTTGAATCTTTGGTATGTAGTTACCATTACGAATATGGAAAGGATAGTTTTATATATATAGTCAGCCCTTTTCTTTTGCGTATGCCTTACTCCATTCCCCTCTGTGAATTTGGATCTTTGAGTCCTCCCCTTATCTCAGTTTGCCCCTATGTATGCTGAACGTTCATTACTATCTTGCTATAGCAATTCTCTTATTATTTAAGCTTATAATGCCCTGTTCTTAGGAAGGGTTGCACTCCTTGGCTTCTATTTGTCTGATAGTCACTTTACTTCTAATTATGTATTTTATTGTCATTTTGTTTTAGGTGAACTGACTCAGTATTTCCTGTAGTGCAGGCCTCATGGTGGAGAATTTCCTGTTTTTGTATGTCTGAAAAAGTCTTAATTTCTCCTTCATATCTAAAGGAGAGCTTAGCTGGATACATTATTCTAGGCTGGTAGTTCCTTTCACTTAATAGTTTAAATATTTGATTTCATTTCTTTCTGGCTTGTAAGATCTGTGCTGAGAAGTCCAAGGATAATCTAATGCGTTTAACTTTATAAATTACTGTTTTTTTTTTTTTATGGCTGCTTTGAGAATTCTATCTTTGTCATTGATTTTTGATAACTTTAAAACCATGTGTCTTGGTGAAGGCCTTTTTGGGTTGAAATAATTGGGTGTTCTGTTGACTTCTTGAATTCCAAGCCCCATTTCATTCCTTATATTTGGGAAATTCTCATTCATTATTTGTATGAAAATGCTTTCTAGTCTCTGCTTCTTTTCTTCACCTTTGATAATGCACATTATTCTTATGTTTTCTCTCCTGATGGTATCAGCTAGTTCTTAAATTTCTCATTTGTTATTTTTCATTCTTCGGTTTCTCTCTCCTTCCTTCTGATGTATTTCTATATTTCTGTCTTTGCTATCACTGATCCTTTTCTCCATTTGGTCAACTCTATGTCCCGAGCTTGCTATTTCATTTTTTCAACTCTTGCAATGTGTGTGTGTGTGTGTGTGTGTGTGTGTGTGTGTGTGTGTGTGTGCGCGCGCGCGCGCGCGCGTTTAATCTCCAGAAGATCTATTCTGTTCTTTTTGAGTGTTTCAATCTCCTTGCTGTGCTCATCTAGTTGTTTTTTAATTCTTGAAATTATTGATAAGACTTGTTTTGGAACTGACTGAGTTTTTCTTCAAAAGTACCATCCTGAAGTCTCTGTCATTTAATTTGCTTATTTTTGTGTCAAAAAGCTTATTTTCTGGAGATTTTTTTCTTTCTTTCTTAGTTGTTCATGGTGTTTAATGGACCTTGGTTGTTCATGGTGTTTAATGGACTATTTCTCTGCCTGGGCATTAGTGGAAGTGTATTCTGCTGTTTTTCCAGAAAGAAGATTTATTATATAAAGGTCTCTCTTTAGCCTGTTGCAAAGGAGGCGCTTTTATTTTCATTTGCAGTAGGTGGCACCTAAGCCTCCTGGATCCCTAGTCTCTATAAAGCCTTAAAACACCTTTTAAAAAGACATTTAAAAAGATAAAATATCTTTAAAAAGATATTTAATCACACTTGCTACCCTTAGTTTCAGTCCTTGTCAGTGTTAGCGACAGTCATGGCAGTGTTTGGTCAGATTTCCCTGGGGCTCTGTGGTGGTTGGTCTTGGCAGGTATGTGGGGAGAGGCTCTGTGGGTTGGGGGTTGTGAGCTGTGTCTCAGCCTAGGTTTTCTAACCATGGCTGGTAAAAATCAGCTGTTGTTTCTCTGCTGTCCAGTTCCACTTCTGTCTTCTGCCCTGATGACTGGTCGGTCCCTTCTGCCCAGCATGGGGGCTCACAGCAGTCCAGGCGGAGCTATTCAGGGTAGTTCTGCACCTTCACCCCTCCCTTTCCTCCAGCAAAGAGCTTTGGAGGCTGCAAGAGGCAGCTTCTTTATTTCTCCCAGTCAACCACTTGACACCCACAGTTCTAATCTGTGATAGCTCTTATAAGCAGATCCCACGCTCAAATGTGCTGGTGTGCAGTTTGGGTGTTTTTTGTTGAGTTTTAGATGTTTGGCTTGTTGTTGTTTTAGGGGGAGAGACCTGAGGATGTCTCTCACTCTGCCATGTTTTCACCCAAATATCCTTCCTACCATATTTAAGTATATTTACTGCTTTGTGTTCTTATTGTTTTGTAATTGTAAATGTACATGTTTAAGATCACCAACGAAACATGTAGATCTAGTTTCTTCGTTTTCCTGGTGTGAAAATTTCCATATTGTATGAAGACAACACAACGTTTATCAATTTAATCCCTATTTCCTGACTTTTCAGTTTTTACTCCTAAAAATACATAGTGGATAATTTTTAAATCTCTCCCCAGGCACCTATGTTAGGTTTTCTTGGAGAAAATATTTCAAAGACAAATGCTGTTATAAGCCATGATATTATCAATTTTTACTAGATGTTGCTAGATAATTGTCCAGTTTCTCTATAAAATGATGATTCTAATTTACTTTATAGAACTTCTTTAACATATCCTTGCCAAGACATATATTGCCAAAATTTTATTTTTGCCAATCAAAATTTTATTTTTGCCATAACAATTTGGAATGTTATGTAGGTATTATCTCACTGATTAATAGTGCTGATGAGCATGTTTTTACATGCTTGTTTGCCATTGTGGATTCTCCTGTAATTGCCTCTTTATAGCCTTTACCTTTCTTCTAGTTATTTATTTTATATCATGGATACTAAGCTTTTACATATTACATATATTTTCTCTTGGTCTGTGTAGCTTGTTATTGAACTTCATTTATAGCTTATTTTGCCTGAGAAAGTATTTAACTTTGGGATAGACACATTTTATCACCTTAATTTTTTAGTGACTTCTTTAAGAAAATTTTACTATCCCTATATTATATGTAAATCTTTCCCTAACATGCTATCATAATTATTTTTCAAAGCATAAAAACTGTTTTTAAATGGTATAGAGATATTTATCCACTTGGAGTTTATTTTGTTTATGGTTTTTAGAATTATTAAATATTTGGAGCTTAATTTTCTATATGGATGACTAATTATATATTGAATAGTTCCTTTCTGATTTTGAATGCTACCTTTGTGATATTAAGAATTTCCAAATGTGTATGTGTGTATATGCATAGTGTACATGTGAGTGTTCATATGTCTCTAGGCTCTCTGTTTTTTCACTGCTCTATTTTTTATAGTCATAGAATCACAAAATTATATAATGACTTAGCAGCTGGTAGGTTAAATATTTTTATTATTTTAGAAAATTTTCTTGGCTATTATTTGCTGTATACTTTTTCATCTGAGTATTTGAAAGATTTTTATTGTAGAAATAAAGATTCAGAAAACCACACAAAACAAATGTATAAATTAATGAGTTATTAAAAGGCCTTGTAACTACTACTAAGGTCAGGAAATTAAATTTTTTTAAACCCCCAAAGCCTCTCTCTATGTCTTATCCTAATTATAGTCCTCACTCTCCTCCCCCCAATAGCAATTATCCTGATTACCATAGTAATCATTTTACTTTTTTGTGTCAGGGGGAAGGTTCTTTTTTTGGTTTTATTTTCCAATTGTGTATCCTAGACATGATAATTTAGTCGACTGTTTTCATAAAAACTTGAGGTGTATTTAAGTTTTCTATTAAATTACGTGTTTTTCCTTATTTTGTCCTTTCTCTACAATTTGTCTGTTGAAGAATCTAGGCATTGGATCTGTAGAATTTCCCACAGATAGATTTTTTAAATTGCATACTCATGTTAGCGTTCAATGTGTTTCTCTGTCCTCTGAAATTCCCATAACTTAACATCTGGATCCAAAGGGTAGATCGGATCATTCCTTGGTCACAACTATAAGTAGTAGTACATGCTTTCATCAGGGAACACGTAATGCCTGCTTGTTTGTCTTTTTGAGATGTAAGCATCTGTTGATGCTCAAAGCCTACACATATTCATTTATTGGGGTGTATAAAATAATGATATTCTATGTCTATTATTTTTTACTTATAGTTAAAATACTTTTATGATATTTATCCTCATCTACTATGTAGTTACTTCATTTTACGGTGAGCTAAGAAAAGGAGGATATTGTATCAGTTTTCAAGATAATAAATTGCTTTCTTATCATTCGTCAAAGAGAGTCAGTTAGTTTTATTTTTAAATATCATAATTCATTCATAGACTTAAACATATTTGATAGATTTTAATTCATTGTAATTGTTAGTCTTTTGAAAATTCAAATTGTCCTATTTTGGGCCATTAGGAACCTCCTAAAGTGATCTTCTGGTGCTTTGACATGACCTTATTAGTTTCTATAGTTCTTTTACTATTTGGTATAACAACATTCTTACTCATTAATCTTTTACATTTTTCAATCTAAAAATCCCTGGTTTCTTTTAATGGGAAATGGTATTTCAAGATCACAATCTGGATTCAAGGGATGTCTTTGCTCCTATCTGTCCATTGTTAGTAGACAGAGCTAAGAATGTATCAATATATAATATTTTAAAGATGACATATTGCTGAGTTCTTGAAGATATTTCCAAGTCAATATCAGAGCTATGGGATTATTTATTGACCTTCTTCTTTATTACATCAATATTTCTTCTACATTGAGAAACTTGACTCTTAAGGACCGAGGGTGATGATATAATTAAATATCCTATAATCTACTTTAATCCATAACACACATACAATGGTCTCAAAATAGCAATGCTAGTACTACCAATACAATTACTGAACATTTTTTAAATATACTCTTCCCATTTTTTCCCACATTTTTTTATAGTCATACTACATCTAAATTCTCTCAGCATACAGCCATTTCATGAGGTTCTTCTCTCTTCTGTTTGGCACTCATTTTGTCTTAGCTGTACAAGTAATTATGTGTTTAATGCCTATGTTGCTGTTTCTCTAGGCCTTTTTTTTTTTTTTTTTGCTTTTTTGTTTTGTTTCTTCTTTAGGAACTCTTATTATCTATAAGTAGAATTTTCTTTGCCTGTTTTCAATATTTGTTACTTTTTCTTGAATTATATTTTCTCTTCTTTCTTCCTTTTCTCCTATTTCTCATAAGGCTTTATCTATTGTATTTTATACTCATATGTTTCTTCTAGTTTGGTTTTCATTTCTTAAATTTACTTTTTTCTTTATTTTTTTTCTCTAGGTTCTGTCACCTCATTTCTGTATTGTAGTTCTAATTTATGTCATTTTCTGTGTTATATAATTTTAATACCTTGTGCTCTGAAAGAGAAAATTATGGTTTTTATATGTTTGGTAGACATCTTTTTCGGACAGCTTTTTGTTGTTTATTGAGACATTACTTTGATTTTTATTTTTTTTATATCAACTTTCTATGGAACTTGATCTTAATACTCTGTTGTTAATCAATATATAAATTAGTTTTCATATGTCTTTAACAGGAGGACTGGTTGAGGATAGCTTTTTCTAACAGAAATTTTTGAACTCTGGCTTTCTTTGGATAATGATTTTTTTTTTTTGATAACACGCTTATAGTTATATTTCTTGATGTTTTATAATTTTTGACATATTTATTCCTGTGATGATGAAGATTTAGCTTTCTTTCATCACTCAACCCCTACCACTTACATGTTCACTTCTTGTTACCATCTCTTCATGTACTTATAATTTTGGTTAGCTTAGTATTCAGTATTTACATTATGATTACTGTGAAAACCCTATTTACAGTGAGCCATAAGGTAGAATATGTTTTCCCCTTTGATGCACATTCTTTGTTTTTCCTGAATTGATATGTGTCTTTATTTCTACTTGCTTGGTTTTCTCTGTACCCCAAGCCCTCCCTACTTTTCTACTTTTCCTCTCAGAATATTAAAAATATATCAGATATTCTGTCAGTTTTGTCTCATGCCATTCTCCTAGATCTTTCTGATCTGCCTCCATCTAGACCTAGTGTTTTCTAAATTGACTGCACACCCTTTTTAAGATTTATTCTCACCACTTGTATCAGTTTCCTAGGGATGCCTTTAAAAATTAGAAATTTATTCTTTAGGCTAGAAGTAAAAAAATCACTGTGTTGGCAAGGTTGGTTCTTTCTAGTTTATTTGAGGAAGAATCTTTTCCATGATTATCTCCTTGTTCCTGGTAGATGTGAGCAATCCTTGGTATTCTTTGACTTGTATCACTTCAATCTTCCTCTCCATCTTCATATGGTATTATCTTTATCTCTGCATTCAAATTTCCCTTTTATTATAAGGACAGGAGTCCTGTACAATATAGGGCCTACCCTAATGCAGTTATGTCCTCATCTTGATTATATCTGTAAGGACTCCATTTCCAAATAAGGTCACATATACAGGTTTTTCTGCTTAGGATTTTAATATACATTTTTTTGGAGGACACAATTCAACTTATAAACCACCTTCCTGGGATATCTTTTATTGCCTCTCACTTGAATTTGCCTCTCTCTCAGGGATCCCATATCTTCTCCTTTCTTAGCATACTCCTGATATTTGTAAAACAATCTTCCATTAATTTCCTAAGAAAAGGAACAATAGAAATTTTCATTTTTTTGAGATCTTCCATATCTTAAAGTATCTTTATTCTTGTGCTTGAATTGTCTATTTGTATGGTATTCTGGATTGAAAATAATTCCTTTGAATTTTAGAAGCATGCTTTTATTGCCTTCCAGCTTTCAGTACTGTCTTGAAAACTTCAAGACCATTCTGACTCTTGATCTCTTATGTGGGAACTGTTTTATTTTTCCTTTGGACAGCTTCAGTATCTTTTCATTATGCAGTGTTTAGAAAATTTCACTCGTTTATGTCTGAGTATGTGAGTCTGTTTTCATTCATTGTACTGGGAGTTTGGTGAGCCCTTTCAAAATAAAAACTTGCCTTTTTTTTTTTTCAATTCTCAGAAATTTTCCTGAATTATTTTTTAATGGCCCCTTTTGTTTTTCTATTTTTCCTTTATGGAACACCTGTTATTTTGATTTGAACTTTCTGGACCAAACCTTTAATGTTTTTTTTTCTCTGCTATTTTTCATCTCTTGTTTTTTTTCTTTCTTTCATATTTTCTTCTTTTGAGGTTTTTATTTCTATTATATTTTGATTTTTACAGAAGCTTTTTCATTTTCTGATTGTTTCGCTTTTATTTTAAGAAGCACCCAACCTTCTCTTTCATTTATTCCTTCATTTCTTTTTTCAGCAAATATTTATCAAGTGCCTACTATGTACCAGGCACATGCAGTTATTTAAAAGAAATTATTATATACTTGTAATACATGAATAAGCAAAGCAAATATATTGCCCTTCAGTAATGGGGCTTATAATCTAGCAAGGAGAGAAAGACAATAAACAATTGATGTAATTAATAACTAAATGACATAGTATGTAAGGTGATAATAAGTTCTGTGAAAAGAGTAGATTAGAATCAAATGATATTGTTAAAACAGTGGTAAGTTGTAGTTTGAAATAACATAATCTAGGTAGGCCTTTTGAAAAAGTGACATTTTCAACAAAGATAGAGTTAAAGGAATCAGTTCTATGGACATCTGTGGGAATCGTGTTCCAATCAGACGAAACAGCCAGTACAAAGGCCCTGTGTGGCAATGTGCTCTTTGGGAAGCAGCAAGAAGGTCAGTGGCTGCAGAGTACGTGAGTGAGGAGGAGAGAGATCAGAGAGGGGAGTGGGCAGATAGAAGGTGGGGATTTATAGGCTGCTATAACATTTTTGGCTTTTACTTTGAATGAAATAGGAAAATTTTAAGTAGAACAGTGATATTACTCTGGGTTTTATTGTAGCAGGATCACTCTGGTTGCTATGTTGAAAAAAACTGTTGGGGGAGGACAAGCAAAGAAGCACACAGATCTCTGAGGATTACACACACACACACACACACACACACACATACACATGCTCAATTAAAATTAGCCTTAAATATGACAGAAAACATTTCACTTACAACTTTTTATGACTTGTTTTTATTAATCAGTCAGCATAGTCTTGGGCTTGTGTAGGATAATTAAGTACAAAGATACTGCTAGGTTTATCAAGTAATAAATTATAGTAAAAGGTGTTATTTTATTATGTTTTGAGCATATTTTTGCGGCTCAGAAATTAAAATTATGTGTCTCTGAAATTATGATGCATGTTACTCAGAAATATAATTAGATAAACAATTTATATGTATACATAGATTATGAATATAATTATTGTTTTTAAAGCTCTCCATCTTCCTGCATAGATGCTGATTTTTCCTAGTTGCATTTACTCTGGGTCTATGTCTTTTGCATTAGATGCTTTCCACAGGTGTTTGTGTTGACTTCAAGCTCTGATACTTGAAAGGCTGAGAGACTATGGGTGAACCGTAGAGTATTTTGTTGGCTAGTTAACATATGGATTTGAGATTTTTTCCTTGATCTGATCGGATTTAGTAGGAAGAACCATTTGCCTTCCTGGAATGCATAAGCTTGACTGGCAGTGTTTGAGAGCTGAATTAGAGAATAGAGCAGGGACTTCCAATACTTGATATGAAATGTTTCCTAAATCTCCCTGATTTTATATGGTAACTTCAACTTCAAGAAGTCTTTTATCTCCCAAATCCAAGATCTTTTTGCCTCTTTCCAGAGAATAGAGCTCCATTCTTCTGCTGGAAGAGAGGAGTGTTGGTTGTCTAGTTAAGTGCATCCTGAAAACTAATTACACTGTAAACTTTCAACTATTCTATTATTTTTTGTTTATAGCCCCAATTTTACTTCTACCTCCACTCAGTGTTGAATCTTTGAGGGTTTTGCCATGAAAATTGGTTTACGTGTCAACATTCCATAATGCTCATTCAGGGTTTGGCTTTCCACGTGTGTTAAATCACCTACCACTTATTTTCCTGCTTAAATTATGTTGGTATAGTCTCCTTTCTCATTCTTTTTTTTTTAACACTATAGTTCCTTTATATATACTCTTAATATCATTATTAAGGAGAGTGGTGTTAAGTGTGTGTGTCCAATTTCCCATGTGTACTGTGGTGTTCCTCCTTTACTTTCTTCAAAGTATTTTTGCATATGCTCCCATATTTCTGTGAGGTAGACAGACAGGTTTCCTTATCACTTAACATGTGGAAAAAACAGAATGTGAAAGGTTGACATAAGTGGAGACATTTTAAAAGAGAGCTAGAACAGCCATTCTAGAGGAACTGCTTTGTATGTGTTATTCCTTGAATTTTTGGAATGTCCGAACTAGTCAAAATAACATTTGAATTGTCCCATGCCAATGCTGTCTTACAAACAACTGTAACAGGAAAGCAGCCATCCAGACCACAAGGACAGATGATTGTGGACATTCTTTAGAATCAGTAACCAGCCATGTATAGCTAAAGAGTGATATAGCTTGTTAGCCCTGATAGAAACTCCTTTCTTTTATTCATGTAATTATTTCCATGTCTTTTTATAGAAACGTCTAGACTTCACCCCATAAATCTGCACATAATTTGGTTTTCTTCCTGAATCCATGACCCTAGATTTCAATTTTTTTTTTATCTCAAATAAACACTGTGGCATCTTACTTCAGCTTTTTATTTTTTAGATTAACAAGAAACATAGATGATCCAACAGAGTTGTCCAATATCACAGGAACTGACAATAATAAAACTAGATAAGAATAAAGAGTTCTGAACTTTTAGAGATCAATTTATGTCTTTTCTACACTGATTACAAAACAAGTAGCTAATGGGGGGAAAAAACAACTCCAAATTGCTCTAGATTATTATTTTTTTGTTACTTTGTAGTGATATCAACTGCATCACTTCTCAAACATCTGTCCATGTCTCCTTTGTATCAAAATGGTATGAGGTGTTAATTAAATCTTATAATCCTGGATATCACCACAGATCTACTGAGTCAGAATCTTAGCAGGAAGGCCCACAGTACTGCCTTTTATCTTGTAATATATTTCCTAGGTGATTTAGAACCCACGAAACTAGATTTCCTCTAGCATCTACCTACCTGCTATACGTGCCCTCAATGTCCAAAAAATGCTGAGGTGGGTATTTTAAAATTTTAAAAAATTTTTTAATGCAATTGATTCAATCTGGAGACCATATCATATTTTAGTTTTTATTTTTTATTATTTTCTTTCTCTTTCTGGAAGAACATACAGAAAACTTTGATGAGATGGAGGTAGGAGGTGGTCTGAAACTTTTTATTTAGACCTGGAGTTAGACAAGTTTTTCTTTAAGAACCAAATAATAAATATTTTAGGCCTGATGGCTATAAGGTCTTTTTAGCAACTACTCAACTTTGCCATTGTGTGAAATCTGCCAAGGACATTATGGAAATGAATAGGTGTGGTTGTGTTCTGATAACACTTTATTTACAAAAAACAATTATCCAGAAGTCTTAGTTTGCCAGCTCTTAGTGAGACTCTTCTAAATGTAAATTGTTTTTCATGTACATCTATTTTCTTTTAGTCAAATTTAATTAACTTTATAAAAATTAATTAAATTTGACTAAAATAAAATACTGGTCTTTTATTTAGACAGCAGAAAAGGTGAAAAAAAATTCGTCTGTATCTTTATTAGCTAAGCTTGCCTTAAATTACTAGCAAGTTTTGAAACTACGACAAAAGTCCCAAATTTTGTGATGGAGTTTAATGCAGGCAATTGCAACTAATTTTGCCTGTTTACTTGGCTTTGGGATGATATGTTTTGAGTTTTATCTCAATAAAACAAAGAAGTTAATACTATTTATACTAATTAATGTTTTCTAATATTAATAGTTTTATTTAATATATTTTTTAAATGATTTATAGATAAAATAGCTTTAAAAGTTTAATAATGAAGTTGTATTTTCTATTTCTGATTTTTAATGTTATTTCAGTTTAAAAATTTCGTGGGAGGAAAATATTGCAGGAAGAAGCTAATCATCAATTTGCTACAGCTGAAACCAGCACAGCTGGTGGATGAGGGTTTTAATGTATTTCTAGATTAAGCAAGGCAGTTTAAAGAAAACATCATGCAAAAATTCAATCTGCTATGGGTTTAAAATACAGTCGTCATCTGTGTTGCTGCAGAAAGAATAGCTACCTTATGTTTTATCATATTGTAGTGGATTATCATTAATGAAGCATATATCCCCCAAAGCATTATAGTCATATTTTGTGTTTGTCTTGGTCTAGACCAATGCAATGGTTTAGGTTTCGTGAACAGAAGAATGGGTTTTACTCTTAGTAATACCCTGACAGGTTTTCTTTCTTAAAGTTGTAAATGAAAGCAATTCACACACATTTAGAAGGAGACCTTTGCAATTGATTTCAGTGGGCTCTCATAGTAGTGATAAAGCTGATGTCTTGGTCTCTGCAAAATTACAAGGGATCCTCACAAAAGAAATCCTTCATAATGTATTTCTTTAAAACTAGAGTATAGTATGCTTCAGTATGAAAGGAGAATCTATTTATCTACTATTATCTATCTATCTATCTATCTATCTATCTATCTATCTATCATCTATCATCATATATTCATCTATTCAACCATCTCTCACCATCTCTCTATATATTTATCTACCCATCCATCTTCATTTATTATTATCTTTCACTCATCCATATGTCCATTCATCCATCTACTTGTCTACTTACTAACCTACCTAATACATATTCAGCCCAGTCATCAACTTTGTGAGCTGTGGGAGATTTCCCTCTTTGTTTCACTGCATGGATACTTGCTTTTGGGACACTGGGGAATTGTCTTTTTATCTTAATTTCCACCCTCCATTTGTACCTGAGAATTTATTTCTCCATTCAGCTGTCTCCCACCTGTTGGAGGGCTTTGTAAGGATTTCACTCAGCTCTCCTACTCTATTTACAACTTTCTGAACCCTGCTTCCTTGTGCTTGAATAAGGCCTTGTGCATCTCAGGAGAGAGCTCTCTCGGCTCTCCTGCCCTTCCCACAGTATTTGGCATTTTATCCTATTCACTTAGCAAAGATCTATGGGACGAGGAAACTGGCAGGGCAGATACGCTCTGTGTTTGGTGTTCCTAGTGATTCTAACTTATCATACCTGTCCGTAGTTTGATAAAAGTTTGATAAATGTTTGGCTGTTTTTTCTGTATTCTATATAGAATGGATTTCTCTTCATCTCACAGCTCCACCAGGAAGAAACAAAGCTGTGAATCTCTTCTTTCCTAAGAAGAATTCATTACTTTCTTGAATTTATGTTTTAGATCTCTTTGCATTTCCATATCTTTTAAAATATCTTTTTAAAAATTATAGTTCAACTGGTTTGTTCTTATTGTGAGGGTCAAAGCAATGGACTCTGTATTAGTTTACTTTGTCTATCAGAACAAAAATCACAGACTGAATGGCTTAAATAATAGAAATGTATTTTCTCACTATTCTGGAACCAAGAAGTCTGAGATCAAGGGGTTGGAAGGATTTGTTTCTTCTGAGGCCTCTCTTGTTGGCTTACAGATGGTGCCTTCCCCCTAAGACTTCACATGGCCTTCCTTCTGTATATATCTGTGTCCTAATTTCTTCTTATAAGGACACCAATCATATTAATTAGGGTGCACCCTAATGACCTCATTTTAGCTTATCTTTTTAAAGACTTTCCAAATATAATCACATTCTGAAGTACTGTTGATTAAGACTTCAACAAATGAAATTTGGAGAACACTGTTCAGTCCAGAAGACTCTTTGCAATCTTCTACCAATCTTTTAATTTTAATATTTCCAAATTACTTTGTTTCTTATGTATATCATAAAATTGAATTTTATGTTGAGTGCTAATATGACAACATTTTTATTTTGTACATGAGTTAACCACATTTACATTTGTTGATATGACTGATAAATTTGATCCTTGGTTTATAGTATCATACATATAATATCATGAATATATTATGTATGCTAGTAAATACATAAGTATATACATATAAGTAGAGAGTGCTTTTCACAATTACAATGTCATCTGCCTTTCTTTCCTTTTCTTTTTCTTCTTCCTATTTATGGAGGTTTTAGATATTTTGGAACGTTTGTATTTTTGTTCTAGTGCTTTTTCCCTGGTGTTTAGTTTTACAACAATAGCCTTAAACAATTTTTTAGTTTTACAACAATAGCTTTAAACAATGTAAGTAGTGTCCTCTATTTATCCTGTGTCTATGACAAAAAATAAATTTAGAAACTTTTTATTTCTTTACTCTTTTCTCTCTCCTACTACGTATTTTTAGTCAATGATACTTATTTAGTGTTGATATTTCTACTTTCAAATATGCAAAAGCTTAGCTTTGTCAGTTTAAATAATATGTTTTGCCAAACCATAGTTTATGAGACAACCAAGAAATTTATTTTTATTTCTTTTTTTCCTCTTTTTACTCATTTTATTTTGACCTATTTTTTTATAAACTTCAAAATTATTAGTTTTAGAAATACAAAGAACTGTACATAGTTAATGTATACAACTTAGTGACTTTGGAGATAAGTATAAATCCATGAGATCATCATCACAATCTGTGCTATAAACTTACCTATCATTTTAAAAATTTTCTTCCTGCTCTCTTATTTGTTGTTATTATTATTTTGTGAAAAGAATACTTAGCATATAAGCCAAATTCTTGGGAAATTTTTAAGTATACAGTATAGTATTGTTAACTTATAGGTACTATGGCAAACATATTCCTAGGACTTTCTTATTTTGTCTAACTAAAATGTTGTATTCTTGACTATATATGCCCATTTTTCACTCCTCTAAGTCCTTGACAATCACCATTTTACTCTCTGCTTCTATGAATTTGGCTATTTTAGATTCATCATACAGGTGGTGTCATATAGTATTTGTCCCGTGTCCAGATTATTTCACCTAGCATAATGTCCTCCACATTCATTCATATTGTTATAAATGGCAGGATTTCCTTCTTTTTTTACAACTGGATAGTATTTCATTGTGTGTATATCTACCACCTTTTCTTCATTCATTTGTCAATGGATATTTAGGTTGCTTTCATGTCTTGACTATTGTTATTAATGCTGCAATCAATATCAATTTCTTTGGATAATACCCAAAGGTGGAATTACTAGAACATGTCATAATTCTTAAAAATTTTTGGCTTCCAAATTGTTTTCTATGGTGACTGTACCAATTTACATTCCCATAAACAGTGATCAGGGTTCTCTTTTCTCCACATTCTTGCTAATGTTTTTATCTTTATTTTGTTGATAATAGCCATTCTAACAGATGTGAGGTGATATTGTGATTTTGATTTTCATTCCTCTGATGATTAGTAACATTGAGCATCATTTTATGTGCCTAATGTCCATTTTTGCGTTCTTTGGAAAATGTTTTTTCAGGCCCTTTGCCCATTCTTCTTCTTCTTCTTATTATTATTATCATTATTATTATTTTTTAGCTATTGAGTCATAGGAATTCCTATATATTTTGTAATATATAGTTTTAAATATTTTCTCCCATTCTTTAGGTTGCCTTTTTTATTTTGTTGATTTTCTCCTTTGCTATGCAGAAGCGTTTTAGTTTGACTTAGTCATAACTTGTCTAATTTTGCTTTGTTCCATATTTTTTTGGTGCTTTCTCAAAAAAATATTGCAAGGGCCAATGTCAAGAAGTTTTTCTCATATATTTTATTCTAGAATTTTACAGTTTCATGACTTATGTTTAAATTAGACTGTTGTAACAGTAAGCAGTTTTATGCAAGTCTCATGGTAACCACAAAGAAAAAAACCTGTAGTAAATACCAAAATGGTAAAGAGATAAAATCAAATCATCAAATCACAATGGATATCAAGAAAATAAATGAGGAACAAAAGAAGTACAAAACAGACACAAAATAATTAATAAAAGAGCAAGAATAAGTCTTTACATATCAATAATTACTTTAAATATAAATGGATTAAACTAATCTATCAAAAGACATTGAGTATCTGAATGGATTTTTTAAAAAAGAGAACAAAATAAATTCTGTCTATAAGAGACCTACTTTAGATTTAAGAACACACACAGACAGAAAGTAAAGAGATGACTAAAGATATTGCGTTCAAATAGTAACCAAAGAAAGCAGGGATAGTTATACTTACATTAGACAAAATAGACTTTATGCAAAGAAAGTCATTACATAATGATAAAAGGATCAAACTGTCAGGAAGATATAACAGTTATAAATATATATGAAGCCAACATCAGAGCACCTAAGTATATAAAGCAAACATTGCTGTATCTAAAGGGAGAAATGGCAATATAATAATAGTAGGAGACTTCAGTAACCCACTCACAATAATGGATAGGTCATCAAGACAAAATCAGTAAGCAAACAGCAGACTTGAACAACACTAAAACCAAATTGAACCGACATACGCAGAACATTCTACCCAATGACAGCAAGATACACATTCTTCTAAAGTGCCCATATAACTTAGTCCAAGATAGATCACATGCTAGGTCAAAAACAAATCTTAAGCTGATAACAATTTACCTTCAATTACATATGAAAACTCTCCACACACTCTAAAAGGGAAAAATCCATATTTTTATCAAATGAGTAGTAGTCTGTTTATTCAGCTGATAACATGTTCTAAAATAAAAACTTGAAATCCCATATCTTTCTTTTGTAAGTAAAACAGAATTGAAGGTTAAAAACTATAAAGTGTGTGAAAGAAGGACTCATGTATTGATGTCATCTGATATTTAGAATAAAGATGAGATTTTTATTTGTTTTATTTAAAAAAACACACATTTATTTCCTCCCACATTTTATTTATTGGAGTCTTAGCTCTACTACTGCTGCCCTGAGTAATACCAAATGATTCCCACCCACATCTGTTACACTTCCTCAAGATCCAAAGTCATATGTAGCTGGCCATTAAGCAATTTTTGTGGTCATAGTTATTCTTAATACTTTTGTCTTTTAACTTTTATACTGGGCTTAAAAGTGTTTTATTCATCAGTCTTACAGTATTACATTATTCTGTATTTGTCTATATATTTACTTTTAACAGTGAGATTTTATGTTTCACATACTTTCATGTTTCTGTTTATTGTACTTTTGTTTCAACTTGAGAAACTACCTTTAACTTTTCTTATAAGGCAGGCCTGGTGATGATATTTCCTTGTTTTGTTTTTCTGGGAAGGTCTTTGTCTCTTCGTCATTTTTTTTTTTTATGGAAAAAGTGGTTTTATTATGAAAATTTTCAAACATACACAAAAATAGAGTTCAAGACTTACTTTCAGGGGTCATTTCTGTAGTTTGTTCTCTCCTTCATTTTTATCTATCATCTATCATCTATCTATCTATCTATCTATCTATCTATCTATCTATCTATCTATCATCTATCATCTATCTATCATCTATCTATCTATCTATCTATCATCTATCTATCTATCATCTGTCTATCTTTTTATTTTTAATTTTAAATTTAGAAAAGTTAGACATTTATGCAATCCATGAAATGATTCCTCCCAATTACTCTAGCATACATCTGGCACTAACAAACAATCATTACAATAATACCCTATGTGCTATACTTTAAATCCTGGTGACTATTTTATAACTACTAATTTGTAGTACTTCATCTCTTTACCTTTTTCATGCAGTCCCACAATCCACCTTTCCTCTGGCAATCATGTTTGTTCTCAGTATCTGTGAGTCTTTTTAATTTTTTAAAATTTGTTCTTTTGTTCTTAGATTCTGCATATAGGTGAAATCATATGGTATTTATCTTTTTCTGTCTGACTTATTTCACTCAGCATAATATATCCTAGGTCCATCCATATTGTTGCAAATGTTAAGATTTCATTTTTAATAGCTTAGTAATATTCTATCATATACATGTACCACTTCTTCTGTATCAAATTGTCTATTGATGGGCATTTAATTGCTTCCATATTTTGGCTATTATGAATAGCTCTGCTGTGAATATAGGCTGCATAGATATTTATGAATTAGTGTTTTAGTTTTTATGGATAAATACCCAGAAGTGTAATTGCTAGGTCAAAAGGTAGTTCAATTTTAATTTTTGAGTAATCTCCAAACTGTTTTTCAAAGTGTTTATAACAATTTGCAATCCCACCAACAGTGTATGAGCATTCTCTTTTCTCTACATCCTTGCCAACATTTGTTGTTTTTTGATTTATTGAGGTGAGCCATTCTGACAGGTGTGAAGTGATATCTCATTGTGGTTGTAATTTGCATTTCTCTGATGATTAGTAACCTTGAGTATCTTTACATGTCTATTGGCCATCTGCATGTCCTCTTTAGAGAAATACGTATTCAGGTCTTCTGCCCACTTTCAAATTGAATTGTTTGTTTTTTTCGTTGTTGAGTTGTATGAGTTCTTTATAAATTTTGGATATTAACCCCTCATCAGATGTATTGTAGACAAATATCTTCTCCCATTCAGTAGGTTGTTGTTTTTTCATTTTGTTGATGGTCTCCTTTGCTGTACAAAGAAAACATTTTGTAGTCCCCTTTATTTTTTCTTTTGTTTCGCTTGTCAGAAAAAAGAATACTAATAGCAGTATCAGAGAATTTACTGTCTATGTTTCTTCTAGAAGCTTTATGGTTTCAGGTCTTACATTTAAGTTTTTTAATCCATTTTGAGTTTATTCTTGTCTATGGTTTAAGAAAGTGGTCTAGTTTCATTTATTTTGCATGTATCTGTCTAATTTTTCCAACACCATTTGTTCAAGAGACTGTCTTTATTCCATTGTATATTCTTGCCTCCTTTGTCATAGATTAAATAATCATGTAGGTGTGAATTTCTTTCTGGGCTCTTTGTTCTGTTTCATTGATCTATGTGTTTGTTTTTATGCCAGTATCATACTGTTTTGATTACTATAGCTTTGTAGTATAGTTTGATATCAGGTAGTGTGATACCTCCAACTTTGTTCTTCTTTCTCAAGATTGCTGCGGTTGTTTAATATCTTTTATGGTTACATATAAAGTTTTGGATTATTTGTTCTAGTTCTATGAAAAATGCCATTGGTATTTTGAAAGGGGTTGAATCTATAGATTGCCTTGGGTAGTATGGCCATTTTTATGATGTTGATTCTTCCTACTAATGAGCATTGTATATGCATTCATTTATTTGTATCTTCTTCAATTTCTTTTTTCAATGACTTGTAATTTTCTGAGTACAGATTTTTTCTGCCTCCTTGGTTAATTTGATTTCTAGGTATTTTATTGTTTTTCGTGCAATTGTAAATGTGATTGTTTTTAATTTCTTTTTCCAAATGTTCATCATTGGTATATAAAAATGCAACCAACTTTTAAATATAAATTTGTATCCTGTTATTTCATCAAATTCATTTATAAATTCTAACAATTTTTTAGTGGAATCCATAGGGTTCATTATAATGACAGTTTTACTTCTCCATTTCCAATTTGGATGTCTTTTATTTCTGTTTATTGTTTGCTGTAGCTAGGACTTCCAATATTATGTGGTGAAAATGAGTATCCTTGTCTTGTTTCTGATGTTAAGGAAAAAAACTTTTAGCCTTTCCCCATCGAGTTTAATGTTAGCTGTAGGTTTGTCATATGTGGCTTTTATATTTTGAGCTATGTTCCTACTATTCCCACTTTGCTGAAAGCTTTTATCATAAATGGATGCTGAATTTTGTCAAATGCTTTTTCTGCATCTATTGACATGATTATATGATTTTTCTCTTTCAATTTGTTAATTAATTAATTAATTGATTGATTTGCAAATATTAAACCAAACTTGCATCCAAGAATAAATCTGACTTGATCATGGTGTATAATAATTTTAATGTACTGCTGAATTCCGTTTGCTAATATTTTGTTGAGCTTTTTACACTAATGTTAATCAGGGATAGTGGACTATAGTTTTCTTTTTTCATACTTTCTTTGTATGATTCTGAATCAGGACAATGGTGGCTTCATAAAAAGAGGAAGCCTTCCTTTCTCTTGCACTTTTTGAAATAGTTTGAGAATAGGTGTTAATTCTTGTTTGAATATTTGGTAAAATTCATCTATGAAGACATCTGGTCTGGGACTTCTGTTTTTTGAAAGTTTTTTTTTTTTAAATTAATTTCCCCTCCCATTTCTTAAGGTTAGTTTTTCCAGGTATAGTATTCTTGGTTGGCAAATTTTTCTTTTAGCACTTTTTAAAATTTAAAAAATTTTTAGTATTTTTTATTGTTTATTGGTGTAACATTGGTTAATAAAACTATATAATTTTCAGGTGTACATTATAATTTGGCATCTATATAGTCTATTGTGTGTTCACCACCTAAAGTCCAGTTTCCTTCAGCTACCATATATTTGATCCCCTTTTCCCACTTCACTCTCCCCTTACCGCCCTATATTTGACCTCATCTACCTCTACCCTCCTCCCCACTCACTAGTAACCACTATTCTGTAGTCTTCTGGTAACCACTAGTCTATTGTCCACGTCCATGACTCTCTATTTTTGTCGTACTCATTTGCTGCTTTTAGGTTTATATCCTACATATAAATTATATCATGTGATTTTCAACTTTTTCTGTCTGGCTTGGCTTATTTCACTTAGCATAATTATCTCAAGGTCCATTTATGTTGTCACAAATGGCAGTATTTCATCTCTTCTTATGGCTGAGTAATATTCCATTGTATAAATGTACTTTACTCAATGTACTGTTAGGAGCCATTCTTGATGAATGCCCTGCAGACAGGGTTGGAGTTGCCTATAAGCTAGAAGTTTGCAGGGCAGGTGGACTTGTTTACTGAAGGAGGAAGTTTGGCTTAATGGATAGCTCCTTAGTGGAGGAAGAAGTTTGGATTAATGTTGAATGTTTCTTGCCCCAGGGAATAAGAGACAGTCCTTGCCCCAGGGAATAAGAGACAAAAACAGGAACAAGGATGTTTTGCGAGAACTTACTAAAGGTCAGCGATCATTTGCATATGTGTGGGTGTTGCTTCTCCAAGGATATATATATGCTGTGCTAAATAAACTCTGGGCGCAGTATTTACTGTTAGCCCTCCCGACTCTATCTTTTTTTTTTTTTTCTCTCTCTCTCTCTCTTTTTTCTATCTTTCTCAATCCTCACTCCCCCTCTCAGGAACTGTTCAATCTTAGCCGGCGGGCTCCGGCAACGTACTTTACTCAATAAATGTATAAATGTATAAATGTATAAATGTATAAATGTATAAATGATTTACTCAATCATCTATCATAGGACACTTCAGTTGCTTCCATGCCCTGGCCACTGTAAATAGTGCTGCTATGAACATTGGTGTGCAAATACCTTTTTAGATATGAGTTTTCAAGTCTTTGGGGTAAATACCCAGTAGAGGGATGTCTGGATCATATGGTAGGTCAATTCTTTGTTTTTTGAGGAACCTCCATACTGTTTTCCATAGTAGCTGTACCAATTAGTCCCACCAGCAGTGTATAAAGGTTTCTTTTTCTCCATATCCTCTCCAACATTTTCTTTTACTTGTCCTATTGATTATAGCTATTCTAACAAGTATGAAATAGTATTTCATTGTGGTTATGATTTGCATTTCCCGAATAGCTAGTGATGTTGAGCATCTTTTCATATATTTTTTGGCCATTTGTATGTCCTCTAGGGAGCAATGTCTGTTCAGGTCCTCTGCTGATTTTTTTTTTTGATTGGATTATTTTTGTTGTTGTTGTTGTTATTGAGTCATATGAGTTCTTTGTATATTTTGGATATTGGCCCTTATCGGAGGGCTGGATATTGGTTGCTTGCAAATATAATTTTCCATTTGGATGGTTGTCTCTTTACCTTGTTGATGATTTCTTTTGCTGAGCAGAAGCTTTTAAGTTTGATGCACTCCCATTCATTTATTTTTGCTTTTACTTCCTTTGCCTTTGAGGTCAAATTTATAAAATCCTCTTTAAGTCCAAGGTCTTTGAGTTTAGTTCCTATGTTTTCTTCTATTCATTTTATTGTTTCAGGTCTTATATTCAAATCCTTAATCTATTTTGAGTTAATTTTGGTGTGTGGTGATAGACAATAGTCTAGTTTCATTCTTTTGCAGGTAGCTTTCACGTTTTCCCAGCACCATTTATTGAAGAGGCTTTCCTTTCTTCACTGTATGTTTTTGGCTTTTTTGTCAAACATTATTTGCCCATATAAATATGGGTTTACTTGTGGACTCTCGATTCTGTTCCACTAGTCTGTTTTGCTGCCTATATGATGCCATTTTGATTACTGTTGCTTTGTAGTATGATTTGAAGTCAGACAGAATGATGCCTCCAGCCTCATTCTTTTTTTTTTTTTTTCAGGATGGCTTTGGCAAGTTTGGATCTTTTGTGCTAATATACAAATCTGATGATTTTTTTGTTCTATTTAAAAAATGCTGATGGGGTTTTGTTGGGGTTTGCATTAAATCTGTATAATGCTTTAGATTATAATGTCATTTTAACTGTGTTAATTCTTCCAATCCAAGAACATGGAATATCTTTCCATTTCTTTGTATCTTTGATTTTTTTTAAACAGGATTTTGTAGTTTTCATTATGTAGGTCCTTCACATATTTTGTTAAATTTATTGTACTGGTCCATTTCTTCTAGGTTATTAAATTTGGTATTATATACTTTCTCAATATCTTTTAAAATCTTGTATGATTCTTTGTATTTCTGCAATGTCAGTCATAATTCTCCTCTTTTATCCCTGACTGTGTTTATTTGTGTCCTTTCTCTTTTTCCTTTAGTGAGTCTGGCCATGGGTTTGTCAATTTCATTAATCTTGTCAAAGAACCAGCTTTTTGTTGTATTTCTTTTTTCTTTGTTTTTTCAATTTCATTTATTTCTGCCCTAATTTTAATTATCTTCTTTTGCTGACTTTAGACTTCATTTGTTCTTTCTTTTCTAGTTTTTTAAGATGAAGTGTTAGTTTGTTTACTTGGGCTCATTCTAGTTTTTGGAGATAGGCCCGTAATGATATGAACTTTCCTCTTATGACCACTTTTGTTATGTCCTAAAAGTTTTGATATGTTGTACTATAATTATCATTCATTTCTATGTATCTCTTGATCTCTCTTTTTATTTCTTGTCTGATCCAGTTATTCTTCCATAGCATGTTGTTTAATCTCCATATATTTGTGGTTCTTCTTGCTAGAGATCTAGTTTCAAAGTATTATGATCAGAGAATATGGATGGTATGATTTCAACCCTTTTATATTTCTTGAGGCTATTTCTGTGTTCCAGTATGTAGTCGATTCATGTTCCATGTACACTAGAGTAGAACATATAAGCAATTGTTTTTGGATGGAGGGGTCTGTAAATGTCACTTATGTTCAGATGGTCTAATGTGTCATTTAAGGATGTTATTTCCTTATTGATTTTCTGTTTAAATAATCTGTCCATATCTGACAGTGGGCTATTTAGGTCCCCACTACAATAGTGTTTAGGTCTGTTTCATTCTTTAGTTCTTTTAGTAATTGTTTGATATATTTCTGGGCTCCCTGATCGGGAACATAGATATTAATAAGTATTATGTCTTCTTGGTGCATGATTCCCTTTATCATTATGAAGTGTCCCTCAGTATCGTTCTTTACCTTTTTATTTTAAAGTCTATTTCATCTGCTATTAGTACCACTACTCCTGCTTTTCTCAGAATACATTTTCTTGAAATATAATTTTCCACCCTTTCACTTTGAGTCTGTATTTGTCTTTGGAGCTGAGATGTGTCTCCTGGAGGCAGCATATGGTTGGGTTCTGTTTTTTAATCCAGTATGCAACTGTGTGCCTTTTTATTGGTGAGTTCAGTCCATTAACATTTAGGGTGATAATTGAAATATGAGGTCTTCTTTTAGACACTTTATCTTTGTTTTCTGGTAGCTTGATGTTTCTATTGTCTCCTTGTCCTTGTGTTTCTGTTTTTATTTTGGTTGGCTTTTGTGGGTTTTGCCTCTGATTCTTGTTTTATGTTATATACCTCATTTCTGAATCTTTGGTGTGTGGTTACCATTATGAATATGTAAAGGATATATATATATGCTATATATATATTCATCCATTTTCTTCTGTGTGTACCTTAAATCCATTCTCCTTTGCAAATTTGGATCTTTGAATCCTCCCCTTTTCAGTCACTATTATCTCAATTTGTCTCTATGTATGCTGAATGTTCATTACTATTTTGCTATAGCAATTCTCTTCGTATTATTTAAGCTTATAATGCCCTGTTATTAGTAAGGATTGCACTGCTCTGCTTCTATTTGCACGATTGTCATTTTAGTATGAATTATGGTTTGTTTTTATTTTGGGGGTTATTTTCTTTTAGGTGAGCTGACCTCTTTCAATATTTCCATTAGTGCAGGCCTTGTAGTGGAGAATTCTCTCAATTTTTGTATGTCTGGAAAGTTCTTAAGTTCTTCATATCTAAAGGAGAGCTTAGCTGGATACATTATTCTAGGCTGGTAGTTCCTTTCACTTAATAGTTTCAATATTTGATTCCATTCCTTTCTGGCTTGTAAGGTCTACTCTGAGAAGTCTGATGATAATCTCATGGGTTTACCTTTATTTTATAAGTTACCATTTTCTTCTCTCTGGTTGCCCTGAGAATTCTGTGTCAGTGATTTTTGATAACTTTAAGACAATGTGTCTTGGGGAAGGCCTTTTTGGGTTGAGATAATTGGGTGTTCTGTTGACTTCTTGAATTCCAAGCATCAGTTCATTCTTATATTTGGGAAATTCTCATTCATTATTTTTCTGAAAATGCTTTCTAGTCCCTGCTCCTTTTCTTTGCCTTCGATAATGCCCATTATTCTTAAGTTTTCTCTCCTGATGGTATCAGCTAGTTCTTAAATTTCTCATTTGTTATTTTTTATTCTTCGGTTTCTCTCTTCTTCCTTCTGATATATTTCTATATTTCTGTCTTTGATATCACTGATCCTTTTCTCCATTTCGTCTACTCTATTTCCTAAACTTGCTATTTTATTTTCCATCTTTTGCAGTGTGTTTTTTATCTCCAGTAGATCTATTCTGTTCTTTTCGAGGGTTCAGTCTCCTTGCTCTGCTTCTAGTTGCTTTTTTAATTCTTGACATTGTTGATATGACTCATTTTGGAACACACTGAGTTTTTTCAGAAGAACTGTCCTAACGTCTCTGTCCTTTAAGTTGCATATTTCTATGTAAGCTTATTTTCTGGAGATTTTTCTCTTTTTTTCTGAGGTGCCTTGTTGCCTTGTTTGTTCATGGTGTTTAATGGACTATTTCTCTGCCTGGGCATTAGTGGAAGTGTATTCTGCTGTTTTTCCAGAAAGAAGATTTATTATATAAAGGTATCCCTTTAGGCTGTTGCAAAAGAGATGCTTTTATTTTGGTTTTCAGTAGGTAGTGTCTAAGCCTCTTGGATCTCAGCTTTATATAAAGCCTAAATAATGCCTTTTTATTTGTTCTGCAGATATTTAATTATGCTTGCTACCCTCAGTTTTAGTCTCTGTCAGTGTCAACTACTGTCTTGGCATCATTTGTTCAGATTCCCCTGGGCTCTGTGGTGTTCATTGTAGGAGGGGAATGAACAACAGTAAGCTGAACATCTAAAACTCAACAAAAAACACCCAAACTGCACACCAGCAAGTCTGAGTTGGGGAGGGGCCCTCTGGGTTTGGGGTAGAGGGCTGCAGCTCAACCCTAGTTTTGTACTGGGACCAGTAAAAATCAACTATTTTTTCCCTGCTGTCCTGTCCCACTTCTCTGCTTTCTGTTCTGATGACTGTGCCCTGCTGTCAGCTATATGGAACTCACAGCACTTCAGGGAGGGCTGTTCAGGGAAGTTCCTGCCCCTCTCCCCTTCTCTTTCTCCTGCAGGGAGCTCCAGAGTCTGTGAGAGGTAGCTTCAGTCTTAGCAGCATTTGCTCAGATCCCTCTGGGGCTCTTTGGTGTTTGGTCGCAGAGAGTATGGGGAAGAGGCCCTCTGGGTTGGAGTTGGGGGATGTAGCTCAGCCTCAGTTTTGCACCACAGCCAGTAAAAATCAACTGTTGTTTCTCTGCTGTCCCACTTCTCTGCCTTCTGTTCTGATGACTGGGTCCTGATGCCGGTCAGCTATATGGAGCTCACATCTTTCCCAGGCAGGGCTGTTCAGGGAACTTGCTGCTCCTTCTCCCCTCCCCTTCCCCAGGGAGCTCCAGTGAATGTGAGAGGCAGCTTCTTTATTTCTCCCAGTCTACCGCCCGACACCTGGGGTTCTGACCTGTGGTAGCTCTTATGTGCAGATCCCAACTCAGACTTGCTGGTGTGCAGTTTGGGTGTTTTTTGTTGAGTTTTAGATGTTCAGCTTACTGTTGTTTCAGGGAGAGAGATCTGAGGATGTCTCTCACTCCACCATGTTTCCCAGAATCCTTCTTTTGAATACATTATTTCTTTTCCTGGCTTACAAATATTTTTGCTGAGAAATCCACTAATTTTCTAAAGAGTTTCTTTGTATGTGTTGAGTCACTTTTCTGATTTTAAAATTCTCTTTGTCTTTGAATTTTCATGATTTAATTTTATTGTATTATATTATAAATTTTTTTAGAAACCAACTTCTGAGAAATATAGTACTTTGAATGATTTATTCTGGTTGTGGTCTTATCCCTGAACTCAGGGTGAAGAACATAGGATATAGGATATTGAGGACTGTTTCCTCTTCAGCATTGTGAAGTGAATTTCCCATGGGAAATGAGGGTTATTTTGGGAGGAAGCTTGAGATAGACTTTCAAACTATATAGTTTTGTTTAAGTACTAAATTATTTGTATAAAATTTAGGCATTGTGGTTTGATAGAATAATTTATTAAGGCTCTGAAATTCTTAGTGCTAATTCTTCTGTAGTTGTCAGTGGAGCTCAAGTAATACCTTTATTTTAAAATACCCAGGCTTTTTTTTTTTACTTCAAAAAAGGTAGTCAATCTGATATTAATTTTGTGGAGGAAAAAAGATGACAAAGATTTAATTATATCCTTGGATTACTTCTTGATTATAATTGCTCTTTGTTGGATCATTATTTTTATAAAATAACAGGATTTTAATAAATGTTTGCTGAATGCACCTTTTACTTATGTGCTTTATTGGATGATATTTGAATCTGCGTATTTGTGCTCTATTCCTGATCAAATGATTAAAATTGTGTAACTTTAAATAAGACAAGTTTTCTTGGTCTTTATAATCTGTAAAATGGAAAGACTGTACTAAAGTATTCATTATTCATTTAGCACATGTCTTGTTTACTTACTATCTACCTGGACCTGTATGCATTGGGCATAAGCAATAAAAAAAAAACCAGAAAATATTTCCAGGTTATTAAAAATGATATTATTGGCAGTACACTAATAAATAAGCTAGCAGATATAAAAAATAAAATGTTGAGTGGTATTAAGTACTCTAAATTAGATGAATGTAAAGTCCAAGTTGGCAAGGGCCTTGTGTATCTTCTCTATTTCTATATCCCTAGAATCTAGGTTTCAGGTTATAGTAGTGCTCAATAAATATTTGTTGTCTAAATGAATATATATACAATTAAAATTATTTTCAGATAATCTATGCTTATTATCAAGGATGAGTTGAAAATATTCGGGGACTTCAGAACAAAGAAATTTGTAAAAACTCCCACTTCCTAAGTTTAAAAACAAAGGAACCAATTGTGATGATTAAATTTTATGCATCAACTTAACTAAGCTAAATTGTGTCTAGTTGTTTGGTCAAGCATTAGTCTAGCTTTTTTTTTGTAGAGGTATTTATAAATGTAATTTATACTACAATAAATTGACTTTTCATAAAGTAAGTTATTTTTGCTAATATTGGTAAGCCTATCTAATCAGTTAAAATCTATAAGAATAAAAACTGACATTTCCTGAGGAATAAGGAATTGTGCCTCAAGACTGTGGCACAGAAATACTGCCTGACTTTCCAGCTAGCCAGCCTGCCTATAAATTTGAGACTCGATTACAACATCACCTCTTTTGCCTGAGTCACAAGGCAGCTAACCTGTTATACAGATTTGTTAGCCCACACAATCCTGTGGACCAATTCATTAAAATCTCTGCATCTATCTCTGTTTCTTCCTCTGAGTATATCCTGTTGGTTCTGTTTTTCTGGAGAACCCTGACTGATATTCCAATAAAATTATTTTAACATTTTTTTTAACTTTCTGTAATTGAATGTATTTTTAGTGTATAGAGGTTTTTTTGAAAAAAATTTAACTTTTCTTTAAATTCTGAGACTTTCAACACATTTGGTTTGTGGAAAACAGAAATTTTAATATAATATGTAACATTGTTAACCTTGAGGCTAGTTATGTCATGGCTATCTTTATACTGTTTTCTTTATCTACATCAATGTTAATAGACAGGTTTGTAGGAATTAACAGCAGAAGCATAAGAGATTCTTTGTTCCAAATATAAACCATCTTGAGGGCATAGGAGAAGAAGGTAGAGCTAAGAAGGTGGAATAGTTATGCTTTGCTAGTATATTCTTAGGGATGAAGATAGTGAGCAAAAACCTATTCAAGCTGTGAGCAAGAACATATGCAATATAATATTTGAAATACATTATAGTTATTTTATTAAGAAATGAACTAAAATATGCTAACTATAATGTATTTCAAAATTTATATTGCACATGTTCTTGCTCACATTCTCCCTATGTTTAATACTCAAATAGATGCCAGAATGTAATCATAAAAATGGCAGAACTTTAAGATGGATGTGGGAGAAAATTGGAATATAACCAAATCCTAAAATTATTCTTTCAACAGTTTTTCATAGGCAAAACAGAGAATCCAAAAAATAGTAAAATGTTCTAAAAGAGAAATGAAATTAAACTTCTGACTCTAGACATTGAAAGAGACTTTGAAGGGTTGTCGAATGAGTTTTCCTCTGGCAGGCTGTGTGTTTTGAGTTACATTTTAAAGTCCTCTCACAGGGTACGAGAGTTCACAACTCTCCTCATCTATTCATTTTAGTATTAAATAATTCCTATTGTCAAGAATTCTTTCTTTTAGAAAACATATTTCTCATTCCAGTCCAAATTGAAATTGGAGAAAAGCTGATGATTATTCCCTTTGTGAGAACCTTTCATATATTTATAGATTGTTATTAAATTGCCTCAAATCAAACTTTAAACTTTATGCTGAATAATATCTATTTTCATGACCTTCTTTGACAGATCTTTTTTAAACCCTTCAGTCACCATTTGTAGCTTTCCACTGAACCAGTTTTTTCTTTTCCCTCTTTACTTACTTGTAGATCATAGAACCAGAGAGGATATTTTTGGAAGAGTGGGAGTTTGATGAAAGGATTTTATCCTTTGTATTTATGTATATATGTACCTTTCTTTATACAATAGATACTTAAAATAACATGTTTTTGCAAATCAAATAATATGTTAATACTCCTAGCAAGTTTATCTTTTTAAAGTTGTAATAAATCTTTCTGAAGATAAATTCTTTTGTAGGTAAATGTACAAAGAGATAACTTTTAAATTCAGATTTTTCTGTTATATAGAACTTTCTTAAAGGCCATTTCCATTATTATATTATCCTTGTCTTTTTGTTCCACAGCAATTCTGTAAACAATTTCTGTTTGTGAATTATTATGTTTTAGATCTGCTTTTGAGTGCTACATTTGCACCATCAGCTCAGCATTTATTTCGCACCTAAATTAAGAATGTGAAAAATAAATCATACTCTGTTCTTAAAGAATTTGTAATCTAGATAGAATGCACACAAATAATTAATTAAAACATATTTGGGAAGAATGTAAGTATTATAAATTGGGACCTCCCCTCAAAATTGGAAGATTATCTGGGAGTATGGAAAAGATTTAGAAGAGGTTGCATTTGAGAAGGAGTCTTGAAGGTGGGGTAACTTTTGTACAGGTAGAAAGAAGGATAATTAGCAGCAGAAAGAACTTTCTGAGAGATGAGGTGGGACTGGGTAATGGTCACTGAATAATTAATTAAAAGAAAAAAGAGAAGAAAAAGCTGAAAAGGGAGTCTGGGGGATGAAATGATTATTGCCCTGATTCTGTATTTAGGAATGTGGATTCAATGGTAAGAGATTTCTTTAAAGAAGATTGTAGTTAATATAATTAGTTTTTGGCTACCAAGAATCTGATCACCATTTCTATTTTGGGGGAATGTCCTACTATGAGGTATTAGTTGGTAATTAAAGTTTGTCTTCCACTATGGAAACCAAAGAGGAAGCACACATTTCTTTTCTTCACTTGAAGCCATAGATACACGACCTTCACTGAGCCAACTAAAAACACCTATGACATTTTTAATTTGAAGGATTAACACAATGATGTGGTAACATACAGCAATCTATCATATTAACATATCTAGCTGGCGTGGTGGTGAGTGTCCACTGGTAGTGGCACCAGCTGCTGTGTCCTCCTTTGACTTCTTTTCTTAAATCATTTTATCTTATTTTTAAAATAATTAAAAAATATTTTCAATTACAGCTGGCATACAATGCTATATTAGTTTCAGGTGTTCAATATAGTGATTAGACATTAATATAACTTATGAAGTGATTGCCTTGATAAATCTAGTATATTTCTGATACTATATATAGTTATTATAATATTATTGACTATATTCCTTATGCTATACTTTACATCCTCATGACTATTTTATAAATAACAAATTATACTTCTTAATCCATTCCCCTTTTTCACATCCCCCCAAGCCCCACCCATCTGGCAACCATCAAAATGTTCTTTGTATCTATGAGTTTGTTTCTGTTTTATTTGTTTATTTTATTCTTTAGATCCCACATGTAGGTGAAATCATATGGCATTTCTTTCTCTGTCTGATTCCACTCAACATAATACCCTCTTGGCCTATTCATGTTGTTGCATATGGCAAGATTTTATTCTATTTCATAGCTGAGTTGTATTCCATTATATATATGTACTGCCTATTTTCTTTATCCTTCTATCCATTGGTGGAAACCGAAGTTGCTTCCATATCTTGGCTATTGCAAATGTTGCAATGAGCATATGGATTCACATGTCTCTCTGAAGTAGTATTTTGGGTTTCTTCACATAAATACCCAGAAGTGAGATTACTGGGTTCTTCTTTGTTTTTTGTTATAGTCTTTGTTTTAAAGTCTATTTGTCTGGTGTAAGTATTGCTAATCTAGCTTGTTTTGTTTTTTTCCCCCTTTTTCATGAAAGCTCTTTTTCCATCCTTTTACTTTTAGTCTGTGTGTATTTCAATTTGAAGTGAGCCTCAAATGTATGTAGGCAGCATACATAAAGGTCTTGCTGTTTTATCCCTTTAGCAATCCTATAACTTTGGATTAGAGAATTTAATAATTTACATTTGAAGTAATTGTTGATATTAATATTCATCTTTTGCATCTTTTTCTTCTTTAAAAAAATTCCCTTTAACATTTCTTATAATACTGGTTTGGTGGTGACAACTCCTTTAGCTTTTTCAAGTCTGGGAATGTCTTTATCTGTTTTTTTTATTCTAAATGATAGCTTTGCTGGGTAGAGTAATTTTGGTTGTAAGTCTTTGCTTTTCATCACTTTGAATATTTTATGCCAATCCCTTCTGGCCTGCAAAGTTTCTGTTGAGAAATCAGTTGAGAGCTCTCTTGTGAGTAACTAACTACTTTTCTCTTGATCTTTTTCAGATTCTCTCTTTGTCTTTACACTTTGGAATTTTAATTACGATGTATCTTGGTGTGGGCTTCTTTGGGTTCATTATATTTGGGACTCTCTGTACATTCTGGGCTTGTAAGTCTATTTCCTTTGCCAGGTTAAGAAAGTTTTCAGTCATTTCTTCAAATCAGTTATCAATCCCTTGCTTTCTCTCTTCTCCTTCTATTATCCCTCTGATGTGGATGTTGTTACATTTGAAGCTGTTTTAGAGCCCCCTTAAACCTAATTTTTTTGGATTATTTTTTTTCTTATTGCTGTTTTGATTGGGTGTTTTCAGCTACTTTCTCTTCCTAATTGTTGATTCTATTCTCTGCTTCCTCCAATCTATTTTTGATTCCCTCTGATGTATTCCTCATTTCAATTATTGTATTCTTTATTACTCATTGATTCTTTTTTATGTTTTCTTTCTCTTTTTTCTGTTTCCTATCTCTTTGTTGAAGTTCTCACTGGGATCATCAAACATCCTTATAACCAGTGTTTTGAACTCTGCATCTGTTAGTTTGCTCATCTCTATTTTGTTTATTTTATTTTATTTTTTTCTGAAGCTTTGTTCTTTGTTTTATTTAGGAAATGTTTCTTTGTCTCCTCATTTTGTCTGCCTCCATGGGTTTGTTTTTATGTATTAGGTAGAGATACTATGTTTCCTAGTCTTGGTAGAGTGGCCTTATGTAGCAGTTGTTCTTTGGGGCCTAGTGGCACAGTCTCCCTGGTCACCTGAGCTAGGTTCTACAGGTATGTCCCTTTGTGTGTGTTGTGTATGCCCTCCTGTTGTTGTTGAGCCTTGATTGCTGTTGGTACATCAATAGGAGGGAATGACTCTCAGGCTGATTTGTTGTGAAGACTGGCTGGTGACTATATTGGAGGAGCTGTGCAGAGGCTGAATTTACAGAGCAGGATTCACTTTATCTGGGCTCTAGTGCCTGCCCAGTCTTCCCTTTGAGTGTGTTGTTCTCAGATGAGGTCTGGTTGGTACTTCGGCTTATCAGAAGCTAGTTACTGGGTGTGTTAGCCCCTGGGCTTTCTGGGAGGGGCCCTTCCTCTGGCCAAGTTCAGTTGCAGCCTGTGCCCTGCCCAGGGGCACCTGGCATGAGCCACCAACCAATCCACATATAGCCTTCACCTGCACTGGGCTTGGAGGTGCTTTGAGTACCTAAGCTCTGAACTGAGGCAGGTTACTGATACTGTCAGGCTTGAGGCTGCTCAGTAAGAGGTATGGGACACACTGAAGCCAGATGCTGCTTGTTGGGTTTTGTGAAGTTCTGAGAGAATTTTGAAAATTCTGCAACATGAGGCAAGACAGGCCTTTTGTATAGAAAAACCACTAGAATTGACTTGGGTGTGCCCACATGTTGGGTGGGGCAGGGTCTCAGGGAATCACCAGGACCAAGGGACCAGTGTTAGTCAGGTTGATAGAGACTCAGATAGGGCTGCTCCCTGTGTCTGCACTCCAGAATTGGGGAAGGCTCAACAAAGGAACAGTGATTCTGCCTACAGTACTGTCTGGGAGAAAGCTACCCATGTAGCCCTCATCCTGGAATCGATAATTCATTTCCTCCCTGTATGTTTCTGATGCCTTTCAAGCTGCTGCCCCAGTGCTGGGCTCAGAGCAAGTGAGTTCATTGGTGAATAAGTTCATGCTCTGGCCTTTTAAGAATAATGTCTGGGATTTTGTCTCACTAAGCCACAATCTCTGCTGGTTTTCATAGCCAGAAGTTGTGGTGACTTCTCTTTACAGTTTTGGAACCCTGGGCCAGGAAGCCTGGTGTTGGAGTGGGATGCTTTGATCCATGGGGGAATCTCCAGAGCTGAGACAGCCATTTTAATTTTTAACTACCACATATGGGTGTGGGACCAAATTTCCCCACATCTCTGTCTCTCCTACCATTCTTTAGATGGCATCTTCTGTATGTCCTTAGTTGTAGGGGTTCTGTTCAGCTAGACTTCAGGTGATTCTCAATGATGGTTGTTCTGTAGTTTAGTTTTAATTTTGATGTGGCCACAAAAGGAGGCAAACTGCATTTATCTACTCCACCATCTAGATCGGAAATCTCCTAACTCTTCACATTTGCCCTTGAGTACGTTCTCCACTTTCTCACCTTCTTTCACTCTGATTTCCTGAACTTGGTTCTATAGCCTTCCAACGGATTTTGAGGACTTCCTGATATTTTGTGTACAATTATTTTTCTGCTTATGTTAACCCAAGTCAGTTCTGGCAGCTTATAATATAGAGCCATGACTGAAGCTAATATTCATCTAGAATCGTCACATAGAATGGAGTGGAATAGATAGAGACAAGTTGCAAGAAAAGTTAGTAGGCATCTGTCATCATGCATGTAAAAAGTGATGCCACTTGAATATCAGTGGCAGAACGGAGAAGAGGGCCTGCATGTAAGAGATAATGAATTTGGATACGAGTTTGATCAGTCTGTCACTGTGTCATTACCATGGTTGATTATGGTTCACCTGGCTGGTTGGTTATGGCTCATCAAGTTGAACATCTCTTCTCTTTTTCTATAGAACATCTACTTTCCAATTGAACCTGAGATGAAGAGGATGCCTTTTTCAGATAAAAATAATTTTTATGTTCAATCAATGTTCATCATCAAGGTGTTGTAACTGATTGAAGTAAAGAAAAGGTAGAGTTGGGAATGGAAAATAATGGTAATATTTAAGGTGAAGTGATGGGTTAAGCAGTAATATTATAAACTGAAATGGGGATGTTGAAGTAGGTACTAGTAAAGCGAAGATGTGTATTGGACATTATTCAGCTAGTTTTGCTCCTAGTTCTAGTTCATTACAGGGTGCCAGCTATCCATGTCTTCTTTTCTTTATTTATCACTTCTTCCTCTCTCCCTTTTCTTCATACAGTAGTAATACATTTCATAGTTAAAAAAAAAAAAATCAAACAGTCCAGAATCACATACAACTCAGATGTTGGTTGGATCTTCTGGGTCATCCAGAGTTGAACAAGGCAAATGGAAACTTTACTTCGTGCAATGTTTGTAGAGCTTTCAATAAAATTTCTCTGGATATCTGGGGTATTTTTATTGTCTTATTGTTATTATTGTCACCTTCGTGTCTTAGGACTTCTTTACACATATCTGTTTTATTTCATATTCTCTAGAGGTTACATCAGCCCCTACATTGTTTTTGTTTTGTTTTGTTTTTAAAATAACTTTGTCCACATAGAGCATTTATACTATATTACATTTTTTTAGATAAGTTGTATGTCATCAGGCCAATACCTTTGAGCAATGTTGCAAACATCTCAAAATCTTTTCTATTAGAAATTCTTTCCACTCTGAAATACTTATTCTTGACCACTTTACCACTTAAGTTATGTTTGGTTGCCCTTCCCTGTCTCTCATATTCCTCAGGTTCTTTCTTCTTATCCTTCATTCTTTCTCATTTATTCTGCCATTTTTTTCTCATCCTTCATTCTTATTTGTTCTGCTATCTCCCTCTCCCTCTGGAATATTACTCTCCTGAGTCATGCACAGTGATAGTACCCTATTCTCTGAAATCTTGGTATAAACCAACATCTGTCCTCTGGGTTTTTCTATTTATTTCAAATGCTTATCAGTTTATTTTCCCCCAGATAATTGTTTTTCCTGTAAAACAAACCTAGTTACCAGCTATTGGTTTTTCTCTCTTTGGCACATGCACTACACAGAAATGTTATCTATATTTATAGATGATGAAAATGAAGTGTATGTACATATATATGTATATATGTACAATATTTGCATATTTTTACATATATGTTTTAAAAGGTAAATGAGATCACGCTATACATATTTTGTGATATAAGTATCTCCTTACATCAGTATACATGTCTTTCTTATATTATAAATGTACCACATATTTTAACCACTTATATATCATTTGACAAAGAAATTTATAATAAGCAATAATGACTATAAAGAACTTTAATAAATATTTTTGTACACACATCATTTTGCCTCTGTATTTCTAAGGGCTAGATGGCTAGATTTGAAATTGCTGTGTCATAAAGGGTCAACATTTTGGTTGATTAATATACTGCCTTTCAAAAAAGATGTACCAATATACTCTCACCATAACTTTTTAAGAATTTTATTTCCTGCATCTTGGCTGTCATTGAATCAATTTAATTATTCTCAATATCTTTGCAAAAAATGGCATTTTGCTTTTATCTTGTGTTTTTGAAAAAATATTAGTGAGGATGAACATCTTTTTAGGTGTTTATTTGTATTTATTTTTCTGTAAATATATATTCATGTCTTTTTTTAAATTAAACTTTTAAATTTTGGGATAATTATAAATTCACATGCAATTGTAAAATGTAATACAAAATGATTCCATGTGCATTTTATCCAGTTTTACTCAATGGAAACATCTTGCAAAATTATGGTTCAATGTATTTGCTTTTAAAAATTAATTTATAGAAGTTCTTCCTTCTTATATAATAATATAATGCATTTGGAAATATTTTCTTTTAGTGTCTCATATCCTATACTTCTGTTTTAAGTAGTCTTTAATCTTTTTTTTTAATGTTTTTCATCTTTAGAAAGGAATTTTTTCTTTCAGATTAAAAGTGATTTTAGTATATTTATTATTAATACTTTTGCTTTTTCCATTTACTGTTTGTATCCAGATAAAATTTATTTTTCTGTAGGAGAGGAATCTAACAAATTTTTTTAAGTGTGTGGCTGTCTGTATGCCATTTACTTGATGTTGATATATATACCATTTGCTATAGACTGAATGTATCTTCCAAAAGTCATTTCTTGAAACCCTAACACCAAATGTGATGATATTAGGAGGTGAGGCCTTCGGGAGGTGATTATATGATGAAGGCAAAGCCCTTGTGAGTTAGACTAGTGCTCTTATAAAAGAGACCCTAGAAAACTCCCTTGCCCCACTTCCCATGTGCGATTGTAGTGAAAAAATGACCATCTATGAACCAGAAAGCGGGATCTCACCAGACACTGAAATCTTCTGGCATCTTGACTTTGGACTTCTAACCTCCAGAACTATGAAATAAATCTCTGTCATTTATAAGCTACTCTATGGCATTCTATTATAGCATCCCAAACAGACAGACACCACTAATTTGAATTGCCTTTTTAAAAATCTTTCAGAAATCTTAATTTTCTTTCATTCATATATATTTAACAATCCTGTGCTGATACCATTTTGTTTTAATTATTATACCTTGGAATGATATAGTCTAAGGAATAAAAATGACAATGTTTTTCTCTCAGTATACTACTTAGTTATTTTAATTTTAATAGTAATATTTAAATTTTTTTATGTAGACAAGAGAAATCAGTATAAAATCAAATAATCTAAATAAAAACCTTATAATGTTTAATGTGTGTATGAACTCAATAACCATATAAACTTATATATATATATATATTTATTTATTTATTTATTTATTTATTTATTTATTTATTTATTTCTAGTAACAAATTATATTTCCTAGCTCTGTTTTTGAAAGGAAGAAAATGCCATCCCTAGCAACGAGCTTTTTTAGCACTCTGATTTTGGATTCTTAATGTGATTCATCACAAAGAACAATGTTTCTTAAAGCTATAGCAGTTTATAGGTATGAAACAGATAATGTAAAAGATGAGCCAGAGATGTGCCAGAAAGCAAAGAGGCTTTCAAGGACTAATTTTTGTCAAAACTGCATAGAAGCCAAGGGCTCCTTGGCCAAAGGTGGGACAATTTTATCATTGAAAGAAAACATGGCTATAGTTATACTCCATAATGATATCAGAAAAGAGAAAACAAAACAAAAGCCTTGTTATCGGGGACATGACTATTACACTAATTCCTTCCATATACATTGACAATTAAAAATAATTAAGCATTTATTCTCTCATTCTAATTGGAAATGAATTTCAGGGTAGCCAAATTGGAAACAAAATAATACTTTCTCACTGTATTTCCACACTAAAATATCTACTAAGTGAAATTACACCAAAATATGTGCAATCTAGACTGTGGTTACTGACAGGTATTGGAAGCAATCTTAACAGGTTCTCCATCCCTTCCTCCACAAAAACCTGGCGGTGTTTTAATATGAATTAAAGAGAGTGCTGTCTCCTTTCTTAAGACTTTGGCTTACATAAAATGATCAGCACATTTAAGGTGGATTTGACACTAGGTCCTGAAATTGCCCAACCCAATCATATTATATCTGAAGATAGAAATATTATGACTATGAAAAAAAAATCAAACCTTTTTTATTTTTTTTTTTTACAATGCCCAGGAAATTTACCTTTTACCCAGCTGCTCTGTATTCTGAAGGGTTTGAGGTTACCAGGCGTTATTTGCAGGTAGTGATAGTCACAGGTGCCTGGTAGTAGGTGTGTGCAAAGAGTATTTTCCATTGGCATTCTCCGAGGATGGTTCTGACAGATGTAGCAATGAACTAATTCACATGGTCCAGGGGATGTAGGAAGACTCATGGATGGACTGTGAGCTGCAAAAAGGTTTCATTTGGTAATAAAATTGTAGATCTCATACTTATACCTTCGCTGATATTTATATAAAAACTCACTCCTTATTTCTCTACTGAACTTACTTCAAACTCTCTTACAATCTGTAAAATCACAAACAGTGAAAAACTTGGAAGATTATTCACATCCAGTTTTATTTGAAAAATTTTAAGGATATTATTTAATGCTAGTTTAGTTTCTGGGATAATCTGCTTTTCACAGTTAAGGTGATTTTTTTTCAATAGGCCAAAATGGGTAATTTCTGATATTTCTGTTTCAATAAATACTTATTGTATGATGTATGTAATTCATATTTCACAGAGATAATATGAGAATCAATTATAAACTGCTTTAGCAATTCCAAAAGTACTAACATCAGAATTACCACTTCTTTTTGTTTTTTCACTGACCATAATTTTATTACAATTAAAAATAGCAAAAACAAGACATTTTCTCTCTTGCTTCAGTTTATTTATTAATTTTATTTGATGGAAATATATTAGATTAAGTTATATTTTTTGGCAAAGTTTTACAACTTATTATATATATATATACACATAAATGTGTATGTATACAAATATATAGAAAAGTTATAAATTATTATATAGATATATTGGTGCTTATAAGTTAAGTTGAAAATTATTTTTTTCCTACTACACATATTCAAGTTTTATTATTAATTAGATGCAATTATTTTAAAAGTCTTTCTATAAGAGGGGGACATTGATAATTTTTTCATCCCAGTCCAGAAAGCTATAAATATACCAGCTTTGAGTATAATTCTTGAATATTTAGCCTTCATAAAAGTTATATTTTCTTAGGACTCATATATTTTAAAGTTAAAATTTTCTTTTTAATTAGCAATTCTCCCCTCCTCCCTCCTAAAGAAAAATCACAGTAAACCACTTGTTGTTAGAACAAGGTCATCTGGATTAATCAAATTTAAATGGGAGGCAGAGCTGAGGAATATTTTGTAAATTGTGAAGAGGCTTTGTAATCAAGATGTAAACACTAAATTCTATAGAACTTCTCAAGAACACAAGAAATCATTTTGATTTCCTCCCTTCTAATATTCTCATCAAGATGCAAATATATGATACTTAGCATTTTCTAATTATAATTTATTAATCAAATATTAAAAAGCAGCTGCATTTTAGGAATTTGCAGCCAGGTGTTAGTTCTGCAATGCTCAAATTAAAAGGAAAAACAATTATAGATATGAAGATTTGTTCAGGTTTGCTTCCACATGTCCAGGATATAAAGACTTCTTGGTGAGGAGGGCAGTTATTATTTTCTTTCTCCTTTTTTGTGTTTCCTATCTCTTTGTTGACATTCTCACTGAGATCATTGTAACCAGTGTTTGAAACTCTACATCTGGTGAGTTGCTTGTCTCTATTTTTTTTTTTTTTTTTTTTTTGCCCTGGAGCTTTGTTCTTTGTTTCGTTTGGGACATGTTTCTTTGTCTCCTCATTTTGGCTGCCTACTAGGGTTTGTTTCTATATATTAGGTAGAGATACCCAAAGAAGACCAGTATATCTTCTGGTCTTCGTAGAGTGGCCTGGGTAGCAGTTGTTCTGTGGGGCCCAGTGGTGCAGTCTCCCTGGTCACCTGAGCCAGGTATGTCCTTTTTGTGGGCTGTGTGTGTCATCTTGTTGTAGTTGAGCCTTGATTGCTATTGGCACATCTCACAAATCAGCTTATTGTATCTAACTTCAGCTTTAATTCAGTTCATTGTTTACAAGCTGTATTTACCATTCTGGTTATTTTGGGTTGACCTGAGAGGAACGTTATGAATAAATCTTACTAGGCAGAGATGCCAAAGAGCAGAACTTCAGCATTCTATGTGGGCATTAGTTACGCTGAAGCATTGCTGCAACAACTGCCTGCATATGATGGAAAGCCGCTTCCTTTGCCAAATATATGAGCGCTTGATTTGTTACTTGGAATGTATCAAATGTAAATGTGCATGGAATGCATGTAAAGAAAGCTGAAATGGAATTTAGTAATCCAGTGTTACCAGTAATCTCTTATAGAAGTACACAAAGGATATTTATGTGAAGCATTATGGTGCACTTAGATGGAACTGTATTTGAGGGGAGACTGGATCTAACTGAGAGCCTCATGTGTCACACAATATTTTTCTTAGTAGAGTGTATTTCCAAATTGCACAAATCTCATACATGTCAAATGACAGTAACATATGTGGTAGCGTAATAGGCAATGGCCTTGCCAATTTAGATATTCTGTGCAGATTTTAGGAAATGGCTTTGGGTATTGAATCAGGTTGTTCCTGGGTTGATCATCATTAATAAAAAAGACTTGTTAACCCAAACAGTGACACTAGAGGGAACTCTCAGAAAACACTATGTAGAGAGACTAATAAAGCTTTAAGTAAATGAACTAATTAATAATTGTTCCACTGAAGTGCCATAATCATTGATAATACTAGAAAGAGTTTTGTACCCTCACTAACAAAGGACTATTACATATTCTAGTCATGGCTGAATCTAATGTTTTTAAAGGCCATTGACCAAGAGTGTTGAAAGGTTAGGCTGGGAGAATACACTAATCTTACATTATGGCAGGCTGTCACCGGACAGTGTGACTGATCATTGTTTTCTAATGACCCAGATATCATGGATACAAAATAAATTCCTCTTCCCTTTGAAATTGGTTTCATTAGGACAAATGATGAACACATCCTCTTGTACCTTTGGGAAGTATAGGGAGCGATAGTAGATAATGATGCACAGAAACCAATGTCTTAAATACCTATACACTGGCATTTGGATTATAGTTATATTAAAACCAAATGGAATCTAGGATGTCCCAAACAATACCTTCTAAGTCACCATCCCAGCCATTGGGAATGTGTGATACATGGAAACATGTCATTTCTGCTGGAAAGAATGACACTATAATTTTTAACTAATTTCATGGTGTGTTAAATGTTGCTTTAATATTTCTTTCACAGCCATATACTATAACAAATGGTTGTTAATTGATAGAATCATACAATGATTAGAAAATATTTGAGAGGTTAATTTGAAGTCCACAGATAATATGTATGAAAACCAATTGACCAGAAATATGAATAAATTTGGTTTTATTTTAGAAATAACTATATACATAATTAAATACATTTATCAAAACATAGAAATGGTTCAAATAATTATAGGGGATAGAGGAAAAAAATAATCAAACTTGTAAGAATATCAAAAGACTCCTGAAAGGATATGGTCAACATGCTTTCTGGAGGAAATTCCTACTCTCCATTGGATGGGCTCAAATAATAGTAGTTGTGGATATTCGTGGGCTTACTCTTTTGTGTAAAATGTCATGACACAAATAATGAAAAGATACCCAAGAAATATGTGTCAAGGAGGTATGGACTGATGTCAGAGTGTGGGCTACAAAGAAAAATGTACGTTGCAGAGCTGTAAATCATTTTCTCTCTCTGCTATGGAATGCCCATGGAAGGAAAGATACTTAAAACCCGCTTGAAAGCATTCTAAAGATAAAACTCCTGGCAAAGGCAGTGATGGTATTTACTAGCAAAATTTTTATACATCAAGTATTTTTAGTACATGTATCTGGTTTGTCTAGGATTGCTTATATTAAAAATGGAAATGTGTGGATTTATGGGGCATGGCTACCTGGAAAATATAACATAGTTATGTAACCATCTGTGTATGAAATGGAGGTGTTTTCTGGCAGAAAAACCTCTTTTTATGTAAGTAATGTTTCTGTATGCTACATGTTAAGCTTGTATGTTAAATCTAGACCAGAGCAGTACTAACGTTGCACAAGATGACCTGAGGAGTGACACTGGCTATTCCAGACTTCTCCATCCTTCCCATTTCTTATGATTTCCTATCTCCTTGAAATAATTAGTATGGTTCAATTCTGGATAACATCTCTCATTTTTGTGAATCTTATATGGCAATTTAATCCTTTATATAATTTCAAATTATATCTCTCAGTGCCCAATATTTACCACAATAACCCTTTAAATAGGCCTTCTAGCTTTTTTAAAATTCAAACTTTTCCTCCTTAGAGCCCCATCAAGGCTTACCACCTAAAACTAATATAATATTGAATGTCAACTATAATTGAAAAAGGAACTTGTCTGCCTCATGATGCAAGTTCTCTAGATCTTGTTCTCATCTTGTAAACTGATCATTAATAACTAATATATACTTAGGCTTATAATAACAATTATTATTATTATTCCTTGGTTAAAGAAACTGATCTTGATTCACATGTCTTAACACAGAACTATAGTGACAAGTCGTGTTATTTTCTGATTCTCTTCAAATAGAAGCGACCTCTTTCACTTTTTGAATCATCACGTGTTTTTTTTAATGCCTCTCTTATATTCAGCTTTGAAATAATTTTTTATTTGGTAAATGTGTTATTTCTACTTTTAGGACAGAAATGCATGACACTATTTTAGTGTTTAGCAGAATATATTTTCTCTAAAGGCACTTTATAAATATTTGACAAATGAAATTGGACAGATAAACTTTTGATTTTCCTCAAAGCAAGGGAGTGTGTAATGATAACATTATTAGTGTAAATAAAATCTACTCTAGTTTATTTTTAAGATCTCAACTGTAGAATAAAAGATAAACTGTCTTTCCTCTTTTGCATTTTTTTTTGGTTTGAAGAAAAAGGCAAAGATTAAATTTTTTTTTTTCAGTGGAGGTGGGAGCAACTTCAGGGAATTTTATTTAACCTGTCCAGCAGGTTTCAGAAAATTTTCAAATCTGCCAGCAATCAAAAATATGAGATAAAAGAGGAATTTGAGAATTAGAGAAATTAGGAAGCCTATTATGTATTTCTGATTTGATGAATAAGTGTCTCAGGTTTACTGAAAAGTCACTGAAAAGGCAACAATGGGGAAAATTGGCCTCTAGAGCAATTGGTAATTTGTTTATTTCTGAGAAACATTCGCACTGAGGTCCAATTAAGATCAAAATAATTTGTATTGGCAGTTCATTAAGCCTGACAGATGGTCAGCAATTTCTGTTGGGGAGGTTACAGTTTACAAATGAAGATTTTAACAAGTGTTTAGAAACTCTGAATGCTTTGAGGGCATGTCCTCTTTCTTGCATTAATGGGATGTTGCTTCAGGAGCATCAGATGTGGGAAGTTTAGAGCCTGGGAATTTACAGGTTAAGGATGTCACATTAAGTGCTTGGAGAAAAAGTCAACATTTAGTACTTTCTTGCTTCAGTCAGTAATTCTCTGGTAATTAAGCCTAGGTTGTGGAACTTTTGGTATTTTATCTATTCATGCAAGTATATAGCCAACTGGAGGAAAAAAAGAAAACAATTATGTTAGAGTTGACTTTACTCTTTCTTCTGAAACTTAATAAAACTCTTCAAAATCAACTTTGTTAGGAAGGTAGTTAATCATATGTAGCCTTATGCACTTGGAATAAAGAAACTTCTTCCTTTTTCTCCTAGTAACTTATATTTGTGAAATAGATATATCTCAAATATTACACAATAAATAAGGGTGTTGGTGTGGGCTATTGTTTAATTGGGTCATCTTTTCACCAGCTATTTTACTGGCCACATACAAAGGAGGTTGTCAGTATGTTTGTATTTTCTTTATGTGGATACAGTATTAATGCTATTTATTAAATTTTGTTTTCTTGATTTCCAGGAAAAACATTCTAATACGAAGACTTCCTTTGTCTACATATCTCACATTCTTAGAGAACAGTTTTCTGTTAGGATCATTTCTAGAGTTTAAAAAATTTTAAATGTGATATGCTAGTTTTTATTCTGGAAGTTGTGCAAAAAGTATGAAATTTAGTCTCAGAGTAGTGTTGTGATAAAACTATAAACAAAAATAATTTTATAGAAACTCAATTTTTTTCTTTCTATTTTTCAAAAACCATACTTGTTCATAGTAGGGCAATAATTGTTCATAGTAGTAATAACTCTTAAATTATTTTTCCTTTCAGTTTTTTCTACAGAACAGTTTGCTCCTGATAAAGCCAGCCTTAATGTTTCCCTCAGCTTGGTCAAACTTTAGGCAGGCCTCTTTTTGCCTCTAGGTTCCT
Organism: Macroglossus sobrinus; assembly: GCA_004027375.1. Taxonomy (NCBI): domain Eukaryota; kingdom Metazoa; phylum Chordata; class Mammalia; order Chiroptera; family Pteropodidae; genus Macroglossus; species Macroglossus sobrinus. Next base: position 1,284,247 of record PVKZ01000097.1, on the reverse strand, counting down.
GACTCCTCTTTGCTTAGAGCATAGTTTAGAAAACTTGTAAATTCTTTTTCTGCTCCCTCGAGATGTAAATTTAAAAAAAAGTCTTCTGCCAGTTTCACCACTCAGAACTGGCTTTCTCAAGGACTAGGAGCCATCTCTTAGATAAATAATCATCAAAGAAGATGGCACCCCTATCTCCCGTTCTCTGCTTCAGTTATAAAACTAACTCTTGTCATGAAGTATAAGAAAGTTTACTTTTCCTTTGGATAAAGCCTGCTAGCACATACAAGTTGCATAAGATCTCCTTATCCCAGTTTTTAAAAACTCACCGTCTTTTTGTTTCAGCGGAGTTGAACTCAGATTCAGTTCTGGCCTCTCTTCCCAATTGCAATAGCCTTGAATTCTTTGCTTATTTAAATTTGTACAGTGCAGTTTTTACTTTGGCTTTCTCATACTTTACTTTCTAAATGCTCTGGAATTTCCTAAAGACCTCTTCTCTAGCTACAGACTTTTGTTTCTTCTTCCTATTTTGTTTTTTTTTCCAATTGAAAAGCCTCTAAACAACCCTCTTGGGCACTCCAACTAGAGAAGGATAAGAAAGACACAAAGTGAACTAAGCTAGAATTTTTTTAAAATAGGTACAGGGAATGAAATGCTGGGAACAATGATACATTAATGAATATTTTGTTCACTCATATAAATTTTAATACTTTCAAGATGATAAAAACCTTTTCATAGGATTGCTTCATGTATTGGTGCACATGAAGGAAGGAAAGAGGGAAGGAAAGAAGGAAGGATTATTTTTTAGTTATGTTCTAGAACTTGATGGTTGAGTGAAACCAGAACTTTATAACTCCAGTCTTACTAATTCAATATCTTCTTAAAAACCATTGATGACACAAATAAGCAAACAAACAAACAAACAAAAATAAACAAAACAGGCTTGCTTAAATAATGCTTTTAATCATATTACTTATAGCTCAGAAGCTTTCAATGATTCTATTTCATGTTCTGTTATATCTAAATTTCTCTGTCTGGCTTTTAAGTCTCTTTCTACATTCTGGATACATTGTTAAGTATCAAATTAATTTTCTCCAGACTGTTCTCTTTATGGTTTATGAACAGGACACATATGTTCATTTTTCTACATCTTTAGTGACAGCGTTCCTTTGTTGTGAAATTCCTTCTCCTCTCCTGATTATTCCTAACTAGTCCAAGGAGAATGCAGGTAATACCTTTCCCAACAACTCCAACACCTTTGTGAAACGTTTCCCAACAACTCCAATGTTGTTTGAACCTTTTCTTTAAATTCCTACGGCACTTATATTGAGTTACATAAATGTTTTATTTAATTAATGCAACATTTTATTTATCCGTTATTGATACAAATTGTTTTCACAACAGTGAGTTTTCTAGCTAATGAAAGCACTGAAATTTCTTCATTTTTATATATTTTATATGAAATATTTTTGTCAAGTATAAACAATATCTCTGCCTTATTAAAGACTACAGAACATACTTCAAGCTATTGATGATTCAGAATCATTATTATGAATGTCAAATATTATATTATACTACAATATAGTACATACCAGGTATATAAGGCTCTATGTAAGCATTCTTCTGTCTGAATTCACTTTTTTTCTCAGTATCTTTTCTTGATAATAAACTTTTAGGTGTCATCTTCTCCTCTGTATCCCATATTTCTGTCTTTATAATCAAACTACATTTTCTATTCTAATCATTTAGAATGGAATGGACCTTCTTGTTGGTGGCAAGTACACTGCAGAGCAATCAAGGCAGCACACCATCTTAATTTCTAAGGACTTGAGCCAATTATTCTGACCCTCCATTCACATCAGGAGAATTATTTTTAATGTTTTCCAACCCTGGGGTATCCTTTTATGTCATTTTGACATTCAGATAGAAAGGGTAAATGAATGCAGTAACACTGAGGTTTTATTCCTTTTTCCTTGATCTCTATTTGCATCTGGATTTACTATAAATTTTCTGTTGTTTTATAATATTTTTTTCCTTTCTTCAGTGTGATGAGTATAAAAATATCTTTTGAACATTTGCCATAAAATAGGTACATCTAGATGATGAAAGAAAATAATGCTTTATGTTTGTATGTGCTTTATTGTGCAGAAGGATTCTTGTGCATTATCAATTTAAGCCTCATAATCATACTTCACAGTAATTTCAGATACTTTTATTTTACAGATAAAAAAGTGGAAGTTTAGAGAGAGAAAGAGCTTAATCTGCTGGTTTAAAAGGGGAGTTAGAGCTTATTGGTTTCAAACTCAAGTCTTCTGACCCTTATTCCAGCGTATCCTTACTACTACTTCTCTCTCTGAGCAAGACATTGTGCTAAACTTCAAAAAGCTTCTTACCTACTCAGAATGGATAAAATGAACACAGAGCAACTATATAATTAGAATGTGGTAAGTGCTCTGTCAATGTGTGGCAGTGCAGTAGAAATTCAAAAGGCATGGTGTGTGTATGTCAGTGTCTGGGTGCTTGCCCAAAGCAAATCATATAAGATGGTCATTGACATTTATAAGAAAGGAGTATCCTAAGAAATAGGCCTCAGTATGTGTAATATTTGAAAAAACAGATATGAAGTAGAATAAGATGGCAGACAAAGCCATAAATTGGGGGAACAAAGAGTTGTATAGTTTGACTTATAAAAAGTACACAGAGGAGATTTATTAGGGGTAAGTAGGGACTTCCAGCATAAATCCAAGAGGGCTATGATTACCATTGTGAGGATTGTGTCCTGAAATCTATTTTCTCTTTATGAGACACTTGGTTTAACTGTGAGAAATGGAACTAGATATAATGTTATAATGAATTTACTTTCTTAGATGAAGAAAATGTAGGATTGACATGTAAGCTTTTTGAGTAAGAGTCAGATATTGATTAATTGTTTCTTGATTATGATGTTCTAGGCAGCAACAATTTATATGCTCATGCATGGGGAGTTTAGAAATTTCTAAGTATTTGTGTGATCTGGTGTTCTTGTTTTCACTTCGGGTACAGATTCTTTAAAATAATCACTGGAGAAGAGATCAGTGCTATAAAGACCACTTACTGGAATTTTAATTAAAAATAATGTATTTATGCACCAAGAAAAAGTTATTAAAAATTATTAATAGCACAATTTTAAACTTCATGGGATGAATTTTATATTTTTTCAATAACTTATCTTTAATGTGGGTGAAGTTTACACCATTTTCACTTTCTTTTTTAATCTAAAGCTTTGGTAACGCTTCCCCCATCCACCCTGCCACGCCCACCACCCATATAATGATTGTATTGACCAACTACTGATTTTAAAAATTTGTCTCTTTAAGACAGATCATTAAAATCAGCTACTTGACTGGCTACTTGGTTGATCAGGTAAAAATGGTCTCTTTGGTCCCTTATAGGAAAAAATCTATAATATCTTTGGTATAATTAACCCTTTTTCTTCCTCTCCATTTTAGTGGATGCAGTTGGTATTTGCCTTTGCCTTATTTCCTTAAGACTTTAAGGATTAAGCCATTCCTAGCAAAAGAATGAAAGCAAGTCATCCCATTCCTCAATGAATTCAAGTGAAAACTGGTAATAAGTTGACATATAAGCCTAGGACACTGGGGAAGAACCAACTAAATTTGCTATAAATAGCTCATAGGATGGTGAATACTTTTGTGCTGTGTTGAGTTCAAGCTAGAAAAATACTCTAAAAATATTTTGATGCAGTTTTTTTAAAAAGAAAAATGTCAGATTCTGAAGCCTGTTAACTGTTATTCATGCATTTAATAAAAAGATTAAAAATATATGTGGACCATTTTGAACTAAAAATAAAATGAAGCATTTTATTGTGTGAAACACTTTTATAATCAAGTTTCCAAAATGGAATAAATCTTTTGATGATTGAAAATTCTTTTGATTCGATTGGGTCTAGTTCTACTGGTACTTAATATTTTTAGGCTTTAATGAATAATATCAAGAGGTGATTTTCTATATGTTGCATTAAATTTTGAGTCATGACTTTTAATTTTTCTAAGAGCTAAAATTAGAAAATACATAATTTACCGGTAGAGCACCATCTATTCCTATTTAAGAGCATTTACAGAAAAGCTATTATATCTTATTATTACACTGGTAAGTACTATGTTTGCATTATTTGAAAAGAAATTATATCCATAGCCTAATGTAAATTCATATTATGATTCTATTTATTACTTTCTAAAGTATAGTTTTCCTTGAAAGTGAAAAATTTATATCTAAATTCTTGTCTTTCATAAATATTTATTCTTATGTCTGTGTTGTCTCTCTAGTTCCTTGCAAGTATCAGAAAATTACATTTCTGAATATTTGTGTTCCATCTATGTACTGATCTTAAATTTGTATCTCCAAACTGAGTTACTCTCCTGAGCTCTATATTCACATATCCAGCTTCTTATTTGATATCTTCATTTGGAATGAATACTAATAGGTATTTCAAAAATAACATTTTCAAATAGAAGTAGAGACTTTCTAGTCTCTTCCACTTCAATTTCAAATCTCATTTCCTCCAAGTTGTTATATCTTGATAAAACATACCAATTGCTCAATCAAAAGAAAAAAAAGAAATCAAGAAATCATTTTTGACTCTTTTCTTTCTCTCATACTTGTATCTAGTATGTTAATAAGCTCTATCTCCCCTTTTAAATATACAGGAAGTTTTTCATAAATTGAATTCCAACTACCTTAGTACCCTGTTACAAAAGG